>JACLAT010000093.1:12500-157500 GCA_018105865.1 Metaphire vulgaris
TCTCTTTCACCCTCCTATGTCCTTTTTATGAAGAGCCCTGGTTTCTATACATTCTATACATTCACATCTTTCCCGCATCCAATGTCATTCGTTCCAGGGGTCTAATGCCACCAGTGGCCCGCCGGCGATTTTTTGTGGCCCGCGGACGTTTCCAGGATTTCAATGGAAAGTGGCCCCATAAAGGCTTTAAAGTGGCCCCGAAGGTTCTTGCTTTCATATTAGCGCTACACTTTTAACCTTGTTATTATTATTTATTATTATTATGCCCTTGCTGAAAATTCACGAATTTCTGCTATCAGTTCAGCAAAGCATTCTAAAATTCGTCCTCTGCTCTCTCACATCTGTGAATATGGTATGTCATGGTGAGAGGCATAAAATAACTTAAATTGATGGCGACTTAGACCCTGGAACGAATTACTTCTTTTGCATCGTTAAAAAATATGAAAGCAATAAAGCCTTCGGACCCCTGTTCAATAGCCTTTGCGACTATCTGGAAGCACTTACTTGTGTGAACAAACATTTTCTGTAATGAAATTGAACAAAAATGTTCTAAGGCTCAGGTTGAGTGCTCGGTTTTGAAAGTTGCAACAAGTGAACTCACTGAAGTGCCACAAAATATGAATAAGATTGTTAAAGACGTTCAGTCTCAACAAATCCATTGGGTATAAAAAAGGCTATTGACATTTGGTTTTTTTAATTTGATGAATTAATAATTGAGCATTGTCATAGTATTTATTTATTAACAAGGCCTTAACCTTTAATTCTACATTTAAATTACAGTACTAATCATTTCAATTCCATTTTTCCTACTGGATTGATTGTATTCATCAGAAATGCTATTAATTCCATTAGTCGTCGAATTAAATTTTATCCATAACCATATTAAATATTGTTATTAACGGTTACTATCAAAGTGCCACTTCTGCATTAGAAAAAGCGCATGTGGCCCGCGGAGTCTTGGAACCGAAAAATGTGGCCCTTCGTCCTTGAAAGGTTGTGCACCCCTGTCCCAGATGGTCTCGATTCGTTTATTCAGCACCTTAACATGTTTTTTGATGCAGGACAAATTACGCTTATTGTTCGAAAGTCTTTACAGTTTTTTTCCATCTGTTTTCTTTTCACTGTGATTTCTTTGAATTCTGTTGGCAATTCCCCAGTCTTATAAATTTCTACTAATTCTTTTGTTGCTTTTTCTCCTAGTCATTTTCTCCTAGTCATCTCTGCCGGTATTTCATCAACTCCGACAGCCTTGTTGTGTTTGGATTTGTTTAAATTTCTTTATTATATTATTTTTTTCACAGTTCAGGTCATTTGTCTTCAAAATCTTCTAGAGGCATTTACCCGGTCTTCCCTCATTATTGTATAATTCTTCAATGTATTGTCTCCATTTAGTTATTACTTTCTTTTTATTCGTTAATAGAATTCCACCATTATAATAAATCAACACATTTGGTCTTTCTTGTTTACCTGTCTTACTGAGTTTCTTGACTTTCTTCAGTTTGTTATATACTAAGCCATGCCTTACTCTTCGTTTGTAGCCTTCTAGTTCCATGCTAGCCTGCTCTGGGGGCTAGAAGAGAACTTAAAAGGTGTCAATGTGTCTTTAATTTGAACAGCGTGAAGAAGTTCATAATTTATCTTGGAACACGAGTTGCGGAACATGTTGGCATATTTAAGCGACCTTTAAAAGAGTGTTTTGAATCTCTCTGGTAGCAGCATGCACTTTCTAAGATCGACAGAATCGTAGTCTTTATTGTCTAAAAACTAAGGGCATAGAAAAGATAAGTGAATAAAGAGGAAGGCAAGGTCTGATCTTTAATGGATTTGACTTTAACTCCAATTTTACGAAGTCATCGCAGCTAATCACCTGATGCGATAAATTTAACCGAATTTGTTGGCTAGTTGACAATGTCTTCTTGTTGAAGTTCATATAGATCCCAGCTTTCCTTCTTAGAAAAATTTGGATTCAGCATGAGTGCCATGATTTCGAACATGCCAGAAACCGCAGAAGCAGGCAAAGCTTGCATTACTCAATTTTTATTTCGTTCCTCAGGAGTTGTTCATAACATTTGGAATGTTTTGTCTCGCGTTTTCTTTTGCAGAGGGCAGGATCCTGCTGAAGCAGAACTGCATTTCCTGGAGAATGCAAGAAAGCTCGCATTATACGGGATGGATTTTCATCAGGCTAAGGTGTGTAAAATATCTAGTTTAATATTACACAAACGCATATTACACAAACGCACAAGCGCAAAACTTCATACACATTATTACTTCTGAAACACATATACACATTACTACATCTGATATACAGGCAAACTTAAATTTGTTGTGCTAACATTGAGATTACCAAAATTCGGCCAACGGGTCACATCCGGTCGGCGAAGTCGGCCATTTTATTAGGTCCGACACCTAAATTTTCTTGCTAAATCTAGTAGAAATGTCACTATTTTTGCAAACGTTGCCCGTTGTTAATGTTCATAATCGGGGTAAATAGATAAATAAATAATTTGCTTCTCTTTGTGTGTATCATACAGTTAAGTTCATTTCCTTTTCCCCATACGTTTAACTGCCCACGATCGGGCAGTTAAACTTCACGCACCCTTTTTCTTTCTCTTCGAAGTTTTGAACTGTTAATAACTTAAGATTTATCGCCAGGTGTTACTATTCCAAAGTCTGTAAGTATGCTTGAATGCTTCGCTCGCAGTGCAGGCTCGCTCCGCTCGAGGCAACGAATATTCCAGAACGACCAATCAGAACGCTCACCCAGCCAACCAATCAGTGAATCAGAGCGCCTGAAGGTAACCAATGAGAACATCACACAGCCAACCAATGAGAACGCTCACACAGCCAAGCAATCGGAACGCTTGAACGCTTGAAGGTAACCAATCAGAACGCTCACACAGCCAACCAATCAGAACGCTTGCACAGAGGCACAGGCACAGAGGAAGAATCTGAATATGATAGATGATCTATATTAATTCGTGTTATTGGATACCCAACCTACAGGAAATATATTTAATCCAAATCAACTAACTATTTAACTGTTTTAAATCAGCTGATTGAAGTAGGCTAATGTTAAACAGGCCTCCATGGACAATAAACCTGACTTAGCCTACTCAATTTTTTATATGTCTCCTGAACCCATCAGCCACATACTGCATAAACTCTTCCTTCTGATATGGTCCACCATAGAGATTCCCAACGAGTGGAAGGATGGCATCATCTTTCGACTATATAAAGGCAAGGTCACATAGGATGACTGCCATAACTACAGGCTCATTACACTACTTTCAGTGCCGGGCAAAGTATTTGCTCATACCATCCTGGCAAGAATAAACACGCTGCTTGTCAACACTAGAAGGCCGCAGCAATCCGGTTTCACAGCGGGCAGATCCGCAACGGATGCAATATTGGCACTGCGTCTCCACGCGGAAATACATCGAGAATTTAATCGACCCCTAGTCGAAACTGTTGTCGATTTCAAAGCTGCCTTCGACTCCGTCGACCGCACAGCCCTATGGAAGGTTCTACGGGGAAGTGGCATCCCACTTCACCTGTTAGATCTCATCAAATTGCTGCATCTAAATACAACAGCAAGAGTCCGAATAAATGGCAAACTCACCGACTGCTTCCCAACCACCTCAGGAGTTCGTCAGGGTTGCGTCCTGCCCTCAACACTCTTCTGTCGCATCATAGACCGGATCATGGAACAACTGGCCCACCACAACAAGCTCTCCTTACCAGAGGCCCAGTTCACTGACCTGGACTATGCTGACGATGGCAGTCTTCTAGATGCATCGCCCGCACAACTCCAGAATGCATTAAACTTTAAGGCTGTAAACTCGTCGCATCTCATTTTGGTCTCCATATCTTATGGAACAAGACAAACATCCAGAACCTGAGTTCTGAGAACCCTCTTGACAACATATCAACATCAGATCATACGTTGGAAGCAGTGTATAAATTCGTTTATCTAGGCAGCACTCAACGTTCTAATGGAAGATGTACTGCAAATATTTTGCGTAGAAAAGGCATAGCCGCTTCAGCCATGCAATTGCTTGAGAGACTATGGAAACAAAAGAGGACGAACCTAAATACCAAAATAAAAATTTATAAAACATGTGTCTTACCGGTCCTGTTTATACGGCTCGGAGACCAGGACCCGCGTGGCACAAGACACACGGAGAATTGAAGCATTTCACATGCGTTGTCAGCGGCGCATACTAGGAATTCGATGGTTTGACTTCATTCGGAATTATGAGGTTACTCAGATGACCAACCTAGAACATATCTTACAAACCATCAGTCGTCGCTGACAAGCATTTTTTGGTCATGTGGCACGTTCACCGACATTTGCGCGACCACAATTTGCGCCCCGACATTGGCGCGACCGACATTTGCTGAATCTTTTGCTAATTTGTTCTCTACAAAAATCTCTAAGATTCGCAGTGTCCTTAAGTCTTTCACTATTACTAAAACAACCTCTCCTCATTACCCTTCTCCCCCACAACCCCCAAGCAATTTATCCAGCTTCACTCCTGAAACTGATGAAGAGGTATCCAAACTGCTACTTTCTCTCCCAAACAAACAATGTGACCTAGATTCCATACCTACCTCTTTACTCAAACAGTGTGCCATCCTGCTTACGCCTATCATAACTAGAATCATTAACCTCTCTCTTAAGTCAGGCACTTTCCCATTTTCATTAAAAAACTCTTTTGTCACTCCTCTCCTAAAAAAGCCTGGTCTTGACAGAGAATATCTTAATAACTATCGCCCCATCTCAAATCTTTCACATCTAACAAAACTTACTGAGAAAATTGTGCTTTCTAGACTAACCGAACACCTTTCAAATAACTCGCTATATAATGCTCATCAGTCTGCCTACACTAAACATCACTCAACTGAAACCGTTCTCGCCTACATTCATGACAGACTCTTAACCGCAATTGGTCTCCGACAAGTTAGTCTTTTAAGTTAACCTTTGTCTCCTTTACCTCTCTGCTGCATTTGACACCATAGATAACAAAATTCTGCTCGAACGACTCTCTCTCTCTGGTTTGCAATATCTGAAAATGCTCACAACTGGTTTTCATCTTATCTTAAATCCCAGTCTTTTCAAGTGTCCTGTCTTAGCCAAATTTATCTATCTCACAGTGTAGATTTTAGAGTGCCTCAAGAATCTGTTCTTGGGCCGGTACTGTTCAGCCTTTACACCACACCACTCTCATCTTTAATTAATTCTCTTAATTTAAATCACCAACTCTATGCCGATGACACTCAGTTATTCCTTTCCTTCCCACCTCTTTCATTCAATGCTTCTATTATTGAGGTTGAATCTGCATTCTCATCAATCTCTGCTTGGATGTCATGGATGTTCTCCTCTCTCTTAACCCATCTAATACAGAGTTTCTTTTAATTGGACTACCCCAACAACTCAAAAAAATTGACAATCCTAAACTAGTTTTGGCTCCTGACACCACACTAATCCCTGTTCCAACTGCTAGAAATCCAGGATTCAAATTTGATTCCTTTCTAAACTTCGAATCAGAAACCTTCCAACTATCAAAAGCCTGCTATGTTCATATTCGTGACCTTCGCCGCCTACGCCCTTGCCTAGATACTAAAACTGCCTCCACAATTGCCACCTCAATAGTACACTCCAAATTAGATTATTGTAACTTCCTCTACTATAACCTTCCCAAAGCCTCCATCAACAAATTGCAATCAATACAAAATGCACTTGCTCGTGCTGTTACTAAGTCATCTAAATTCTCCCATATTTCACCCATACTAAAATCATTACATTGGCTTAAAATAACTGAACGTATCCAATATAAGATAATAACACTTACATATAGCTCACTTCAGTCATCAAAACCTGTCTACCTTAGATCACTAATAACCCCTCAGCCTCCACGACCCACACGTTCATCATCTTACCTCACTCTGTCACGCCCACTCAATCAGTCACTCCTGAAAATTTGCAACCGTGCCTTCTCATACGCCTCACCTGAACTTTGGAGCTCGATTCCAGCTTCCCTCCGCAGACTTGGACACTTTAAAACAATAGAATGTGATTCCTCATTTCCTATAATTCCCGCATTATCTCCTCAAGTCGTTAGGTCTAAGCTTAAATCCTTCCTTTTTCTAAAATCATATCCTCCATAGCCGTAACAACACAGTCTCACTGCCCTTTGGATGTTGACCATTGCCTGGCTGATAACATAAATTCCCATAACTATTTTAAGAGAGGCTGAGCGCCTAAGAATAAGCAGCTACTGTTGTGCTGCTTACCAAGGCGCTATAGAAATCCACGAGATTTTACTAACTTACTTACTTAATTAAACTAATTTAAACTAATCAATATGTCAATAGCAGTTCAGGCCTAAATGCATCATTTGTTATCCGCAAAATACGCCTGGTGTTTAAAGTCAGAACTATTTGTATCTACTGGGCTTCTTAACAATCCACCCTGATGTAGCTCTATAAGGTTCCACAGGTGGCGCTGGTGTTTATCTAATGGCGCTCTCGGCTGTTCATTGTATGATATTTCGGTGGACCCAGAAGATTGAGAAGACGATGGCTTTAGGCATGGCTTCGTTGAATGAGCGGCGCTGGCGGCGCTTGTGGCGCTGGCTGGATAATCGTCTCGCTGTTCGCCTCGCTGTGAAAAGTACGGAGACTGCGAGAGGACATTTCCATTTCCTCTCTTTTTTCCGCTGTAGACCATTTTCTTCCACAAATATTATCGGAGGCTCTGATGACCATCTCACGTGTTTAGACGCACGTCGCCTCACACTGCCATCAGGAAACTTGACGATGAACGACCGATGTGGCAAAACATCCACGATTTCTGCTTTGCGCCACTGATCTGATCGCGGGTCAAATTTTACCCTGCAAGTCTGGCCCTTTTCTAGTTTCCGTCGATTTCTTGTATGTACATTATAATAAGCAGCCTGCTTCTGTCTGGAAACTTGCTGAACGTTCTTGACGCTTGTAGCAAAAGGTGAATCTAGGAGCTTACTGCAAATAGGAATCCTAGTTTTAGTACACCTTCCAAAAAAAATTTGTGCAGGAGAAAGATTTGAGTGTTCTCCGGGCGTGGTACGCCATTTTTAAATCTCAAGAAATGGATCAGATCCGTCTGCTTTGGACTTTTTCATTAATCTTTTAGCTGTCCGAACTGCGTTTTCCACTTTGCCATTGAATTGCGCATAGTGTGGCGAACTTGTAATATGTTCGAACTCGTATTGATTCGCAAGCTGACGAAATTCCATTGAATTAAATGGTGAATTGTCGCTGTGCAATTTATCTGGAATTCCGAATCTTGCAAAAATTTTCTTTAAGCAGAATATAATGTTCGTTACAGCCTTTGAAGGCAGGCTGTCTATTTCGAAGTATCCGGACAGATGGCAGACTGTAATTAGATATCACTGGTCAACAAATTTTATGCAAGTTTTTGTTTCCTCTACGAATTTTGGTGAAACTAATAGATTTTGACTTGCTGAACACAAATATGTAATTAGAATTTCTGTATCACGTAAAGTTTTTAAGAAATCCACAAGTTAGCATTTAGTATTGTAACGTCTTCTGCAACATAATCCTACAGAAGGATCTAGGCAATAATGCCAAGACATGAGAAAATTAGAAATGTTTTGCTGTAGATTTTCGTTTGTAGTCACTGTCCTGTGCTTCACGTATCCCTGAAGGCTGTCCAGGCAACATGCTCGGCACCCTGCAGAAGGCCCTCAAAATGACTGTCCTTGAGTATCTCTCGAATCTGTGGGCCAACAAAAACGCCTTCTTTTATTTTAGCATCACTGGTGCGTGGAAACCTCTGTCGTAAGTATGTAAAGGCTTCACTTTCTTTGTTCATTGCTCTGACAAAAATTTTCATTAACCCAAGTTTGATGTGCAAAGGTGGGAGATAAATGTTCTTCGGATCAAAGAGAGGATCATGTTTAACGTTCTTCTGTCCTGGAACCAAGTCCCTGCGAGGTGGCCAGACCTTTCTCACATAATGTGAATCTCTAGCTCGGCTGTCCCACTCGCAAAGAAAGCAGCAGTACTTGGTGTAGCCTAGCTGCAGACCGAGTAGAATTGCAACAACTTTCAGATCTCCACATATATTCCAGTTGTATCTCGAGTATTCTATGTGTTTCAATAGCAGCTGCATGTTCTCATTTGTTTCCTTCATGTAAGCAGCATGTCCAATGGGTACTGAAGGGTATGAATTGCCATTGTGCAGCAAAACAGCCTTTAAACTTAACAGCGAAGAGTCAACAAAAAGTCGCCATTCGGATGGATTTTGCTTACTTACAGCCGAATGCAGAAAGCAATCCATCAATGTCAATGCAAAAAGTAAGACTGTCAATTTTTTTGAAGAATCGAGTCAAGTCTTCATGCCTTTTACGAAATACTGAAATTTTTCTACCTGGAGAGAGCAGATTCCATCCTTGCAACCTAGATCCAAGCAATTCTGCTTGATTTTTTGACAAATCTAAGTCTCTGAGCAGATCATTGAGCTCTGCCTGAGAAATCAAATGAGGATTGCTGGATGTCGATGGCTCAAACTCTGGGTCTTCCGTAGCTGAATCATCAACTATCTGCAGCATTTCATCTGTCTCTGCATGCTCGTCCTCGTCCTCCAGTGTCCGAAACTCAAGGGGGGAGGTTTGGAACAGAAAGACTCTCGTCGTGTGGAACTGGTCTCATTGCGAGGCAAGGTTAGGATACTCAATAGACTTCCTATTCTTTGAAGAAAATCCTGTAACATTCGTCATGCAGAAATAGCAATCCGTTACATGATTATTCTGCTCCCTCCATATCATTGGTATGGCGAATGGCATGGATTGACGCTTACCTGCAAGCCAAGCTCGCAGACTGGTAGCACAAGATGAACAACATATATGAGGTGCCCATACTTTGTCCTGGTCGCCAATTTTGCATCCAAAGTATAACTCATATCCTTTCTTTATGATTGCTGTCATACTCCGCTTATGTGATTTCAACGTAAACTCTCCACAGCTGTAGCAGAACGTGTCACTGCTATTGCGACATCGACGCGACATTTCAGAAACTTTAATTAAATTAGTTAATATATTCAATTCACAGCCTTTAACTAAACAGTTATATCTCATCAAATAGAAAGACTGCAGCTGCTTCCTAGTGCTGCTTGGTATTTATATAGGACTGCGTAACCATAGCAACAATACATGCTAGGCATGTAGTCTTGAAGACAGGTTTGGGCGCGTCTGGGCATGTCTGGACATGCCTAATTATACTAATTTTCAAAATCCATGTAGTTAAGTGAACTAGCAGTGCATATTCTCGAAAACCACGATTTTAAAATTCTTATAATTTTAAAATTTAAAATCAGCTTTTTCTCAACAAACTTACGTGATAGAAAAATTTCAAAATTATTCCTCTAATCAGCATGACAAAATCTACCTGGAACACCAGAAATTGCACAGGAAACAAAAACCTTCTTGACTAGTGTGTTCTTTCTGATCATAACTGAATATATCACAGGATACTCTTTCCCACGGCCTCGAAGGCACAGGATGGGACTGCAAAGGTACCCGGGGTAGGGCATCCCGATATTGGTTACACACGGCGCATTTCTCGACCTTTGCCCTGAGTTCAGAACAGAGTCCGGGCCAATATACAATTTCGCGAGCCCGTCTGAGACAACCATTCACCCCGATGTGGGTACTATTGTAGGCAATTGATGTCCTCTGACCTGACAGGCGCCTGGACGACCAAACGACTTCCTTTGTAGACAAGTCCTCGAGAGACGGCCAGTTCGTCCGCGAACGTAGAGTAGGCTTGAATATCGTCTGGCAGATGTTTCGTATTTTCTGGCCAGCCCTCAATAATTTGCTGTTTCAAACGAAGGTAGCTCGGATCGTTGGTAGCTTCCGTGATTAATTTCAAAGTTGCTGGAGAGGCAATCATTTGAATTTCCGTCATTTGTTCTGCATCCGTTGAAGCAAGAAATGCGATCTCTTCGTCGAAAATTTGTTCGGTACCCTTAGGGTCGTAAGCTCATGAAAGCGCGTCACCCAAAATTAAATCCTTTCCGGCTTTGAAACGTAGCTCGAAGTCAAATCTTTGAAGGCGGAGCATCATTCTCTGAAGCCTCTTTGGTGCGGAGGCCAAAGACTTTTTGAAGATTGAAACCAAAGGTCGATGGTCATTTTCTATTATTGTTCTTCTGCCATTTACATACGAATTCCATTTCTCTAGCGCAAAAAAATACTCAATGTCTTTTTTTCGATCTGAGCAAAATTAATTTCAGCTGGAGTGAGAGCACGGCTCGCATATTCGATGACCTTGTCGTTCTGTAGTAAACTAGCACCCAAACCCGATTTGCTGGAATCCGTCTGAATCAAAACTTCCTTTTTCTCATCGAAATAATGCGACAGGCGCAGTCTTCAGCATTTATTTCAATTTATTAAAAGCGGCAGTATGGCGCTCATCCCAGCGGAACTCAGTTTCAGATTTTAGTAGTTCGCGAAGCGGCAAAACTACGTCACTGAAATTGGGGCAAAATCTTGCGAGATAATTAATGCCGCTAACCTTTTAAACCAAAAGGTAAGCGGCAGTACCTGAAAAGTCCGTAGGGCGTATCAAACGTACAGAGAAAACTCGATTCCTCGTCTAATTTTAAGAGGTTAAACGCATTTTCGCAATCGACTGTACTGAAAACCTTCACTCCTGTTAGCTGGCGTCAAATATCGTCTAGAGCAGGAAGACAGTATTTGTTTCGAAGTAGAGCTGGATTTAAAGTTCTTGTAGGGTCTAAACACAAACGAAGTTTTCCATTGTTCTTAATTGTGACCACTAACGCTGTCATCCATTCATTCGTCACCGGAACAATTATCGAAACATTTTGTGAAGTTCCTTTTCCACTCGGCTTCGGACTGCGAAGGGAATTCGACGAAGTGGCAGCTGAACTGGACGAAATGACGGGTGAACAGTGAACAGTGAATCCAAGTGAACAGTGCTTTCTAATAATCCGAGTTTTCCATCGAAAAGATCGCTGTACTGTGCGAAAACGTCTGCTTCAGTTAACGCATGGTCCATCGTGGACGGAACAGCAGCTTCAATCGCGCATATATTGTCTTCAACAATGCGAATTAAATCAAAATCTCTGCATGTTGACATGCTTAAAATCAGATTGTCATGAGCAGTGATGTAATTTTCAACTTTCATCTGCTTACCGGTCTTTTGATGAGTTAGAATGACGTCAGTCAGTCCTTCTGTCGCTAACTGCTGACCATTAAACATCTTCAGAATAGATTTCGCTGGACGAAGTGCAGATTTATTCGGTAGATCATCGTAAATCGACTTCGGAAGAGTGCACACCGTGCTACAGCAGTCAATCATAAAGTTGATGCATCGTCCATTCACCAGGATGTTTGTATATACACGGCGTCCCATATCTGTCGTGTTTAGCACCAGGACAAATTCAAAATCGTCTGTGAGCTTCCTGACACTGCCGTGAGATGCAGATTTGCCTTCACAAACTGCAGAAAAATGATTCTTGCCTTGGCACTTTCGGCAAACAGCACCAAAAGCCGGGCAATGCGCTCGCCCGTTGTCATGGCAACGTCCGCAGAAACGACACGAACCGCTCATCGTACCTTTTCCTGGACGATTCTGGCGATGGTTGGGGCGCTGGCTCTGGTCCCTGCTGTCGTGACGAGGATTCCGGGACCGCGCTCTGTCGTAATGGTGGCGATTCTGATGACGGCGAGGTGTCGGCTCCCGTCGCAAAGCGTTGACTTCTTCAGGCGCAGTCATCGCCTTAAACTGCTTCGACGTCGTTTCTTGCGCCCGACACAAATCGATGGCCCGCTGCAGATCGAGGTCGCGTGTCCCCAGCAGCTTCTTCCTCGTCGCATCGTCTGCAATGCCGAGGACGATCCGATCCCGGATCATCGATGCTTCCGTGTCGCCGAAACCGCAGGATCGAACGAGTCGCCGCAACTCCGATAAGAAAACGTCGAAGGATTCGCCGATGCCCTGTTTCCGACTGTGGAAGACATATCGTTCGTAGACTTCGTTCACCGCTCCGACGCAATGCTGTTCAAACGCTTCTAGCAAATCCGCTGTTCTCGCTTTTTGAGCGTCCGTCAAGGTTCCTTTCGACGCGAGCAATATTGCGGCCTGTACTTCCGCTGTTTCTTGGTCCAGTTTCGCAGCTGTTACGTAATTCAACCATTGGCCTTTAAAACGACGCCATTCATTTCCAATGAGCGACGCTGTTAAGTTTAGTTTTGCAGGTAACGGAATGTGAGAAGCACTAGCCATTCTAACAGTTTACGCATTTTCGAAATTTTCCGCAATTTCGCATTTTTTCGCAACGCTATCGGTTGATAATGTTCACTTCTGCTGTTATTCTTAACTAACTGACTTAACTATCTGACACCATGTGGCGTCCTTGGTTACGCCTATAACTGAGTGCCTTTAGAGGTTTAGACTATAGCAATCAGAGACACAGTTAGATATAATTATATGCCTCTATTCAGATCAACGTCTGGAGAACAACTACTCACTAAGGCTAATACAGCTGGCTTCTATATGCCTAGCTGGTCAAGTGTTCATCTACTGGAGAGTAGGCATAAGTGTCCATCACTCTACACCAGTGGCGGCTCCACCGGGGGGGCCAGGGGGGCCTGTGCCCCCCTATTGACTGCCTGGCCCCCCAGTGGCCCCCCAGTTGGGACCCTATACTTAATGCTACATACATTAAACAACAAATGGTTGGCCCCCATGATTAGAAGTTGCCCCCCCAACGGCCCCCCACTTGCCAAATCCTAGAGCCGCCACTGCTCTACACACCCGCCCTAAAACCCACACTCCGGCTTACGGTGCTCTTACGGCAGCTATCAACCGTACATTTTAAAGGAATCCATCTCCAGAGTGGAAAAGACCTCCAGGTCGCCCTCGCCGCACCTGGGTACGATTGGCAACGGCGCACCCTCAACAATCGCAAAAGAATGGGACATAGCCTAAGATCGCGGCCATTGTACATCAACGCTACGGACCTTCGTTGTCTAAGCGAAATAATGAATGAATGATCATCCTCAACGTGGAACCGCCCCTTTATTTAACTGTTTTAACACATATATTTGGCACATTTTAGATATCCTACTTTAGTCACAAGTGACCTTGGTGCTAGAACAAAATGTTCGCGGAAAAAAATGTCACGGACAAAATGCAACCCTAACTCTGACTCTAACCATAAACCGTGACATTTTGTTCGTTGACCTTTTGTCCCCATGAAATTTTGTTCCGTGACATTTTGTTCGGCCACGGTGATTTTACCCCATTTTAGCATCGTCATCATCACAGTCATCGTCGTCTTCATGATCATCGTCATAATCATCATCATCATCATCATCATCATCATTTCTTTTATCAGCTTTTAAGGAAATCAATTGAGAGCAAATAAATGCGATGTGAACTATGTCATATTCCTAGGATTCCGAAGGTGTGGAAATTTTGTTGGGAGTATGTTCCAGTGGAATTCTCGTACACAGAGACCGACTTCGAATTAATCGATTTACATGGAGCAAAATCTTAAAGATATCGTATAAACGCTGCAATTTCTATATAAAGATCAAACCGGGAGAAGTAACTTCATTTTGCTAACATATTTTGATGTAGCATTATCACAACCCAGTGCTTCCAAACCTGTGTGCCGCAATAAATCTAGAAGTGTGCTGTGGAGAAATGTTGGATAAATAATTTTTAAAGATCTAGAATCAATCTGATATAACAGCTAACGTAAATAAGTTGGCCTTTTTTATCACATATGTGGTTTTTGCTTGGCAGCTTTGGAAAAGATCACAATTAGGATTGTGATTTCGGAAATTTCCTGCGGAATTTATCCGGAAATTTTGGAAATTTTCGAAAAAATAGCAGTACTTTAGCGCCAAAATTTCGGAAATGTTTAATACTATTTATTATTATTATTATTATTATTATTATTATTATTATTATTATTATTATTATTATTATTATTATTATTATTATTATTATTATTATTATTATTATTATTATTAATTTAATATCCAGATGAATGTCACGTAAGTACAGCTGTAGCTTGCTATTGTTGAAAGTTATACTGGCTAAGTTGTCATTCGGACGACAACGTCATGAATTCCTCTTTCGATGCCATCAATTCGATGCAGACCAATCTCCTTGTACGTGTCGTTCTGAACTCGATCGCGAGCTTTTGCCTCTTCCGACGTGAATATATCTTTAGCCATGTTGCTGTCGGCGCCGACGTCATGCTCCTGTATTACTCCAACCGGACCTCCATCAGGCAACAGGTCGATAATTCGTATGGACGGTGGAACAGTTTGCTCTGGTTTTCCTGCTTTTGGCGTTTTCTTCCGATTCATTTTCTTCTTGATGTTTTCTCCAAAGCGAGACTTTTCGTCTTTTTCATCTTCAGTCCATTCCTCAGTAGCTTCAGATTTTTCAGGTGGAGATTCATTCTCTGTCTCCTTCGGCATTTCTGGCTCATTTACCCCAGCTATGTCGTTTTCATTCTCGTAGAGAACTTGCTCTGCTTTGGTGGCGTTCTTGCTTATATATTCCTCCTGCTTTTTCTTCTTCTGTCGAGCGGTTTTGTCGTCGACGATCAACAGTTCGCTCGCCTCCTCATTCGACTCTTCGATTTCGACGTCGTTCGTCTCGACGTCAGTCATAAACTTGAATGAATGCAGCTCTGGCAGGTTTTTGGTTTTCGATGAAAATGTTCCTTTAAAAGCTGCGTTATTGAATCGCTGCGTGCAGGCTGAGAGACGCTGGAATAAGTAAAATGGCTCTCTCGGATCTCCTGTAACGCATGCAATTCGGCGACCAATTTCGGCGATGAACTCGCTGCCTTCTGCGTTGAGTGGTCCCATAGTTTCAAATGCAATCGGGATAAATTTGTATGAGACGGAAAGGCCGGAGTATTTGTGATGCTTGCGTGTTGCTGCATTTTCCGCTGCGGCCCCGAGTGAGTTTGAGGTCAGATGCAAGTAGGATTTGGCGCAGGTGTGGACAGATGTGACGTCCCATGCCACATATTTGCCACTGGCCCAAGGAATGAGAGTGGCTCCATCGGAGCGCCGGCTTTTTGAAGAGCCTGCCAAATGATGTCGTTCAGTGTGCAATGTCTGATAGAACGGCCGGCGGACAGTCTGCAGACAAAGCCGTGTTGTCCGCGTGGATCGACGATTTCTCCGCACTGACAATTATGTGGCGCACAGATATTAAGACCTAGTCGGAGACCAACCGCCACTCTAATAGCTTCGTTGTCCAGAAATAGGCCGCAGGAAGCTAATGGTAAGGCGTGCAGCCAATCACCCGCATGTGGGGCAGCGACTGCGGTAAGCCTGGCTCGGTTGAAAGGATCAGTGTAGCTGTCTCAGATTTGTTTGCGTGTTGATTCTATTGCGGGTCCTTCCCACGCTTTTTGTGATGTTGGTAGAGATTCAATAATTGAGGAGGGTGCTTTGATCTGGATGATCAGCTGCGATACGAGTGGATCCTGCGTGTCTAATGGCCCGAGGATGGCCGACTTCGTACGTTCAGTTGACGCGGCTGAAGCTAAGTAAGCATAAGGAGCCAGCGTCGACACCGCACGAAATCCAAGTCCACCCTCGCGGATTGGTAGAGTTACCTGGAGCCACTGAGTATCATCCAAGTCTACATTCAAGATATTCTGAATACCGGTGCGCATGATTTTATCAATAACTTCAAGAAGCGGGTGTTCGCTGCACGGAGAGCATCTTAACAGGTGGGTAAGTTTAGGTGCTCCAAACGATGATCTGAGGAGAATAATCGCATGTTGTGTAGGAAGACAACAGAGACGCTTGATTGCATCCTCGAGTGTAGCGCATTGTTTTCTGAGCGATTCATCAAGTGCCGATCCTTTGAAAAGTGGTGCACCGTGTAATTCCAAAGAGCCAAACTCGACGCGTCTGAAATCGTTGAAAGCGTCGCTGACAACAGAAGATTCGCCATAGATCTCGCATTTGCGTCGGTTGAGGCTGATCCCCAAGCTAGTCTCGAGTTCGATGATCTTACTAAGATCGTTCATTACTGCTTTCTGTGACCCTCCGAGCGTCAAATCGTCTAGATATCCAATCTTCAACTGTGAATGGAGGGAACGTAGAGTTGGCTGCAGAGGAAGACAGAAAAGTAGCGGTCCTAATGGGTCTCCTTGCTGAGGCCCCATTTCTGACCTTATTG
Source organism: Metaphire vulgaris (assembly GCA_018105865.1). Lineage (NCBI taxonomy): Eukaryota > Metazoa > Annelida > Clitellata > Crassiclitellata > Megascolecidae > Metaphire > Metaphire vulgaris. Next base: position 28,764 of record JACLAT010000093.1, read on the forward strand.
CAAACGGACCAAATTGGAGAATTGAAGGGTAAGCGTAGCTTTGGTGTATGAAGGGGTAAAGCTCAGGAATTATTATTATTAATCATTTGTGAGGCATTTGTAAACAACAAAGATTAAATTGTAGAGCCAGTATTGTCAGTATCTGCAAAAATAATGCTTTTATTCATTTTTTGTCGTAATGTCACCTAAATTAACTGATATGAGCGTTAATAGACAGCATAGATATAAAGTCGGAAAGAGATGTATAGATTGAGGTAGACAGTTCCAAGCCTCTGCCACGGGATATGCTCGATCCCCAACAGTGCGCAGTATGGTCCTCGAGACGACCAGTAAGGCAGTTCCAAATGATCTCAGAGGCGTTGCCGGCCCGCATGATCCGCCACTCGTGAGAACTCGGACGAAAGATACTCAGGACCAGCACCGTTCAGACAACGGAAGGTCAACGTTGCCAGCTTGAAGTGGATCCATGGATCCAGACAGCCAATGCAGGTCGCGGAATAATGTTTTCTACTAATGAGGCATGGCAGATCACCCGCGCTGTGGCGTGCAGAACGGACTGAAGACGGCTGAGTAGACATTTCTGAATTGTCATGGTTAGATGGGGTAATGCCTTGTCATAACCTTTCACTGTTGTAGGGGCTGGGATACGGCAAGGAGGGGTTTTTGCCTTTGTTATTTGCTGTTTATATTGACGATGTAATTTAAAAGTTGCAAAATTCTGGATATAGCTGCTATATCAATTATATGTTTCTTGGATGTTTATTGTATTCTGATGATATCTTATTGGTGTCACACTCTATACCTGGCATGCGGCACATGCTCGATATTTGCACCAATGAATTTGTGGAATTGGATTTAAAATTGAATGTGAAGAAATCCATGGTCATGAGGATTGGGACACGTTGTAATATTGCATGTGCTGTTCTGGTCCTGAATGGTGTTGCCTTGCCACTTGTTGAGGAAATTAGGTATCTTGGAGTGACACTGAAAAAGGGCATGCACTTCGGGTTATCTATTTCGGTATTTAAATTATTTTTTTTCGTACATTTAACTGTTTGTATAGTCGCAGCAGAGCTGCTGCATCTGAACTGATATGTGTTAACCTGGTAAAAAGCTACTGTCTACCCATTGTATTGTATGGCATGGAAGCCACATGTCCAAACAAAAGTACCCTTAATGCTCTTGAGTCTTGATAGACTGATTCAAGTAGTTGTGTGTATAATTTTTAAAACATGTGAGACAGATAATGTGGATTATATTAGAGCTTTGAGGGGTTTGGAAAGTATGCATGTTGTTGTTAAAAAGCGACAAGCATCATTCGTTAATAAATATGAGAAGAAGTCACTACTTTGCTGAGTGCATTACTAGAACTTGTCTGCGGGCAGAAGCTGTACTGTGTAAAGTTTGTGCTTAGTTTCTTAGTTATTTTTAGTTTATTGCATTGAGTTTTTTCAGTTGATTTGTGTTATTATTGGTTGTGTTTTAAAATTTTTTTGATGCTTCCGGCAGACTTCCTGAAGGTCGTATCAGTTTATTGTTAAGCGACCGGATGTTCAAAAGGCCGACGTTTATGACGTTACCTGCGCGTTCAGTGTGTCGAAACGTTCGCACGGGGAGAACGGCTGGCGGACGCCAGACTACGTGTGGAGAGAGTTTAATCCTCCGAAGTTGACGTAGATGAACGCTCCATTCATAGCTTGTCCCAGCATCGATCGAACACGCTTCCGACCGGCCCTCGTGCCGCGATGACGGCGAACTCGTCGTTGGACCACGCCGGTTCCGATAATCCCGATTTCAGTTGTAATGTCAACAACGCAGGGTACTGGACAGCAGCCTAAAGAACCGAAAGAGCCAGCAGCTCACTCGACGTATAGGGAAGCGTTCCCGGCATCACGAGTTCGTACAACGAACAACAAGACAACGTGTACACTCCAATGAGTGTACGCAGCCAACGTTGTTTGAGAAAATCAACGATCAAAATGAAATAAACTTCACTGTAACCCGCAAGGACCGAAAAATAAACCGAAAATAAACCGAAAATTCCGGGTATCAAACATGGTTTTGGAGACTAAGTAAGCCTGCATTAAAACCACTTTTGTAACTCTTCACATTCAGTAATCTAGCTTTCCGAGCTAGCCTTTGAATCCGTTGACTGTTTCAACTGTCGCTCCCACCTCGTCCAAACTGTTCCATTTGTCTACAACCCTTGCACTCAAAAATTGTCTTTCTTGGACCCACCCTCTGCTTAAACAATTTGCATTTGTGGCCTCTTGTGTTGCTTAGTGAGCCAATGTAAAGAATCGATCGTTTGTTGAGATTCCGACACACGATCTTGGACTTTGGAGACTTACTTGATGTCGTTATTGCTTCACGTTACTTCCCGCCTTCTGATGTCGTTTTAGATGATCCACTGGACTATGCCGGTCACCAGACCTCCGCAGGTTTATAAGACTATATCACGCAGGAATTGGAAAGGCTTTGATCGGGACAAATTCATTCTCCTGCTTAAGTCATCAGTGCCAACCAATGGATCAAGGCAAATCTGCTTCTTCGCTAGCAGAATGTTATAGCTCAGTTATAGCTCAGTCGTCACTAACATTCTAGACGAATTGGCTCCGATGAATGAAATGTCTGTTAGGATACGAACCGGCAAACCATTTTATGATAATGATTGTCGACAAGCACGGAGAATCACTCGCCGCTTAGAACGTACTTATAAGACGAGCAAAGTGACATCTAACGAAACTGATACACTCAACCGGTGGCGTTCCGCACTCAGGTCGAGGCGACAACATTTAGACAAACTGAAAGGCTTGCAAAATTGGCGTCAGCACCAACATCCAGTTTACATGGAAAAACCTCGATAAACTTTTGGGCAAGGACAGTCCAAACTCAGTTCCACATCCAACATTTTCAGCTGATAACTACCGTCGATATATTGACGATAAGATCAACACTATTTAATGCTGTCACCACACCAACAGCTGGCTTCTCCTTTAAAGGATCTTCAATCTTACCAGGGTTGGCCACTCCATCCATTACAAAGGTTATTGCCGCTATCATGTCCTCGTCCAACACACAATGCTGCTCTGATCCTCTTCCTACTTGGTTGCTTTAAGGACTGTATTGCAACTATCGCGTCTTTCCTGAAGACGCTCCTGTCAATTTTGTTATCTACTGGTGCTTTCACAGATTCGTGGAAACACGTCATTGTGTTTCCGCATCTGAAGCAGCCTGGCCTTGATCAACCGGAGCCATCCATCCAGTGTCCAATCTGGCTTTATCTAATGCTTTCTAGTGCTAGAAAAGATTGTAAATGAGCAACTTGTCTCATACCTATCCATGAATAATCTTTTACCTCGGATTCAGTCATAAAGGACATTACACGAAGACAAAAATCCTGAAAATCTATTTCGACATCGTCAATGCTACGACCAGTGGCCGATTGGCCCTACTGTGTCTTCTGCGGCTGAGAGATATCAGTCGCATTCGATTCCGTTGATCATAACATCCTCATTCAGCGTCTGGAAACAACTTATGGAATAAAGGACTTAGCGCTTGGTTGGATCCGGAGTTACTGGGCTTTTGCATTATTGACTAGCTTACGAACATAGCGACATTGCTTCTTAAACCGCTGAAGGTATGATGGCAGTTTAGAATGAAGCCAAGCTCTTTCCAAACTACTCCTACACTGACGTGCATCAGAAATATCTTTGTTGAACCAAGGCTGTGAAGGCCTATCAGTAACAATTTTGGTTTTCTCGGGGATAAGATCATCAATAATACTAGGCCCGACATACAACATGTTTTAAAGATTTGCATATTCTGTTGCAGATCCTGTTGAGGAAGTAAATAATGAAGAGAGAAGTTTAAACTTAATCTGCTCGATGTCTAGCAACTTCCAGGGTCTAAATTTTATCGACTTTATAGCATAGGGAGCCTTACATTGAAAGTTCACAGAGCATGGTACAATAAGATGATAGAGAGATAGGAATCATTATTTTAGATAAGAGAATTAACTTGTGCTATCAGCTCTTGTGATAAGCTGCTGGCGTGATGATCAAGTGTATGGCCAAGATGGTGAGTTGGACCAGTGACATGCTGCTTAAGGTCAAAATTATTTAGAAGATTTTTGAATTGCACTGCATGAATGTCTATTAAATCATCAGTATTAATATTAAAATCACCAGAAATTATAAGTTCACCAGAAGAGAAAATGAATGTATCCAGGATTGATTTAAATTCTGTCATAGAAAGTGCAAAAGATGATGATGGCGGTGTGTAAAAGTTTAGAAAGGAAATTCTGTTGTTACCAGAATCAAGTGCTCCTGCATTGACATCAAGTGATTGAAAAGGTGCACCCGGAAGTGACAGTTGGGTCAAATATAAAAAAACAATTTGACAGAAAAACAACTCTTGCAACTTGTATTTAAGACTGGTGTCCTTGTGTTTAAAATAGATCTCCGCGTTATGCCATCCATGCTATACGACTTTACCCGATATCTACCGCAAGTTTCGCCAGCCGCTCAATGACGCGTACGCAGACCTCACAAGCTTCCTTCTCACGCTGTCGACAGGAAAGCCATCTAGAAAGCACTCAGAAGCATCGGTGTACCAAATCCGCTTGACAGCCGCCTGTCAGCCAAGTTTTGCACCACATCTGTAGAGTCAGACAGGGATGTATACTGACTTTCGCTCTTTTTGCTGTGCTATGGATCTCATAATTAAATGGACTACAGCCAATTTCACAGGTCTGGATTTGTATTCTGTTCTCTGATCTTGGTTACGCAGACGACGTTGGTTTGATAACTGGAAGTCCAAACACGCTCTCCACCACACTTCTAGAAATGGAAACCGAAGCCTCAAAACTTGGTCTTCAGATGTCATTATAAAAAAACGCAGAACATCGGTTTTGGCCCTGCTAAGTCAACTAATCTAATCCAATCCAAATCAATCCAGTGCAGTCCAATCCAGTCCAGTCCAGTCTAGTCCACTCCATTCCAATTCAAATCCATTTTTATTTAAACAAATCTAATTGAAATCCAATTGAAATCTGACCCAATCCAATTCAGCCTAGTTCAGGCCATTCCACTCCAAACCAATCCAATCCAAATGATTATTTATATTCCGCTTGTGCAAATAGCGTTTCCAATCGCTGACAAACTGGTCAGGGATCGGTCAAAGCAATAAATCAGGCGCTTGGGAAACACTTCCATTGCGTTAAGATCGACTAGGAAGAATTTGGAAACAACGAAAGATCCAATTCCTTCTGTACATGTGCCTTGTCCTTTCCACCCCTCTTTACGGCAGCGAAACCTGGCAATGACCAAACTGGACTGAACGAAACTGAAAGCATTTCATACTAAAGCCCAGCGCTGAATCAACTGAATAAAATGGTCAGACTTTACCACTAATGTGGAGCTATACCAACTATTTTGCCTGGAGACACTGTGCGACCGATCCGACAACGTCGCCTCGGACTCTTCGGACACGTCGTTAGACTATCGACCAATGTGTCAGCCTCAGCCGCGCTACAGCTTGCTACCGCTGTCCGCTACGGAGACCTGTCATACACTGGCTGAAGAAGGCCCTCCCGCAGACCACCCACAATTTTTGTCACTACGTCCACACGAAGCACTTCATTCTGCACAGGACAGGACTTTGTGGCAAGAAATCGTTACGACCAACAATGCAGCACGCGATGACTGATTTATTCCTGCTGAAGTTATTGGAAAGGGTTGTTAAATAATATTTTCCGGAACGCAATAGAATATTTTCCGGAACGCAATAGTCAGAAGTCAATTGTCAACATGACATGTGAAAAAGCATCAGATAAGAAATTAGGATCTAAGACTCTAAGACAAGTCCTGCATTATCAGTCCTGCAGAAGATGAACTTGTCGGTCATGTGAAGTTGATGGAGTCGATGCTCTTTGGGTTCACTCATAAACACCTGCAGCAGCTGGCCTACCAGCTAGCAAAGGCAAAATGGCTGACATGATAGATTCAATAGTTACCAAATGGAGGCAGGAAAGATTGGTATCTGGGCTTTATTGCTCGCCATAAAGAACTGTCACTTTGGATGCCAGAGGTTACGCTCGCTCGCGCACGAGGATTCAATCCGATATTAGTTGGTATCTTCGACCTACTGGAGGAATTACAAAGTAAATACAAAGTCACTCCTGATCGCATATATAACTGCAATGAAACCGGAATAACCACTGTGCCAAAAAGGCCTCAAAAGTCGTGGCTACAAAGAAAGGAAGCAAGTTGGATCACTCAGTTCAGCTGAGCGTGGTCAGCTTGCGGCAGTGGAAATTTGCATGAGTGCATTGGGAAAAAGTATGCCACCTCTTTTCGCGCTTTCCTCGTTGTAGAATGAAACCAGATATGCTTGATAATGCTCCGCCTGGTTCACAGAGTGTAGCATATCCAAGTGGGTGGATGCAGAGCGACATCTTTCTTACTTGGTTTCAACATTTCGTACAACAGACGTACCCCACTGCGGCGTCACCGGTTCTTTTGATTTTGGATGGGCATAAAACGTGATTAATATGGCAAGAGAGCAACATGTATCGTTACTTTGCCTACCACAACATTGCAGTCACAGACGCAGTCACAACCTTTAGGTGTTAGTTTTATGACACCACTTAACAGATACTATGCACAAGGCTGTTGAATGATGGCTACGTAATCACACAGGAAGAGTTGTGACAATCCAACAGCTGCCTGAACTGTTCAGATCTGCTTATCTAAGATCAGCATCGGCATTGATAGCTGCAAATGGCTTCGCCAAAACAGGAAGTTTGCCTATCAATCGAAATGTGTTTGATGATACTGACTTTGCTGCTGCAGTGCCTACAGATGTTCGATGTTCGCAGGTGACCGCTATTGGCATTGTGTCAACGAGTACGACTCAAATGAAGAACTGAAGAAATGAAGTCCATGTCTCAGAATTGTCGCCTCTACCAAATACCACACAAAGATCCAGAAAGGATGCTCGAACTAAAGGGAAAACTTTAGTTCTGACAGGTAGCTCATATAAGCTGGAGCTTATGAATAAGAAAATCATTGAGCAATCTGATGGCACAGAGCAAGTCTTTCCAATTGCATGTGATCAGGCTGATGATATAGACCTAATACTAAAGTCAAGTAAAGTCCTTCCCGAGCACTCAAGGCTAACCTCAAGGCTCATAGGGCGGCGCTGATCTCCGTTACCAAGGCCCTCAGCCAGGCGACTGGTGCAAGGTTACATGATACGGGGCCAGTGTTCTCATGCAACGCGCCTGTTTACTTCGCGGATTAATCCGCTACTCATTTGCCATCGCCATCTGGCGAAATAAGGCTGAGTCGACCTTAGGGCTCCCGCGGGAGTTGAACCCGCGACCTACTGCTCCATTGTCCAACGCTGTTACCACTCTACTAACTTCTCGCCCCTAATACTACCTGACATAAATCTACCTGACACCGACCAACTTGGCATTATCTTAACTACAAAGGCGACGACTAGTAAAAGCTCATTGCTTTCGGAAAAATGTGAAGCAGTTGACCCATATAGGCCTTGCATGATTAACATCTGTGCCCAGACGTCGTCTTAACTAACTGAACCAGCTACTTGTTGCTCCAAATCAATACCTGATAAACTGACGAGTACGGCTCAAATGAAGAACTGTCCATGTCTCAGAATTGTCGCCTTGACCAAAGATGACACAAAGATCCAGAAAGAATGCTCGAACTAGAGGGAAAACTGAAAACTGTCGTTCTGACAGCTAGCCCATATAAGAGTAATTTACAAAACCCATTATTATTATTATTATTATTATTATTATTATTATTATTATTATTATTATTATTATTATTATTATTATTATTATTATTATTATTATTATTATTATTATTATTATTATTATTATTATTATTATTAATATTAATATTATTATTATTATTATTATTATTATTATTATTATTATTATTATTATTATTATTATTATCATTATTATCATTATTATCATTATTATTATTATTATTATTATTATTATTATTATTATTATTATTATTATTATTATTATTATTATTATTATTATTATTATTATTATTATCATTATCATTATTATCATTACTATTATTATTATAAAAATGTCAATTTGTATAGCGCCATGTGCCTGGCTAAGGTATAGTAAAAGACCAAATTTATTTACTATCTGCGGATTCGGATCATCCGCGTTTCCTGATATCAGAAACGCTCGCGTATGCAGATCCTCCGCGGATCCAAACCTGGCGGAACCGGATTATTCGCGGTCCAAAAATTGTTGGATCCGCACATCTCTGCAACAGAGTCATCAGTTACAACAAGCAAAAAAGGAATAGGTCTATCTCAGAAAAAGAAAAGCAAGAAATCAGTTGCTTGCAATGGCTGTGGAGTAAGAGAACATATTGAAGAAGATCAGAAAATGGCGTGTTGCTGGAACGCATGTTGTGCGTGTGTGTAATAAATTGTATCATGATCCTTGTGCTGAGGCAAATGGAATTATAGATGACGACTAGAAAGATGCTCGCTTCGCTCGCAGTGCAGGATAATACTAATCCAATACCTATACCTAATACCCAATCATTGAATTCATGCTGAACAACATTTCAGTGATGTACTGTACATACGCCACCTAGCCAAGCTCTGCGCCACGTATTAATTATGCCTATGCACGTTAAAATCACACAACTGTGACCATATGTGACGCTGTACACGTATTTTTTGTGTACGTTAAAATTGCGCAACTTCCTCAAGCTACGCCCACATTATGACGCTGCAATGAACAATTGAACGTACGCTTCGTCAAACGCTTCTTCGACTAAACAGTTTGGTTACCAATAGCAACATCGTCTTCGAACATCGCCCACCAACGCTTCGCGTACGCTTCGTCAAACGCTCGCCCTCCAACCTCGCGACGTTGTACACTTATGACGCTGCAATGAACAATTGAACGTACGCTTCTCGCCCACCAAGGCATCGCTTCGTCAAACGCTCGCCCACCAACGCATCGCGACGTAAGGACTAAACCGTCTACCAATAGTCAACCAATCAGAACATTGAAGGTAACAGAGAGACATACAGAGAGAGAGAGAGAGAGAGAGAGAGAGAGAGAGAGAGAGAGAGAGAGAGAGAGAGAGAGAGAGAGAGAGACATACAGAGAGACATACAGATCTTAATATTATAGATGACAATTTGACGTGTAGGGCCTACTGCAAATAAACAATTATGATTGGGACTTTAAAAATATTGACATTGATTCTGGAAATAGACTATGTTTAAGTTTATTTAAGGTTTTCTCTGTCTATTGTATGCTGGACCTATTTAACTTAAATAGGTCTATTAGGCTTTTTATAGCCCAATAACAATTATTTTGTTTTTATTACTGTTTGTTTGTGAGATCTAGTTTCTTATAAAAGGTGGACCAATACGAGCCGTGCACATACTAATAGGCTACAACGGGCCTTTTCGTAGGTCCTTTTCAACCATCAGTTACTCTATTACAAGTTCCAAAAAACGTTAAATTGTGATTCTGCTTTATAGAAAAATGATTTTAGTATACAACTGTTGCAGCATTTTTGTTCATTTAATTGATTAAATAGATATTAATGAAAAACTCTCAAGGGGCCCGTTACAGACTACTTTCTCCTAATAATGTAAAATAAATAAATCCGCTTTGTGAAACGATATTGATAATCTGTCGCGTAGTGGACGACCGAATTTACTGGCAGAAAGAGATCGTCGCCGACTTTTGAGACATCTTAAGTTCCGTCTAACAAATACGTTTAATCAGAATACCGAGAGGCTTGCTTCGAGCGTTCCAGTGTACATTGTTCAAGTAAGTCTTCCACAGAGGCATCGTACACACAGCCATACGAAATCGCACCACAAACAAGAGAAACCGCGTGTAGCGGTTGTGCAGGGGTTAAATATATTTGTCTGTGACTAGCCACTGGAAGAAAACCATTGTGCTGCCAATGAACCATTGTGCATGTGCTGCCTGCCATTAAGATGCCTGGTCTTGATCCTAGTGAGCCTCTCAACTTTCGACACATTTTCAACCTTTCTTTTCACTCAAAAACCATTGAAAGGCTTACTTTATCACAAATGTTAAACTATCTGAGTACTGTCAACTTTCTTCCATCCACACAATCTGGTTTCAGACGATTTGAATCAACTGAAACGACTCTTAGAATTCTTTCTGATGTCGACTTTGCCACAGACTTGTCTGAACTTGCATTTCTTGCCTGTTTTGATGTCTCAGGTTCATTCGATACGGTTGATCAAGATATATTGTCGAAACGTCTCAAACTCTGATTTTGGATTTCTGAGCAAGCTCTTCTGTGGTTTACATCCTATCTCTCTAACCGTTCTCAACTGATTGTTATGGAGCATTCCCGCTTAAACTGGTTTCATGTTCCTTTTGGTGCCTTTTGCCTTTTTTGGAGCCTTTTCCCCAAGGCTCGGTGTTTGGTCCTCTGCTGTAAATACTCTAAGGGCTGACCTTTGCTCTTTAATTAGATCGTTTAGCTTCACTGTGCGCCTCTATGCTGATGACATTAAAATTTACCGACATTGCCCTCACTCTTCTCATTCAGTGTACTGAGCTCACTCAATCAATAGACAATGTAATTCCAACTCTTCGGGATTGGGTGCTTTCCTATAGACTTCGACTGAACCCTTATAAAACTCAACGTATCTCTTATCTGACTTGGTACTAAACACCTGCACTGTAAACTTGATTATGGCTGACTGAATACTGAACTCTCTCTTTCCTAATCTATCTTTCTCAGATTGTATCAAGAACCTAGGTATTTATTCTTACAGTAACTTGACCTTCAAGGAGCACTTTGCTAGACTCTGTCGATCCTGTTTTTACCAGTTTAGGCAAATTTAGGTTATTCGTTCTTCGCTTTCTTTATCTGCGCCAAATCTTTGTTTCATTCTTTTGTGGCTATTGGGGTAGACTATTGTAATTCTCTTTATATTGGCCTGCCAAAAAGCCTGCTCCACTCTGCAAATCTGTCCTAAATGCTGCGGCTCGTCTTCGCTACTCTAGAATCTCAGACTTGATGCTTAACACCTTCCACTGGCTTCCAATTTCTGACCGCATTCAATTAAAACAAGTAATTATTGTTATGCAGAACTTCGAGGTCAGGCACTGTCTTACATTACTAAGCTTTTCAAATCACTCTCTTCTGCTGCTCATCGCCTGCTCCGCTCCACTGAACAGAAGAATTTTTATGTCCCCCAGATCACGCACTGCTCTTACTCAGCGTCGTGCTTTTGGAGTGACTGGACCCTCCCTCTGGAATGCCTTGAACCCATTAATTCGGGAATCACTACTTACTCCATCGCTCTGCTCAATGAGAAAGTCTCCCTACTTTACCCTGTGACTCCAATGCCAGGATCGCCTCTGAGTAGAAATAGAAGAGGCGCTATACAAATGCCACATTGCATTGCATTACATGACATTACATTGCAGTTTCGGGTTACCGGCGCGTGTTTGCGTGTCGTGGATTATGTCGCCGATCTCGCCTGGATTCGACATTCTTCGTTTGGTTTTTGTGCCAAATGAGAGGATTTAGTTCTTGCTCGTCGGTTTTCGAGAAGTGTACTCGGTCCTCTGTATTTTTCCGACGGTTTCTGGACGTTTCGTCGGTCGTTATTGTCAAGCCAAGTCCGCCATCTTGTCTGCCACAATGGCTGACATTGCCAGTGCGTGTTTGCGCGTCTGGAATGTCACCCATCTTGGCAATTGCTTGACTCGATCGACTGTTGCTCCAGTCTTCGCCGGAATTTTCCATCTTCGTTGGATCTGACGAGTTCGGTGACGAGAACCTACTCGGTGGCTGATTATTCTTACGGAAGACCGCCACTTGGGAATTCAACGCTGGACTTTTCCACGTCGCGAATTCCGTCTACCATCTAGCAGACTATTAACATCTTTCTTCCGTCATTCATTGGCGTCTCTGCATTGTGAACATCCTGTGGAAGGTCGCTCTCTTAGAAATTTCGCCGCCGGTTTTCGTCACGACGGCGAACTCCCTTTTACCATCCGAGTGGACATCTTCCGATCCGCAGAGGCGTCAACGCTGTGAACAGTGCTTCTGACTTTGACACTGTCGACATGGCGTTGCCATGTCGACAGTGCTTACCGCAGCGGGAGCGCTTCGGAGTGGTCTTTTTTGATATTAAGACTCAAGAGGCGCTATATAAGAACGCTCTAACTTACTTACTTACTTACATATTTAGTGATGAGTGAAGCGTAGAAATTGGTCACATGACAACCGTGTCTACTTTTTGAAAAAGGCGGCGGAGAATTGTCTTGTATAGGGCCGCATTACATTAAAAGGTGCTGGGTAATGTCGTAATGCCAAAAGTACTAGACCGTATTAAAAGACAGCCTGTGGCTGATCGGCTTTTTTTATACAGAAAATGACTTTGTTTCCCAGGATGAAAATGTTCCACTTCACGAGCACCTTCGGTGATGCAACATCAGCAAAACTAAATCGAGACATTGTCAACGCCCGCGTGGTCCTCTGATCTGAATTTTATTTTTTAAAATTAATTATAATTTGACCTAGATTGAAAAGGGATATGCATTAGAAAGTGGAAGACTTCCTGTGCTGCTGATTTTAAATTATCCATTCGCAGCATATCGGAAACCTGTCTGTTGATTATATAAGGACACTATAATTCAATTCCTCGATGGATTCTAGCAGAATTAAAAAATAATTAATTAATTGCAAACGCCTTTCTAACCAATGCAGTTAATAAACTCGGTTATTCGTCTATTCGTTGGGGTTGTTGATGAAGGGGAATTGTATAATCACACAGACCACTAACGAGGAACTACTATTATTAACTGCGACAGTGCTCACTATTTCTCCATAGTTCAATCCAGACGACACGCAGCCCCACTTTGTGCTTGCCGCCTCTTGACATCCCAACCGCCATTGTAAACGCTGGTGGGTCAGCAGAGGCGTTTCCCACGGATCTGTACTGGTGCAGTTGATCTTCATGCTGTGTGTTAATGCCAGTGACACTATTAAATCTTATAACAAATCTTATAACCTGGATGCACATTTCTTTGCCCATGATGGTCAAAACTATTCATCCTGTGTTCCCTACGCACCGATTAATTAAAAGATCCGGTGATCGACTGCATCTAAAACATGAAGGCATGGATGATGTCAATCGTTTTATGTTGGACCGCACAAAGAGAGAGTTCCAGTGGTTGAGTACGCCCATAATGAAACGTCTGATTAACCGAACACCTTTCATGGTTGATGGAGCACACATTGTTCTAAACTCGATTATTCGTCTACTCGTTGTGCTTGTTGATGAAGGGACATATGATAATCGCACAGGCCACATAATGAGGAACTGCTATTATTAACTGCGGAGGATTAATAACATTCGGCAATTCATGTAACGCAAGCTCGTTCGTGCTCTTGTTCTGTCTCCGATCGACCACTGCAATAGCTTGGCCTTTCGGGCAATCAGATAAACCGACTAAACGATTCTGATCTTCTTGTTGCCACTGGAATTGTCCCATAACACCTTTTCTCGGAGACAAGCTTTGACTGGCTAAGGATCGCATCATCTTCAAGCGCTGCCTACTCATCTACTGAGCCTTGAACGATAAACGACCCACTTTGTCCAGATAACATCACCTCGCTTGTCCCCTGAACTACCCTGAATTACAAGCAGACGCGCGCAGCTTTCCACCAAAGGTAAAGAGAACCAAGTTCAGCTTATAGATTGGAATCCACTCGTTTGGAACTCATTGCCCGTGAACATCACGATCATTTCAATTCGGAAGAGTCTGCTTAACATCGTATTTAGGAGACACCTGTCAAAGCACTCTTCGTTAACCTTCGTATGACCATCGTCCTATATAAATTGTCCTAAAAATACAAACTATAATAATAATAATAATAATAATAATAATAATAATAATAATAATAATAATAATAATAATAATAATAATATTAAAACCACAAGTGACAAGTGATTTTCAAAGTATGCGCCAGCGTTTGCAGTGGCGTAGGAATGTCATGAGGTGACAACAGTTTTTTAAAAGTTCAAAGTGTGCTACAGTGTGCTAATGTATTCATTGCTATTACAATTATTTTTCTCACACTGTCGATTCAGTATCATTCTTTTGCGGCTAGAGTTCAAAAGTTCAAAAGTTCAAAACTTTAGTTGGAAGTGCAGGTATAGTATATAATAATGACTCACTAGTCATTATTATATATAATAATATTATATATAATAATGACGAGAGAATCATTTTTATATATATAATAATGACTGGTTAGTTGTTAATATTATATAGAGAGTTATTATTATATATAGATATAATAATGACGGAGGAGTCAATATATATATATATATATATATATATATATATATATATATATATATATAATGACTGGGAGTTATTATTATATGGGAGTTAATATAATATGCTACGCGGGTACATTTGTGACGCCATCGCCTTGGCAGTAAAGAAAAACTTGTTCGCTTAGGGCTAGAGGCAAATCTACACATACCTAATTAACAGGTCTTGAGGAGCGGAGCCGCAAAAGAATGATACTGAATCGACAGTGTGAGAAAAATAATTGTAATAGCAATGAATACATTAGCACACTGTAACTGCAAATGACACCGACAGAGTCAAACTAAATAATCGAGTATTTCATGTATAATTAATTTAATGAAAGTCGACGACATCTTCAAAGGTCCTTCGCCTTCGGCAACGCCGGGCTCTCTCCTTTGTACGCATGCGAAAACGATCAGCTGACTTTATGCGTTCTACATTTCACATCCATTGATTGGTTGAAAGGGGTAACTTGCCTAGAATCCTCGTTTTTCTATTTGTCGAACTTGACATCAGAGCAACTGTCATCTTTTTTCATAGACATTTTATTTATTTAACGACCAGCATCATAAAGAAAAATACATAGAGACGCAATAAACTTAACTAACTTATACTAGAAAAAAATCAAAATTAAAATTAGAATACAGATTATTTAGTACCTAAACAGTTGTGTTTATAATTTAGCGATAGAAAGTAATTAGCTGATCAGATGTTGATTATAATAAAATGAGTGATGGATAACCTAAGGGAAAACAATCCTGTAAGGTGGTTATCCCAATTTGAAGTTATAGTTGAATGGCGGAAAAATAATTATGAAATCACAAATACAGGAGAATTCAGCCCAAACAAATCATGCTGGAAAGAGTAAAACAAAGGAAACTCCAACTTTTCGGACACATGTGCAGAATGAAAGAGGACAGAAAGACCAAAGCTCTAATGTTTGGAATAATGGAGGGTGCCAATAAGAGAGGGAGACCACACAAGGATATCATCATTCATGTACATGTAACATGAATGATGTCATTGATGATATTGAAGAATGGTGTGGAAGCAGTTTACAGGATCTTAGTCACAGAGCAACGGACAGGAAAGAATGGCAGAAATCTGTGGAGATGGCATTATACACCAACGGGCGATGAGCCCACGGTTAATGATGATGATGATGATGATGATGATAATGATGATGATGATGATGATGATGATGATGATGATGATGATGATGATGATGATGATGATGGTGATGATGATGATGATGATGATGATGGTGGTGATGATGATGATGATGATAGTGTATATGTAGATAAGTAGGTAAGTGTAAGTTAGATGTAGAAGTGATGTTGAAAGTAATGTCCTATATAAATAAATATGTATATATATCTATATATATATATACAGGGTGTAAAAGTGAAAAGGGCACCCCTTTATGATAATTAATATCTCGGCTGCGTGTATAGCGATTTCAATGAAATTTATAGGCCATATACCTGGGAATGTTTTTGATGCAATTGCCAAATTTCATGCTGATGTCTTTAGTGTTTGCTGAAATATGGCCAAAAAACTAGAGACCCACATTTTGAAATTGACATTGGAATATAACGTCGCGACGAAAACAACGCTATTTTTAGAGTAAAAAAACGATACATTTTATTATGACGTTATATTCTGTTGTCAATTTCAAAATGTGGGTCTCTTTAGTTTTTTGGCCATATTTCAGCAAACACTAAAGATATCAGCATGAAATTTGGCAATTGCATCAAAAACATTCCCAGGCATATGGCCTATAAATTTCATTGAAATCGCTATACACGCAGCCGAGATATTAAATATCATAAAAGGGTGCCCTTTTCACTTTTACACCCTGTATATATAATATTAATAGAGGTGTCAATAAAAATCCATTTAGATTAATTAGAATTAAATCAGTTAATTTGGTTTAAGTTATCATACTTGATTTAGTATAAGGAATTCTTAACATTACATTTAAATAAAGAAAGATTATTATGATTCTTAATGTGGGAGGGTAGTTTATTCCACATTCTTGGTCCTGAAAATTTAATAGTAAATAGTCTAGTTGTTGATGAGGAAAAAGGGATATGGAGGTTATTATTGTTTCTAATTGATTTTACATAAGATATATTGGTTTTGTCAAGAAAATAGCTTGAGTAGAAGAATGGAGGTAGGAGTTTGTTGAGGAATTTAAATATGAAAATTGATGCCTGATATTTATGAATACTTTCAATTTTTAAAATATTATGTCTATTAAATAGATTTGTTGTGTTAAAATAATCATGATCTTTAAAAATTAACTTAACTGATTTATTTTGTAAAATCTTGATTTTTTGTTATTGTTTTAGGATTATTTCTCCAAATAATATTACCATAAATTAAATGTGCCCGCTCCACGCGTTAATATAGATTAGGAATATAGACAAATAGACAACATTTAAAAAATGACCATTACGTCACTGTATTAATATCGAAGTATATGCAGCATGTGCTTAATCACTACTGTTCATAGTCTCATTACACATTACCCTTAGCAAATCAAATTAAGCCTACGTTGTTGAGCGATTGAATAAAAAATTTCGATCTGGCAATCAAGAAGTCTTTAACCCTTGACTTTCTCCTTGGCTACGCCACTGCATTGAAGCACCAGAATGGATGATCTAGTTGATCGCTTCTTAATTTTAGCAATGAGGAAGCAGGACAGGTAAGTAAAAAGGTAAGTAAAATCTCGTAAATTTCATAGCGATTTAAAACAAAGCACCGAAGTAGCTCCTTGTGCGCTTAATCTCAAAAAGAAGTAGCTATAGCCAAAATTATTATTTACTTACTTACCTTTCCTCATTGCTCAAATTTGCAACATCCCCCCAAACCCAGTCGTTCATGCCGGGTCATTTAATCGAAAGGTTGGGACGCTACAGCTATGGAGGAAATGATTTTATCCAGCGAAATGATTTGAGTTTGGAAAAACACACGAGGAGATGTTGCCAGAAGAGGAGAAAATTATGTCTCAGAATTTGTTATTTGGCGTAAGGGGTACCCCACAGCTTTCTAGTGCTATTTGATCTCAGCGGAACTTTCTGCAACGAGATTTTACTTACAAACTGTATTTGCATCTTCGAATCACTTGCTTTGAATTTGCAGTAAACAATACAAATATATACAAAAAAAATCGAGAGGTATGATTTCGTGAGTTTGATATGCAACTGTGTATCTTGTATTTTTGTCTATGTACAGTTTGAAAACTTCGATAGTGCAATTGGATTCAAACTGGAAAATAACAGTATGGCTAAGAGGCTTTGGAAGACCGTTGTTGAACATCACACTTTTTTCAGGTAGTCGTGTAAACAGAAAGCTACATAGAACTCAAACTTTAAGTCACATTTCCTCGGCTAAATGCACGGCATGTCTACATCAGCATGGCATCCGCCAGATCTGTCGAATCACTTGCAAAGAAGTCGCCTCGCGTTTGTCCTGCCAGGTTCGATTTCTGCAAATCCGTCATTACCGGTCTCTCAAAGTCTACTCTGGCCTTTCTACAGAGCGTACAAACTGCTGATGCACTTCTAGTGCTCGACCTGAAACCGCCGGTGTGACCACGTCACACCGGCGCTTCGTGAACTTCATTGGCTTCCGGTCCAGTCACGGATACAGTACAAATTGTGCGTTCTGATGGACGAGCCTGTACAACGGAGTAGATGAAACATGGTAACAAAGCGTAACAAAGCCACACATGAAGTTTCAGGAAAATATCTATCTCATTCGTGTTACAGAAATGTTGTCGGTAAACTGGTAGTAGCTGATACCATTCTCTGCTATTCTTACTATTTGTTTATTATAAACGGTCCGGTCTAATTCAAATTTGACTGTGTGCGAAAGAGAACTGGCTAGCGCACTGGTCAATGTTCCAAGTCCCGGCCGCGGCAGAAACGTTCTTGTCGTTTGTGTCCCAGTTGACTCAGCTGTGATACCTGTGAATGAGTTCATCGGTTTAACACATTGGGAAGGAAAGGAAAGCCGCTGCCATACGAAGCCAGTGGAAACCAGCGCCGGTACCAGCGCGAGCCCGTCGGAGAAGGCTTTAGGTTCTCCGACGTGCCCGCGCTGGTTTCTATAGGCTCGGTATGCCTGTGCCTGTCTAATTTAACCACCAAGCAGCACCTTGTCATTTTATTATATACGCTCCGATATAAGTTCTCTGTCATCGCAGAAATTATCTACGGGCATGTTATTTATCTAAAGCCGATTAAAAGAAAGATTGATTAAAGTAAAGTAAAGTAAAATCTCGTAAACTTCTACAGCGCCCCGGAAAGCAGCACAGCAGTAGCTGCTTATTCTTATGCGCTTAATCTTTCTTGAAATAGCTTTAGACAGGGTGGTTTGTCGGCCGGGCAAAGGTCAGTGTATCTATGAGGCTGGTTGTTATTGCTATGGGGGAAATGACTTTTCGAATAGGAAGGTTTTAAGTTTAGACCTAAAGGTTTGAGGAGACAGTGAAGGAATTAAAGGAAATGAGGATTCGGAGTTTATTGTTTGACCATGTCGTAGGCTGCGGAGGGAGGCTGGAATTGAGTTCCAAAGTTCTGGTGCGGCGTATGAGAAAGCGCGGTTGCAGATTTTTAGTGATGACTGATTTAACGGGCGTGAAAGTGTGAGATGAGATGATGATCGTGTAGGTCGGGGAGGCTGAGGCGTTAAGAGTTTACGAAGGTAAACCGGTTTTGACGAATGAAGTGAACTGTAAGTAATCGTTATTATCTTGTACTGTATACGTTCGGATATTTTAAGCCAGTGCAGTGTCTTCAGTATGGGTGAAATATGGCAGAACTTTGGTGATTTGGTTACTGCTCGGGCTAGTGCATTTTTAATTGATTGTAATTTGTTGATGGAGGTTTTTGGGAGGTTATAGTAAAGGGAGTTGCAGTAATCCAGTTTGGAATGGACTATTGAAGTGGCGATTGTGGATGCAGTTTTGGTGTCAAGGCAAGGACGGAGGCGGCGTAGATCACGAATATGGGCATAGCAGGATTTCGATAGTTGGGAGATCTGTGATTCTAAATTTAGGGTGAATCAATTTTGAAACCAAGATTTTTTCGCAGTTGGAGCAGGGGTTATTGTGGTATCTGGAGTCAGGACTAGCTTGGGACTGTCAATTTTTTTAACTTGTTGGGGTAGACCTATTAAGAGGAATTCAGTCTTGGATGGATTAAGAGCAAGGAGGTTAGATGACATCCATGACGAAATAGACGAGAATGCTGATTCAAGCAAAGTAATTGATGTGTCAAATGAGGATGGCGAAAAGGACAGGAATAACTGAGTGTCGTCGGCATAGAGTTGGTGATTCAAGTTGAGGGAATTGATTAAGGATGATAGTGGTGTGGTATAGAGACTGAACAATACAGGCCCTAGGACGGATCCTTGGGGCACTCCGAAGTTTACGCTATGAGATGATGAGGTTTGTTTTGAGACACGAAACTTGGAAGGAACGAGACTTGAGGTAAGATTTGAACCAGTGATGGGCTTTGTCGGATATGCCGAACCAGAGGGAAAGTCGCTCGAGTAGAATATTGTGATCGATAGTGTCGAATGCGGCAGAAAGGTCGAGGAGGCAAAGACCAGTGACTTGTCGGAGACCGATAGCAGTTAAGAGTCTGTCGTAAATGTAGGCCAGGACAGTTTCTGTAGAGTGATGTTTAGTGTAGGCAGATTGATGAGTGTTATATAGTGAGTTATTTGAAAGATGATCTGTGAGTCTAGAAAAGACGATTTTCTCGGTAAGTTTTGATAGAAGAGAAAGATTTGAGATCGGGCGGTAGTTATTAAGATCTTCTCGGTCAAGGCCAGGTTTTTTTAGAAGAGGAATGACGAAAGAGTTTTTAAACGAGGATGGGAAAATACCAGTGGTGAGAGATAGGTTAATAATTCTTGTTATAGTTGGCGTAAGCACAGTGGAGCACTGTTTGAGTAGAGAAGTGGGTATGGGGTCAAGAGCGCATTGTTTATTTGGAAAGGAGAGAAGGAGTTTGGATACCTCTTCTTCAGATGCAGGATTGAAGTTGGAGAAATCGCTCGGAGGTTGTGACGGAGATGGGTGGTGAGGAGAGGTAGTTTGATTAGTCAAAGCCGAGGCAAGGTTGTTACGAATCTTGGAGATTTTTCCAGAGAAGAAATTAGCAAACGATTCAGCAAGCTGTGACACGGAAATGGTTTGAGGGAGAGGATTTGTTTCTTTGCGGTGGAATAGGTCATTTATAGTTTTCCAGAGTTTTCGTGGATTAGAGCTGTTTGTTGAGATGATGTTAGAGTAATATTTCTTCTTTGCAGATATGAGGAGATTATGGTAGCGGTTTGTGGCGGAACGAAGGTTTTGAAGGTCAAATGGAGAATGTGTTCTATGGTAGGTTCTTTCGAGGCGTCTGCGAAATGATTTGAAGGCATGAATGAAAGAATTGTACCATGGTTTGCTACTGTGAGATGAAAGCGGTCGTGTAATGATGGGAGCATGTTTGTTGAGTAGGTTAGATAGCACGTAATTGTATATGTCGATCAGTGATGGTAGGGTAGATGGGGGGTTGGTGAGGAGGTCAGATGCTTTTATGCTTTCAGAGAATGCGGTTATATCAATTTTGTTAAGACGACGGAATGAATAGGTGCTGCGAGGAGGAGGAGCTGGCGGGCAGATGCTTAGAATAGTGAAAATGGGGAAATGATCAGATTATCATTATCATCGACTTTAGGGAGGACATGAATCATCGTGGACTGTAAATATTTTCGAAAAAGTGGAACACTTTCTGAATGAATAAGACTGACCGAACGTAAACAAGTTTTACTATATTCCATTTGAAGAGAAGTCTCCATTACCTAAGCAAAGTTAAATTATTAGAAGTCATGCTTGATCGTCGACTGCGTTGTTGATTGTCAGGTTTCTATGAAACTCATGCAGCCAATGATCGTATAAACACAATCTTTTGTCTACAGGAGCTTAGCTCTTGAATCGGCACCAAAGGCAGAAGAGCCAAGGAAGCCTCTCAGTCTGGCAACACTCTGGCTACTATTATTTAAAAATGTTTATTATTATAGTAGTTGATTCTTCTTATCGTCGTAGCGCTGCCCTTGCACGCTTTGTCTGTTTTCACATGGATCTCCACACATCTCGATTGTCCGCTGATCTTTGCGCCTCGATAATGTCGGTCCTCTTTATCGCAGTCTCCCCTTTTGATATAAAGTCTATCCATCTTTTCCTTGGCCTCTGTAGTCGTCCACTTTCCATGTAGAGTCACTTGAGGAGGGTATTTGTATTGTATATAGTATATAGCATGTAAATTGCATTTAAGAGTCTTTTAACTAGGGCTGCACCGGATGCAAATTTTTTTAATCCGGCCGGAGCCGGATTTGGCCGGATTTATGAAGTGAAATCCGGCCGGAACCGGAGCCGGATTTACAATTAAAAAAGAAAAATGAAATAACTTAAATAAGTAATAACTAATAACGTACTACATCACTTGACTTAAGTGAGTGGAGTCACTCGACTGTTCATTACTAATTTACTGCAGTTCATTACTAATTTACTATAGAGTATAGACATTACAATGATGACAATCATGACATATACTCATAATTTATTAATTTAAATCTTGGCCTCATAAAAACATGTACAGAAAATTCACTTGGCTGGGCAACACAAATCCGGCTTAAATCCGGCAAAATTGGACCGGAGCCGGATTTGTAAAATTGGCCGGATTCCGGATTTGCCGGAGCCGGAGCCGAAATCCGGTACAGCCCTACTTTTAACAGACTATTTCCGGATTATTCAGTACCTCCACAACGTCCATCAAGTACCACCAAGAGCTGCGAGCACCCCCGGTTAAGAATCACTGGTTTATTGGTCATTTCGTTGACAGATTCAGGATGCTAATATCTCAGCATGGAATGTACGTACATATTACGTAATGCACAGCACGGAATGTACGTCCATATTAGAATTGCATAAATCATCAGGCTCTTGACCTGAGGTCGCACCGCTCTTGTTTAAAAGACAATAATCCAATACGGAATAGACTCGCTAGGCTTAGCTGCGCTAAGTGAAACACGCTTTTCTGGATCAGGAACCTTCGAAGGAGTTGGAGCTGTTCTGGTCAGGAAAACCATCTGGCATCAAACGCGAGGCACTAAATAACTCACTCAAACCGACCGTAATATTCTGAGCGGATAATGACCATGCGCTTTCAAATTGCCAAATCACGACATGTCACGCTGATTTTACGAGCCAACGGATGACTCACAATGATGCTGCAATGCTCTCTATAGACAGATGGAAGATACTTTCCCATGTTTGCCTCACTGACAAACTGTTCCTATTGTGTGGTTTCATTGTGGTTGTGACTGGAGTTCATGGCCAGGAACATTGGGGCGTAATGGTGTCGCAAAACTCAAACTCAAATGTCCTACTATTACTGGACCTGTGCACAGAAGTAAACTTATCAATTGCCAGCACCTATTTCAGACAAAGGAACAAATTTAAGACAACATGGCAGCACCCTCGATCCAAACATTGGCACCTATTAGAATATGTAATTGTTCGTCAGAAGGATTTACATTATGTCAGTGCGGTGACGGTAATGCGTGGTGAAATTTTCTGGACAGATCATCGTCTAGTGCGTGCCAAACTTCACTGCACATTAAGCCACTGTTTCGAAAACGTCCAACACGAACTCTGAAACGGTTCAATGTGTCAGTTCTAGAAAATTAAATTTATCAAAAATGTCTAATTTCTGCAGTCAATAAGTCACTATAAGCAATGCTTGTCCGCTGCAATGACATTAAAGATGATCGGTCTGGCCTCAAAAGCGGTATCAGAACAGCAAACTATCGGTTATGTCAAATGGTAGCATAGAGATTGGTTCGATGGTGAAAAATTAACATCACAGATATGCTGGTAAGAAAGAACAAAGCCAAGAACAAAGAAAGAACGAAGCATTAAAGTTTTACTTTCACTCGTGGCTCGCCAACCCCACATTGCCTTAACGCCGTTAATATGTGAAACTCCGAGCCACAGCACGAACCGAACTCCGAAAGATGAAGAATGAATGGTGGAAGGCTTTGGCAGAAGAAATGCAGAGTTTTGCTGACACCAAGGACAACAAAAACTCTATGCTGCCCTTAAAACTGTTTATGGTGCAAACAGTTTATGGTCCTCAACATGCATAAAGTCAACAGATGGGAGAACTGCATACACTGAACAACAAGACGTTCTTACACTTCTATATATTTTTTAATATTCCCTCCACTGTTTGTCAAGAATAGATTGATACTATAAGTAAGTAAGTAACGTTCAGATTATTGTGATGATTCGACTACAGGTGGACTGGGTGAATACATCACAGAGCATTAAAGTTTTACTTTCACTCGTGGCTCGCCAACCCCACATTGCCTTAACCCCGTTAATATGTGAAACTCCGAGCCACAGCACGAACCGAACACCGAAAGATGAAGAATGAATGGTGGAAGGCTTATAGTGCAAACAGTTTATGGTCCTCAAGAATGGTAAAAAAGAATGTTTTGAACTAGTGCGGTTATTCCGCACTAGTTCATAACTAGTGCGGAATAACCACGTGTTTAGCCTCCTTTTTTAAATGTTGAGCGAAGGGGAAAGTTGAACGGATGGAGGTAGGCCGTTCCAGGCTTT
Organism: Metaphire vulgaris; assembly: GCA_018105865.1. Lineage (NCBI taxonomy): Eukaryota > Metazoa > Annelida > Clitellata > Crassiclitellata > Megascolecidae > Metaphire > Metaphire vulgaris. The sequence continues at coordinate 52,865 of JACLAT010000093.1, forward strand.
AGCGGCAGCCACATGAAATGCGCGGTCTACTACGGTGCGGAGGCACGTCCTCGGGACAGCCAGTGAGGCAGATATGGCGGACCTCACAGGTAGACACTGATCGGCGAATGCTTCTGATCAGTTTTAAGGCGTTTTAAGCACCCGCAACGGTTTTGGTCACGTGTGTCTTCATCGAAGCCACATGCGATCCAGATAGATTCGAGGTTCCTCACCGAGGACACCGGCACTGGCACCGAGTTTATCCATGCGGATTCAGTTGATGATAGTAGAGTTGGTGCCTTTCGGTAGCCATCTAGAGGACTTTGGTTTTGGCAGCGTTGAGCGGTAACCGAATTGACTTCAGCCATCTTGTCATCTCGGCTATAAACAGAGTGACACGTTGCGAGAGTAGTTGAGTGGCCGCGAGTGGACTGCTCTCTTATACAACAGCTGCCTATAGCAATCAACATGGATATTCCACCAGATTTCTTTGAAATCACTAATTCAAATAGACGATTTAAATCTGGTAAGGCTTCCGCCAGAAGTTGTCAAAGTCGCTCTCATACCCTTATATCGTAAACTTAAAACCCTGTTCTTTGCTATCTCACCTATCTGGCTAACAACACTTTCATCTGATCTAGCCGATGTCCAAATAATACCAATCTACAAGCGCAATGGGGATCTAGATCTCTCTTCTGTCGATTACTAGACAAATACTTGCTTCAATCCTTGCAAAGCGGCTATCCGGATATATTGCCTATCGGATTCTACCTGAGTCACAAAGTGGTTTCCCCCTAGATCGATTTTCTGTGCCAGGCAATTGCAATAAAAATGCCGTTAATAATCTACCACTATTCGTAATTTTCTTCGATTTGAGAACAGCTTTCGATTACATAAATCGTCTTAGGCTATTCTACATAGATTCGGCTGTCCACCTTCTTTCATCGCTATGGTCAGAATGTTTCATGGTTAGGCGAGCGAGTATCGTTCAAAGGCAGTCCTTCTGAGGCTGTCTCTCTGAGGCTCTTGAAAAAGCTACTGGGGTCAAGCAGGGTTCTGTACTGCGCATACTTTTAGGGAAAATTTCTATAGCATGTATCGTCAGGACGTCAGGTAAAACTGATTATTGAACCGCACAAACATCCTGCACTACGCAACCGTTATCCAAGAAACCACTAGAATTTCAATAAAGGCGTCTAGGTCCGATTTCGCATGGATGGAAAACTGTTCAACCTAAGCAGATTGAAGACAAAATCCAAAGTTTAGAAGAGCTGGTTATACGTCAATGTTATATGCCGATGACTGCGCTTTCTTTACATGTAGCGAAGCTGATTCACAAGAGATTTCCAATAGCTTGACCTCGTCTGCAATAAACTTGACTCTTTCCATTAGTCCTTAAAACGGATGTTCTTTGCTAGTCTCCTCCTCGGATATCTACTCAACAACTATATATCTCGATGTCTTCTACTCGCCCCGACGACCGAACTGCGCCTCCTCGGCGTCCTCTTGAACGAGTATCCGACGTTCGTCGGACACATAAACAACGTGACGCAAAGCTGCTATTACCAGCTCCGGAAGATCGGGCGATCCGCCACCATCCGCCACGCCAGATCAACAGCCGCATCGATACAACTTGTCCGCGCCCTCATTATATCTCGAATCGACTATTGTAACAACATATTACTCGGCTTTCCTTACAGTCAACTGAACCGGTTGCAGTCTATGCTAAACGTTGCCGCTCGAGTGATATTCGGAGCCAGGTGGAACGATCATGTACCTCCATTATTCAGAAACAAGCTCCACTGGCTCCGGATCCCGGAATTTGTTTCTTTTAGTTCTTAGTTTCTTTCTCTTTCTGTTTAAGGACGTTTTCTGTCAATCTCTTTAGGCTCATGCTTGGTAATTCTTATAAATCGCGCCACGCCCTTACAATTTGTTTTCAAATGACGATGGCTTCACAGACGAGCTGTAGACTCGAGCCGAGCGGGGCGGGGAGCAAACGCTCGCGAACATCGCTCGGTAGAATGTGAATACACATTATCCCGAACTTTGCTGGCATGCATGTTTACTTCTCAACCAATCAGGCTTTACTGCAAAGGTCAGCGCGCCAATTAACAACAACAACTACTGAGCACATTGTCCGTGATCCGTGAATTAATAAGGTTACTTGTTCAGCGCAAGAAATGTCTAAAAGTGAGTTTGACTTGACGAACCTCTAAAGTTTCTAAACGAAGTTACTGCCAGCCCATTTTATGGGACAGTAGGGCAGATGGATAAAAGGAAAGTGAAAAGAAGCAGGCGATATGGTTGGAAAACGCAGAAAAGTGGTATAGCACGCCTGGCTTGAGGTCTATAGTAACGGAGAACAGCGCATTTGAGCCAGTGATGGTTGGGAATGACTGACTTCTGACTTTTACTTTTTTTATTATTTTGTTCTTTTGTTTTATTTTATTATTACTATTATTATTTTACTATTTTCTTATAACGATTGTTAAGGTGTCTGAAACTCTTAGGTCCACTATTAAATTATTCAAAACCAGTCTCCAACTGGTTTTGAATAATTTAAATTCCAACACTCATAGGCCAATATTTTCAACGCTGATATTTTATCGTTAATATTTCTAAACTGTAGACTGAGAGAAGCAGATCCTTTGCCAAATGGCGTCATTTTCAAGATCCGGTCAAGTTTTCAATACTATGGGCGCACAGAATATCAGACAAGGCAAGCGTCTTCTCTCATAGACCGACCTCCACCTATATTTGATAGAACAGTGAACAAGCGTTGCGCGGGAGCAAGAAACAACGAGAACAGTTAGTCACTTCAAACTACTTTATTAGGCGTTGCCTGGGGCATAAAATGACCACTACATTTGTTTTCTAATTCTGCAGCTATTCTTGGTGTCTGCAATCTCTAGCTAAAAACAAATCAAGAGGAATATTAAAATAAATTTGTATTGAATTTGGTTGAGCACCGTTACAGTAGACTGCAATGTTGAAGGTGGAATTTTGACAATTACAAAACAATACCCGATACACCAAATAAGTGCTAAAGGATTGAATTAATCGTATGCGATCGTTGACCAAGTGAATGGCATAGCTAATGGCAGAAACTAATTGCTAATGGCAGAAACTCAGACACTGCAATTTTCGGTCGGCAGGTGATGTCATTAGTTTCACCGATTCATGGCGCGAAGGTGGATCCGCTGGGAGAGACGCTTTTTCTGGTTCGGCTCAGGTTCTAGTGAGGCATGGGTTCTGTTCGGTTTGACTTATAACCAAAATTTTACGTTAATCTGTGCTTGGCCGGAAATTCATCCGATCCATAATTTATAAATTACGAGTTATAATTAAATTTATAAATGAGGGTTCGATTCGAGCTCTAACTAAAGTAAACCAGTTGGACCAGCTGAAGCATGACTTCGCCGGACCGTTACCAGATCCATGGCCTGACGCGATTAATTTCGGCCACAGAGCAACGCAACTGCCTCAGTTGGCTATGCGATTTTGATGATGATGATGATGATGACGACGACGACGACGATGATGATGATGATCATGATCATGCTGTTCATGATCATGATGATGTTGATGATGATCATGATGATCATGACGATGAAGATCATAATCATCATCATCATCATCATCATCATCATCATCATCATCATCATCATCATCATCACCATCATCATCATCATCTGCCTCTATCGCCGTTGTCCTTATCTGGAGGATCCTCCGCCGATGTTGCCATTGTCTTCCTGCTTCGCCTGTAACCCCAGAACAAAACAAAAGGAGGATTGGTATTGCTTCGCATGACTGAACCGACATTTATGGCGCTCTAGTATCAAACTCCAAACCAAGATACGCGTCTATGCCTCTTGCATCCTTACCAGTGCTACTATATCATAAGACTATATGGGGCAGACACGTGGGGTATGACATCAACACTAAGCAGGAAATTAGATGCATGCCATCAGTGGTGTTTGCGTCGAATCCTGCGTCTATCGTATACAACGCACAACACAAACGCTGAGGTATACAGAAGGACAGGAAGAGAGTCCAATCTCACACAGGATCCGCAGCAGGAGACTGCAAGTACTTTGGACATGTCGCTAGAGCCGACCCTGAGCAGGACCATGCCCGAATCCTCGATGTCATCATCCATGGTCTACCGAAGACCTGGAAAAGACCGGCGGGTAGGCCCAAAACAACCTGGACAAGAACACAGGTTTACAAAACAAATGTTTTTGAAAATTGTCTAAGTTTTTAAAACTGATTTATGACAATTAGGTACTGCTAAAACTGAAAATGACACTGGTTTCTTTGTATCAGGTCAGGTTTTTTTGCTAAAGTGTTTTAAAAAATCTAGTCTTATAACAAAATCGACTGCATTTTGTAACATTAGAGGGCATCCAACAAATGTTTTTGTCAGTTCTCTCAGAAGTTAGACTTCTTTTTGGGTATATTTAGGGTGCTGACTCCAAATATGGCATCAGATTTTTTCTATCAGCTCTAGTTTTTTAGATACGGCCATATATTCTAGACCGGACATGCAGGATAATTGCCTATATCACATGGCAACAACAAAAAATTTGTGTTGCCCTGTTGCCTTAGAAGTAAGACCTGTTTCTTAGTATATTTATGGGTCCTGATTCCAAATATGGCATCAGATTGTTTCTATCAGCTCTAGTTTTTGAGATACGGTCATATAACCGTAGACTGCAAGTGCATGAAAGTTGCCTATATCACATGGCGACAAAAAAATATGTGTTGCCCTGTTGCCTTAGAAGTAAGACCTGTTTCTTAATATATTTATGGGTCCTGATTCCAAATATGGCATCAGATTTCCTCTATTAGCTCTATTTTTGTTATATATGGCCATATATCCTATATTGGAAATGCATGATGATTACATATATTTGCTCTATGTAGCTTTTGATTGCTCTCACCTAAGGGTCTTTGTTATTAACATTCAAAGTTTTATATTTCCAGAAGAAATCAATTGAAATATGTGCATTATCATAAATTATATTATTTAATTAAATAAGCATGATTCATGACAACTGTTTTGAGGTAATTGTGGACGCAGGAGCAGCAACAGGACACATTTAGAAAAATAATTGCATGTTAAATGCTTTAAGTGTCATTTTTTCTGATTTCTAGTGTGACAAAATGAATACCTAATTCACTCATTAATATAGTTGTATCTAAATATGTAATAGTTGTTGCTTTGAAGATTTTTGCTGTTCAGTTATAGAATTTGAATAGATTAAGGATTCTGCAGTTAACGCACTTTAGTAGAACCAAAATACAAGGACGACTAAGCCGTATCTCAAAAGCTAGAGCTGATGGGGCAAAACGGCTAACATTTTTGGAATCAGGGCACCAAAATTAATCAAGAACAGGTCTTACTTTGCAGGCAACAAACTGTGTGTTGACCATTTCATTATAATGCAATCTGCATGGCATTAATAGAAAACACATGTATACATGAAAAATCATAAAGTAGGGATATATCAAAAAGTTGACCTGATTGAGCAAAACCAATGTTATATTTGGATTTAGGACATTTAAATTGTTCTTAATCTGTTAAGAAAACTTAGACAATAAATTTGATGTAAACCAGTGGAATAATCGAGAAAGACCTAGCCTCAAACAAATTTGACCTTGCCACGGCATGGAAGCGGGCGCAGGACAGAGAGTTATGCCACCGGACTCTGGAAACAGCAGCGCTCCACTAGTGAGCATGCAAAGAATAATAATAATAATAATAATAATAATAATAATAATAAAATAATAAAATAATAAAATAAAATAATAATAATAATAATAATAGTAATAATAATAATAATAATAATAATAATAATAATAATAATAATAATAATAATAATAATAATAATAATAATAATAATAATAATAATAATAATAATAATAATAATAATAATAATAATAATAATAATAATAGTAATAATAGTAATGAACTGATTATGGTCGCATATCGTACAAGTACTACTAGGACACCTTACAACTAAAAAAACAAACAAACAGTATATCCTACAACGATCAATGTTCTGGATAACTACGAACAAACAGAGCAGTTTTAAGTTCTCGTTTGAATGCTTTTATTGAATTGTCTTTGCCATAGTTGTTGATGGTGGCAAGCTATTCCAAACTTTGGCAGCCGCCAGGCCTCCGAGAGGGGGCAGGGGGCAACTGCACAGGGGCCCGGCGGTCTGGAGGGTCCCGGGCCGATGATGAATATGTATAATTAACAATAAAATGAATAATAACACTAAAGAATGGTTAAAATGTCAGTTCAGCAGAGGGCCCGGCGAGCACAAGGGGCCGGGAAACAGTGCTAAATGGCCGACAAGCAAAAAAAAAAAAAAAAGGTCGTCAACACTTAACACTTATAATAAACGACTGACGAGCAAAAAAAAAAAAAAAAAGGTCGCCAAGAAATTACGAAGGGCCCGTCGGCCATTCTGCACAGGGGCCCGGAATTTCTCTCGGAGGGCCTGGCAGCCGCTACCGGAAACATGCGGTCACCAATGGTAACGTGGCGTGTAGACGGAACAACGAGAGTAAGACTGGACGCAGATCGCAATCGTTGACGAGAGTTGATTTTAGAAGTCTTGCAGAGACCAGTCGACAGATACGAAGACACCATGAAGACACCGATAAGCAAGGATCGCCAATTTGTATTCAATCCGCTGTGGAACACGAAGCCAGTGAAGTTCATAAAGAAGCGGTGTCACGTGATCTGATCTTCTGGCTTGATAGACAAGACGTCATGCTGTATTGAGGACAGCCTGAAGTCTGTCAGTAAGTTGCCTTGGTAGCCCAGCCAAGAGCACATTACAATAATCCAGGCGTGGCATAACCAGAGACACCACTAAACTCTTTACAACAGAATGTGGAATTGAGTTCTGAATGCTTCGAATTCTTCTCAGGATTGAGAAGCAGCAGGATGCCGTTTTCTGAACATGTGTTGTCATGGAGATGTTACAATCGATGTACACACCGAGGTTACGGACACAAGCATCCTTAGCAATGTCTTCCGAACCAACGCTGATGGTGGTGGGTGGGATCCGATATTGACGACGTGTGGTTGAGCACCATAGTATCTCCGTTTTAATAATATTAAGTTGCAGATGATTCGACTTAGTCCAATCAGCTATCTCACTGATGCAGCAACTCATCTGATTAGTAAGTAAGTAAGTAAGTAAAATCTCGTGGATTTCTATAGCGCCTTGGAAAGCAGCACAACAGTAGCTGCTTATTCTCAGGCGCTCAGCCTCTCTTAAAATAGCTATAGGAAAGGTGTGGGATCAGCCAGGCAATGGTCAATATCCGAAGGGCAGTGAGGCTAGGTTGTTACAGCTATGGCGGAAATGATTTCAGAAACAGGAAGGATTTAAGCTTAGACCTGAAGACTTGAGGAGATAGTGCGGGAATTATAGGAAATGAGGAAACAGATTTTATTGTTTTAAAGTGTCCAAGTGTGCGAAGGAAGCTGGGATCGAGTTCCAGAGTTCAGGTGCAGCATATGAGAAGGCACGGTTGCAAATTTTCAGGGATGACTGATTTAGCGGGCGTGACAGAGTGAGATGAGATGACGAACGTGTGGGTCGAGGGAGGCTGAGGGGTTAATAGTGATCTAAGGTAGACAGGTTTTGATGACTGAAGTGAGCTATGTGTAAGTGTTATTATCTTATATTGGATACGTTCTGTTATTTTAAGCCAATGTAATGATTTTAGTATGGGTGAAATATGGGAGAATTTAGGTGACTTAGTAACAGCACGAGCAAGTGCATTTTGTATTGATTGCAATTTGTTGATGGAGGCTTTGGGAAGGTTATAGTAGAGGAGTTACAGTAATCTAATTTGGAGTGGACTATAGAGGTGGCGATTGTGGACGCAGTCTTAATATCAAGACAAGGACGTAGGCGACGAAGGTCACGAATATGAATAAAGCAGGCTTTTGAAAGTTGGGAGATTTGTGATTCGAAGTTTAGAAAAGAGTCAAATTTGAATCCGAGATTTTTAGCAGTTGGAACAGGGATTATTGTGGTGTCAGGAGCCAAAACTAGTTTAGGATTGTCAATTTTTTGAGTTGTTGGGGTAGTCCGATTAAAAGAAACTCTGTCTTAGATGGGTTGAGAGCGAGGAGATTAGATGACATCCATGCAGAGATTGACGAGAATGCAGATTCAAGCTCAATAATAGAAGCATTGAATGAAAGAGGTGAGAAGGAAAGGAATAGCTGAGTGTCATCGGCATAGAGTTGGTGGTTTAATTTGAGGAATTAATTAGAGATGAAAGTGGTGTGGTGTAAAGGCTGAACAGTACAGGCCGAGAACAGATCCTTGAGGCACTCCATAATCTATAATATGAGAAAGAGAAATTTGGCCAAGACAGGACACTTGAAAAGACCGAGATTTGAGATAAGATGCAAACCGGTTGTGAGCCTTTTCAGATATGCCAAACCCAGAGAGAGTCGCTCGAGCAGAATTTTTGTGATCTATGGTATCAAATGCTGCAGAGAGATCAAGGAGACAAAAGGCCAGTAACTTGGCGAAGACCAATTGCAGTTAAGAGTCTGTCATAAATGTAGGCGAGGACAGTTTCAGTTGAGTGATGTTTAGTGTAGGCAGATTGATGAGCATTATATAGTGAGTTACTTGAAAGGTGTTCATTCAGTCTGGAAAGCACAATTTTTTCAGTAAGTTTTGATAGAAGAGAAAGATTTGAGATGGGGCGATAGTTATTGAGATCTTCTCTGTCAAGACCAGGCTTTTTTAGGAGAGGAGTGACAAAAGAGTTTTTGAATGATTAGTTAGAAGATCCCTATCAGCTGGCTTGCAGACGCCAAAAAGAAGGAGGAGGGGAAGGAAAAGGAGAAGAAGAAGAAGAAGAAAGAAGAAGAAGATGATGTTGTTGTTGTTGTTGTTGTTGTTGATGATGATGATGATGATGATGATGATGATGATGATGATGATGATGATGATGATGATGATAATGATGATGATAATGATGATGATAATGATGATGAAAGAAGAAGATGATGACGAAGAAGAGGTGGAAGAAGAAGAAGAAGAAGAAGAAGAAGAAGAAAATGAGGGTGAGGAGGAGGAGAAGAGGAGGAAAAGAAGAAGAAGAAGAAGAAGAAGGAGGAGGAGGAGGAGGAGGAGGCCACCTGATTCGCCTTCGTCGATATTCACGTTTATTCTCAGCTTGTGGTTTTCCGATGGCACGCTGTGGTGACTTACTAGAGGCTACTAGAGCTACTCTAGTTTTACTATAGGTTACTAAATGTGACTATAAGTTATTAAGTATTAGTGTCAATCATCTAGTTCACTTTTACTAGAGTATTACATATTTTAAGCTATTGGTTATTTTGTGGTAAAGGTGTTGCTTGAAAACTGGCGTACGGTACTTTGTTCTTCATACAGTGGTGAGTTTATTTTTTTCAATGGAAACGTTTTGAAATATTGCTAACATATTAATTAAAATTTTATGCGTATTCATATTTTCATAGTCAAAGGGACAGTCGGTCTGGAGCGAAACACGGAAAGTTCAAACATGCAAGTCAAAGTCAAAGGAACCGTCAATTACTCTGACGACGACCATAATAACGCATACATGAGCTACACATTAGCAGGTGTCAGCCAGAAAACATCTTCATGAAACTCAAATAGGTTTACAAAGAATCTAAACGATGCCATTGGCAGATTAATTGACAGTAGAGCATAATGAACTTTTGGACAGCCTGAGACTAAAATACCTACTCGTTTTTCATGTATGGGCAGCGTTTTACAGTGCAATCTCGTTACCAGAGCGCCCGCGGTTAACCTGAGTTTGAATCCTGGGCATTCACAAGGATTGGACTGTATTGCGCCTTAGGGTCATCATATCAAGACGCTGTATAATTATAAGATTTCAAAGTTTCCGAATCTAAAAAACTTTTGAACACTCAAGGCCCATAAAGGAAGACCTCAACAAAGCTCATAGGGTGCCGCCGTTTGAAAGCTCTCATTAAGACGAGTAAGGCTTGTACGGGTCTCGAACCCGTTTCTTCACTGTGGTTCTCCTGTGTTTTGACTTACTTTTGATGTAATGAAGATATAATCTAAAAAAATATACAAGAAAAAATATACAAGAACTTGTTTCTACAAATGTAAATGCAGGTCCTTAGTGTGCCAATTTTTGACGGGTAGTTACCTAGGTTAAAATAATTGTCAGGAACGCAGGAACAGCGAAGTATTCTTCTGATATTTACCTGTTTGTTGCTGTGGATGTTCTTGTTGCAATCGTTCATACTTCATAGTCATAGAGGAAGTGCCAAATGTATCTCAAGAGAATCTGATTTTCAATTCGCTCTAATAAAACTCAGCCATTGCACTCGAATTTTTCTATATGGTATCAGTGTAATTTCAGGTGGCTTGTGCATGCAGTGCAGCACAGAGTGTGCCAATAAATCCCAGTCGATTTTGAAGCGATGTAACTTTTTAAATATTTAAGGTACGAAGGAAATAAAAATACGAAAGTTGAGAAGATTTACTCGAGAATTCGAAAAATCTAACGTAATTAACAATGCGATAACATATGATGAAGAAAAACGGTAACAAACAGGTAGACCCAAAATTGAAGTCGTAACAACATTAACATACGATGCGTCATGTAATCGCTTAAAGCCTTAAAACAAAGTCTGCTACAGACTACGGAAGGTAGTCTTAGTCCAAACGATGTTCAACCCATTTAGTTCGAATAACCAGTAAAATTCTGCCCAACCACTGGTCAATCGCTTTGTTTATGAAATCCTGTCCGATCTGATTCCCACATTTCTAGCTAGCTAGCACTTCTTTCCAGGGCTTTTTTGTGCCGGAGCGAGGCGGAGCGGCGCTCCGGAAAATCCAGATCGCGTACCGCTTTGGGATTCCTATGATCTGGAGAGAAGCTAGAAATCATTCTGATGACTGCTATTTCTGTTCGTGCAATGTGGAAGGTTACAATTTGAAAAACAGGAAAGAAATTTTCTATTCAAACCTTTCGAGTCCCGTTCGTCCTGTATCTCATGGTCCGGACGTTCCTATACCTTCTGTTCCCGAATCACTGGAAAATATTTCTATATCAGACACATCAGATGAAGACATTGACTTTTCAGATGAAGAGTTGTTCACTGTTCCTTGCATTGAGCCTCAACAATTTTCACAACAAGAGTTGAATGATTTGGTCAGAGATTTCGGCTTAACCAAAGAATCTGCTGAGTTGCCTGGTTCTAGACTGAGACAGAAAAATCTTCTAGCTACAGGCACTTCGTTTTCTTGGTACAGGAACCGCGAAAATGATTTCATTCCATTTTTTACTCAAAACGAGGATTTGGTTTACTGTAACGATGTAGCACTTCCTCATTGGTTATTCTTTCTGTCCATGAAATTTTTTGCATCCTTCTGAGAAACCACATCTCTGCAGCTTCCAGTTTCCTTTCTGATGTTTTTGTCAACGTCCATGTTTCCGAGCCGTACATCAGAACCGCCCAAACGTAGCTGTGAAGAATTCTGAGCCGTGTTGTTGTTGAAATATGTTTATTTGTGAGAATCTTTTTGAGTTGTATGAAGGCTGACTTCGCCATACCTATTCTCGTTTCAATGTCCTTTTCACTTCTTCCATCGCTTGTGAATATGCTTCCTAGATATTTGAACTGTGTTACCTGTTTTATTTCCATTCCCTGTATTGTAGCCTGCATTTAGGAATTTCTTTCTTTTTGTAATTACCATACAGTACGTCTTCTTTTGTTTATTCTTAGTCCTTTCTTTTCACTCTCTTCTGCCACCTTGTCTAATAACCTTTGTAGTTTTCTTTCAGTATCTGCCATTAGTGTTGTGTCATCTGCGTATCGTAGGTTGTTTAAATTTTTCCTCCTATCTTTATTCCTTCCAATTCTTCTGTTTCCTTCATAATCTCTTCCCCATATTCATTGTAGAAATCTGGTGATAAACCACAACCCTGCCTTGTCCCTTTTAAAATTTGTATCCACTTACCTATTTATCCTTCAATTCTTATCGCTGCTTCTTGATTCCAGTACAGGTTTTGAAATAGAATAACCAATGAGGAAGTACTAAAAACTTTTGGTACAAAAAGAAAATTGCTAAAAACCATAAGAAAGCAGCAGCTTGAATTCTTTGGACATCTAATAAGAAAAGACGGATTGGAAAATCTAGCCATAACAGGAAAAATAGAGGGGAAAAGAGCAAGAGGAAGACAAAGAATAAAGTTTACGGACAGCCTAAGAGAAGCGACAAGAACTACAGACAACATCGAACTGATAAGGAAAGCCAGAAACAGAGAAGAGTGGAAATCCATGGTCGCCGACGTAGCAATACATGGCACATGAAGAAGAAGAACGATGTAGCAAAGTTGATGGGCTACTATTGGTCAGACAAGGGTTGGACTCTATTAAAAACTCGGATCCAACAAACTGCAAATGAGGTATTGGGTTTTTTAACTAAAAAAAACACCAGGACTAGTTTGATGAACACGATTTGGAGGCTCGGAATCTGCTCGACACCATGCACCGCACACATCTTACGTTAATGGCAAAACCAATTCCATAAAGAAAAGAATATATATAATGATGCGAAACAGACAACACAAGTCAAACTACGCGAGATGAAGAACAGATGGTGGTCAGACAAGGCTGAAGTGTTGCAATCTGCTGCAGATCAACATGACTTAAAAGCCTTCTACGCAGGACTCAGAGCCATATACGGTCTTCGTCTAAACGGCGCTATTCCGGTGTAGCATATTATAATGACTCCCATATAATAATAACTCCCCCGTCATTATTATATATATAATAAAGACTCCCCCCTCATTATTATATATATAATAATAACTCTCTCTATATTATAATAATTCCCCAGAAGAAGTAGGCCTAAAAATTGAACAAAATAACCCCAATTTATAAAAATGTCTCTAAAATGGTTATATAAAATTATAGACCCATTTCCAATCTCCCGGTTTTCCTAAAATTCCTGAAAGGGCAATGCTTACCAGAATGTTAAACTACTTAGATGCATTTAATATGCTATCCGCTGATCAATATGGTTTCAGCCCTATTTCTCCACTTAAATGCCAATAATGAATTTAATTGATACCAAAACAACAAAATTTTTAATCCCACAAGCACACTATTGGAACAATTCTCGATATAAAAAAGCTTTTGGTGCTCTAGACCATGGTATCTTAGCTGGCTTCTGAAAAACTAAGGGAGTTATTATAATATAGAGAGAGTTATTATTATATATATAATAATGATGGGGGGAGTCATTATTATATATATAATAATGAGGGGGGAGTTATGATTATATGGGAGTCATTATAATATACTATACCGGAACGTGATACCAACGGATCACATCACTGAACACCACTAAATTCTTGAACGCTGGGCCCTGCACTTCACACCAGTTCTGAACCAGAAATCAGACTTTGACCAAGATGTCCTAAAGGAAATCCCACAGTGGTCCTGCCTGTGCCGACGAATTGGATCTACCTCCTACATATGACGAAATTCGGCGTGCAATCAATCAGCTCTCTTCTGGGAAAGCTTCCGGTATTAACGGAATCACAGTAGATGTTCCAAGCTTGTTAGCACCACTCTACTTACTCAACTCTCTAACCTTTTCACTAAGATCTGGAACGAGAGGAAGGTCCGGCAGAATTTGACGAATGCCCTCATAGTCCATGTATATAAACGCAAGGGTGACCGCTCCTGCTGTGATAATCATCGAGGTATCACACTGTTATCCTTTGCTGGAAAAGCCCTCGCCAGAGTTCTACTAAACCGACTACTAGACCATGTTCTATTGACTGACATTCTTCCTGAGTCAATGTGCATTTAAAGCTGGACGTGGCGCAACTGACATGAAATTCACATTGTGACAGATACCGGAGAAATGTAGAGAACAACATTTGGATCTATTCATTGATTCATTCTAACTAAAGCCTTTGATTCCATCAACAGAGAAGCCCTATGCTCATCCTGCCCAAGATCGGCTGCCTCGCCAACTTTGTAAGCATCATACGTTCTTTCCATGAGGGAGGGAATGTACGGCAGAGTCATAGATAACGGGGAGCTATCAGAAATCTTTAAAATAACAACGAGCACCAAACAAGGATGTGTGCTAGCGCCCTTGCTATTCTGCATCTTCTTTGCAATTATGCTGCTGGTATCATTCAAAGACTGCGACCTTGGAGTGCCCATACGATTTCGCACCGACGGCAGCATATTCAACTTACAGAGACTTCAGGCGAGAACAAAGACATTTTCAGTTCTACGTGATCTTCTGTACGCCGACGACTGTGCTCTTCTCGCTCATGAGCAGCCAGACGCTCAGCTACTGTTTGACAAGTTTAGGGCAACAGCCGTGCGTTTTGGCCTCGCCGTGAGCCTGAAGAAGACTGAGGTCATGGTACAGCTGCATTCGACGTCTGTGCATATGCCACCAGCCATTTTTGCTGGTGATGTACAGCTACCAGTGACAGACAAATTCTGTTATCTTGGCAGCATCTTATTCTCAGATGTGTCCATTGACAATGAAATCAACTCCCGTATTGCCAAGGCGAACGTCGCTTTTCGCTCTACAGACATCTTTGGAAAAGCCATGACTCCGGTTAGATGTCAAAGTAGCGGTGTACAAAGCAGCCATACTACCAATATTACTGTACGGATGCGAGTCCTGGACACTGCCGCTAACATGTAATAAAGTTTTAGCTATTTCACATGCGCTGCATTAGGTCGATTGCCCACACACCAAAACGAGATCATGTTCCCAACACGGGAACACGGGTCTTGCAGACCCATGGGATCACGGGCATTGAGGCTTTCCTCCTGACGGCCCAACTCAGGTGGTTGGCCACGTCATCCTTATGGATGATAGTCGGATCCCAAAGATGGCTTTTTATTACCAGCTAGAAGATGGTGTACGCTCACAGGGAGGACAGATGAAGCACTACAAAGACATGTTGAAGCTCAAACTCAAAGCGTGTTCAATTCCACCTGAACAACTTGAGTCGCTTGCTCAAGACAGATCACACTAGCGCGCTCGCTGCATGGACGGTATTTCCATCTTCGAAGCTCAACGTGTGAAATCGATCGAAGAAAAAACGCCGGATTCGCAAGAAAAGACACTGCGAAAGGCTGCTTCCCTTGCAACGCCTGTCAGCGTCTGCGCCTCACGATTAGAACTTTTCGCACACCAAAAATCACATAAAACAACATAGACCCAGGATCCGTCCGATCCATCATCATATGGTAGCGAATGCAGGACTCTCTATCGACGCCATATCAGAATCCTTGAGGCCTTTCACAATCGCTGCCTACGATCCATCCTATCTATAAAGTGGCAAGACAAAGTGCCAAGCACTGAGATGCTGAAAAGAGCGAACTGCATGAGTGTGGAAGCGACATTGTCGAGGATATGGTTGAGATGGTCTGGACACGTTTCTCGGATGAAGGATGTTCGCTTGCCAAAAATTATTATGTATGGTGAGCTTGTTCATGGCCATAGGACATAAGGTGGTCAGTACAAGCGATACAAGAATCTGATAAAGACAACCATGAAGAAATGCAAAATCAAAATAAACAAGTGGAAAGAAGAGGCCTCCAATCGCACTAATTGGCGCAACGTCATCAACGATGGTGCAATGATTATAGAGACTAATCGGATAGTTAAAATAGAAAGAAAGCCTCAGGGACGAAAGGACCGTGCAAACTTAGAATCCGCCTCTACAACGTTACAACATATGTAACCACTGTGGAAAAAGCGTGTGCAGAAAAAATTCGACTATATAGCCATATGCGTACCCACTTACCCACTTATGATTGCTAGCAATCTCTAGAAATAGTTTATATATGGACTCACTGGTGATCCGTCATTACCGATTTCGATGAACTGCTTATTAGATGATGATGATGATGATGATGATGATGATGATCATGCCCATGATCATGCCCATGCCCATGATCATGATCATGCCCATGATCATGCCCATGCCCATGCCCATGATCATGTCCCATCCATGCCCATGATCATGATCATGCTCATGGCCCTGATCATGCCCATGATCATGATCATGTCCATGATCACGATAATGGTAACGATCACGATCACGATCGTGTGATCGTGATTGTGATTGTGATTGTGATCGTGATTATGATTATATGATTATTGTTATTGTTATTGTTATTGTTATTGCTATTGTTATTATTATTATTATTATTATTATTATTATTATTATTGTTATTATTATTATTATTATTATTATTATTATTATTATTATTATTATGGAAATATATCTCAACCAAATTTGCAAAATGTTTGATTTATTCTGTTCCAAATGCATTCATCTACAACTTTGCCGCTGACCAAATATAGCTTGCCGCTCAAAAATGATAGCTGCACAGCTTGGAACAAAAAATGTCTTTTTAGTGGAGGGTTCTATTTGAGGTCAGATTGTAAACCCTTATCCCTACTTTTAATACATTTTGCACGGATGTTTTGAAAGAAGAATAAAAAGGCAAAACATTGGTGTGTATATAACCTTATCTTTTTACCTCTCATAGAATTTGTGCAATTGCAAGTTGAAAAAGTCAAACAAAAATTACATGCAAATACACAGAATGCTGTATTTCTTCGGCCCCTGATGTCAGGTACCTTGAGAGTCCACATCGTTTAGTAGTCCATTACCTGAACTTTTGAACACTATCCTTCCCTATGCGGTATTTGCGGTATTAGACCCTTAAGTTTAAATCGATATTTTTTGTACAACCATTTGTTCCATAGCTATAACAACCTAGCCTCACTTCCCTTCAGTATATTGACCGTTGTCTGACTGACCGTTCACTTTCCATAGCCATTTGAATACGGGTTAAGAACCTACTAGTAATCAGCTACTTTTGTGCCGCCACCAATCGCTCTATAAATTCATAAGATTTGACTTACTTATTGCTCCGTAAGCTTGTGTTCATAGCCACAGTCTGTATTGTGATTGTCTCGCCCAACAAAAGTACAAAAACGCGGCACCTTACTGTTTCGCAGTGCCAAGAAGGATCCGTAGCCTGAATGTTCATAAATTTATTCCGTCGTCTGCTTCTGAACACCTTAGTGGGATCTCTGGTCATGACAGCCAAGACTACTGCAATGTACTCTTGACTTGGCTACCAGGAAGACTTATTGATAGACTACGAGTATCACTGGCTTGATGGATAGAATTACTGGCCGTATTTTCTTATTGGTTTCTTCATGGACAAGTTCCGTCATATCCGTCGGCTGATTTCTGCTAAATAACTGACATCAACACACGTCGACGCCTACGATCAACATAAGCGATTGCTGCACACGCTTTTTCCACATTGTTTACATATGTTGTAAAGTTGTAGAGGCGGAGTCTAAGTTTGCACGGTCCTTCCGTTCCTGATGCTTTCTTTCTATTTCAACTATCCGATTAGTCTTTATCTGATCTTTGTATCGCTTGTACTGACCACCTTGTGTCCTATGGCCATGAACAAGCTCATCATACATAATAATTTTGGGCAAGCGAACATCCTCCATTCGAGAAAAGTGTTGTCGAGACCATCTCAACCGTAATGTAATGTAATGTAATGTAATTTTGTATAGCGCCTCTTCTATTTCTACTCAGAGGCGCTCCTAGCATTGGAGTCGCAGGGTAAAGTAATGAGACTTCAGCTTTCGCATTGAGCAGAGCGAGGGAGTAAGAAGTGATTCCCGAATGGATGGGTTTATGGCATTCCATAGGGAGGGTCCAGTCACTGCAAAAGCCCGACGCTGAGTAAGAGCAGTGCTTGATCTGGGGACATAAACATTCTTCTGATCAGTGGAGCGGAGCAGGCGATGAGCAGCAGAAGAGGGTGATTTTAAAAGCTCAGTAATGTAAGATGGTGCCTGATCTCGAAGTGCTGCGGAAACAATAATTACTTGTTTGAATGTAATGCGGTCAGAAATTGGAAGCCAGTGGAGGGTGTTAAGCATAAAGTCTGAGATGCTAGAGTAGCGAGGAGCTTTAGCCACGAGACGAGCCGCAGCATTTAGGACAGATTGCAGAGTGGAAAGTAAGCTTTTGGGCAGGCCAAGATAAAGAGAATTGCAATAGTCTAACCTACTAGCCACAAAAGCATGAACCAGAGATTTGGCTGCAGATAAAGAAAGCGAAGAACGAATAACCCTAATTTGCCTAAGTTGGTAAAAGCAGGATCGAGAGAGTCTAGCAAAGTGCTCTTTGAAGATCAAATTACTGTCAAAGTAAATACCAAGGCTTTTGATACAATTTGAGCAAGATAGATTAGGAAAGAGAGAGTTCAGTAAGTCATAATCAATTTTTGAATGCAGATGTTTAGTACCAAGCCAGATAAGTTGAGTTTTATCAGGGTTCAGTCGAAGTCTATTGGAAAACATCCAATCCCGAAGAGTTGGAATTACATTGTCTACAGATTGAGTGAGCTCAGTATAAGAAGAGTAAGGGCAATGCCGGTAAATTTGAATGTCATCAGCATAGAGGTGCACAGTGAAACCAAACGAGCTAATTAGAGAGCAAAGGTCAGCAGTATAGAGTATGTACAGCAGAGGACCAAGCACCGAACCTTGGGGAACACCAAAAGGAACATGAAACCAGTTTGAGCGGGAATGCTCCATAAAAATCATTTGAGAACCGTTAGAGAGATAGGATGTAAACCACAGAAGGGCTTGATCAGAAATCCCAAATGAGAGTTTGAGACGTTTCAACAATATATCATGATCAACCGTATCAAAGGCGCCCGAGACATCAAAACAGGCAAGCAATGTAAGTTCAGACAAGTCAATGGCAGAGTAGACATCAGAAAGAATTATAAGAAGAGTCGTTTCAGTTGAGTGAAACCGTCTGAAACCAGATTGTGTGGATGGAAGAAGATTTTCAGTATTCAGATAGTGTAACATTTGTGATAAAATAAGCCTTTCAATGGTTTTTGAGAGAAAAGAAAGGTTGGAAATGGGTCGAAAGTTGAGAGGCTCACTAGGATCAAGACCAGACTTCTTGATGACAGGCAGCACAATGGCTCGTTTTTGGGAGTCAGGAAGACAGCCCTCCCTCAAAGAGCTGTTGATAATGAGTAAGAGGAATGGAATTAGCTCATCTAAAACCTCAACAAGAATGAATGGTGGCAAAGGATCCGTAGCCTCGACAATGTCGCTTCCTCGACAATGTCGCTTCCACACTCATGCAGTTCGCTCTTTTCAGCATCTCAGTTCTCTCTTTTTCAAATCCAGTGCCGAATTGCGTGGAAGAAAGACTATCAAGCCAAGCACCTAAATCTTCTTTGCGGATTTTCTGCACCTGCCTGTCTAAGTGAGTGTAATTTTCTGTCAATTGTTCTCTTTCAGCAGTCAGTGGCCATAATCTTCGCCGCCACAGGTTTCTTTTCTGCTCTCATAAACGAACTTGCTGACTTGTTCATGTATTAAGTTTTTGGTCCTTCCCCATCGTATGGCTTGGTTATTTCAGCTTTTCTCAGCCTTCGTAATTCAATCCTCAATTTTGCACCAAGCAAGTAGTGATCCCCTGATCCGAGCCAGAATATATTCCTCTGTCGATACTCACATCTTATATTGATGACCTCCATTTGTGCCTCAGTGGTGCCACTTGGTGACCTCCACCAAGTAGTTTTGTGTACTCTAATGGCTCCCAACCAACCAGGAAATGCACGATATTGTTGTTTGCATGGTTGTGGCTCATGATATTCTAAGAATTGTTTAAGTTTGACACCAACTCGTTTTAAATAATTGAGAAAATAGACGCATTGGGTAATGCAAAGGCATAACTATGAAACATGCCTGCATGATCATTGCTTATGCAGCATCTAACATATACCAAACGCCAAGAAGAAAAACGACGGCCTTTACTGGTCTGATGAGATGTGTTCATGACCGTTGTCATTATTCTGCGATAAAATTAATTAATACTGTCAAGTGATTTTCAATAGGTTAAATATGTCAACTGTAAAAAAAAACATATGAATGAATTTGTTAAAATTTTATTACGACCTCAGGCACTATAAATGTAGAAAAATGTGTTGTGCTATGTATGATTTAAAAACCTATAGATAAATTGTTTGACTCTAAGTATGGACGTTCAGTAGTAAGACGAGAATTATGTTCCATGTCCTTCTTAGCACACGTCTCATAATCACTTCACTACTTCTTGCTATTTGCTTGTCTTACCAACCACTCTGTGTACTTGTCTTGTAATGTCATTTTAATTCTCATAATCATTTAATTACACTTCACACCAAATCCTAACTTTTCTTCTACAGTTTTCTGTGATGCACGCTAAATACGAATACGTTTTTATAATTTCTTTATCGCTTGTGGCTCTACATGTACAGTTGAAATTGCGCAGTAGGGCGGGTCGAAAAATTTTTTTTGTCACGGAACTGAGGAAATATTTGCATTCCCATCTGATTTTAAAGAAAATCACAAAAGAACTATTTTGGAACATGTGGAAGTGCCCCATTTTTAATGAGGAAAGTTAGTACATTACTTGAAAATCACAAAAAAAATTGTATGTCATCAATGAATGCCCACTAGACGATCGGCATTACACAGTTACCCACTCAGTAAGTGTTTATTACAAGAAGTTTTCACTAAAATCGTTTTTTGACTCAAATAGGGGCATTAGATTTCGAGAATTGACTCGGGCGTGAATAAAACCATCTCTTGCATCAAAGCAATAAACTGCTTTTGAAGCATTTGTTACTAGTTTTATGCAACGCTCCACTCCTCGTGTGTGATTCTTGTAATCCAAAGTGAGTGGGACAATTCTTAGCTTGGCAATATCTTCATCTAATACGTCTTCACTCAACTCTGGCATATCGTAGTCACATGTGATATGTTAAAAACGAACAAGGAATTTACTTTCGCAGTGCTGCAATTCACTACACAATGAGGCCAGAGAAACTTGAGGGTCCATAGGTGGATCCATCCAACCAACGTTTTAAACAGATTTCTCAAAGGTTTCTCAAATTCATTTGTATGAAGCATACATATAAACCAATTGACTGAATGTTCCAGCATGCATTTGTGTCATTTGCTATGACGAATCCACAAAACAAATCAGCACATCTTGCAAGTGTCCCAATCAGTTCAATCTGATGGATTACTCCAGCTTTACAGCCTGTGTTATTGTATGTACCATTGCAGCCTACTGCTGAGATACAATCACCTGCATCTGCATTCTGCATCTCTGTTATTAATTTCAGAATTATACTGGCAATGTCAGTACTTCTTCCTTAATTTCTGTCTCTCGTGAGGTATTATTATTATTATTATTATCTACGACAATTTATATAGCGCAGTAGCATAACTGGAGCTAAAGTCAAGAGCGCTTTACAAAGGAGTCACTTATAAGAGATGTTAAATAAGTGTGTCTTTAGGAGCTTCTCAAAACAGCCAACGGACTTCGCATTAATAACATCGCTTGGCAACGAGTTCCACAGGGCTGGGTTTCCTCGCGTGACTGATCTGTCACCGAACACGGCAGTCTTTGAAGGCGGAGGGACGATCAACAATGTCCGACTACTGGAACGAAGTTCCGCGCGTCTGTCGTTCGTCGTTGCCCTGCATACAAGTGTTGATATGTAGTCAGGACAGGTGGTGTCGTTCAGGGCCCGATATGTAATCAGGCATCGCTTGTAGGTGATGCGTTCTCGAACCCCAAGCCAGTGAAGCTTGTCTCTAAGCAACGGTGTCACGTGATCATTCCAGCGGGCTCCAAAGATCAAGCGAGAGGATGCATTGAGCACCGACTGGAGGCGGCTTAGCTGGCTCTCTGGAAGGCCGAGGAGGACTCCATTGCATTGGTCAACCCTGGATAGAACAAGCGCCCGAATCAGTTGTATCGCAGCATCCATTGGTATATATCGCCTGATGCTTCTGATTCTCCGCAAGTGATAATAACAGACACGTGTCACATTACTTATATGATCCGTGAACGACAGTGTCTCATCAAAAATAACACCGAGCAGTCGTACGGTGGTAGAGGGAGCAATGACAGTGAGGTACTTTGTTTGTATCATATATTACAAAGCTTTGGTCTTCTTTGCTTACAAGGCCAACATCGATGAGCACTGTTGCTGCCAATGATGCAGCAGCTCGGTCAGGTACGCCATACCTGTCCGCTCCTTTTGCTAGGTGCAGAAGAGGTAATCACATTTGATTTGATCTTACTTTTTCATTGCAACAGAGTTCAGCATCATTATCAGAAAATACCTCATACCACGATATGCCAGAGTTGAGTGAAGACGTATTAGATGAAGATATTGCCAAGCTAAGAATTGTCCCACTCACTTCGGCTTTCTTAATCACTCCCTTCACTATCATTTGCTTTGTCTTCATCAGGATATAATATTTATTATCGCCATCCAATGTTTTCTTTACTCTTTTAGCTCTGTCTTCTCCATTATGCTTCCGTTGCATCCTTTCTCATAACCGCTTTGTTGATCCTACGTCTAACCTTCCAATAAGCATTTTCCTTGAATGTCTTTGATCCAATGAGAACAATGAGAACAACTGTTCCTGTTGCGGGACTTTCAAATGTTTAGGACACTTGCAAGATGTGTTGATTTGTTTTGTGGATTCGTCATAGCAAATGACACAATTGCATCATGCTGCAATGTCAAACAAAGAGTTCAAGCTACTAAAGAAGGTGGCTTGACTTGTTGAACTTGACTTGGAACGACATAGTTCTGAACCAGTGGAAATTAGCGTTTCAACACATTTCAAGACAGACGGAGAGTGAAGTGTTGGAATGGAAGCCCTGTTCCAGAGATTGATGATAGCCTCTGACACAGCTATTTTATTGTCTTTGTGTCATTCTTTTTTGTTTTGATGTGCAAGAAGTGCTGTCCAACTTGTGCATTTGTCAGCATCATGTTGAAAGGAAGTCCTCTAACATTGCCATATATACTATATAGCATGCCGTGTAATGTTTCTTGTTCTCGTGTCGAACCCATCTTTTCCAAAATTTATAGCATCAAATATTAGACAGTATACAGTCAAAATAAAGAGGCAATCAAATTACAGTGGAAAGTTAGGTAGATAAAAAAAAATTGTGCGCAAAAAATAAGGAGCAGTAACAAGTCTGTAATCAATGATAAATGCTGATAAATGCTACAATTTTTGGGGCCAAATGCAATGGTGCAACTACCATTTTATAAGTCGTTTCTTTAGACTCCAGTTCTCAAATAATTACCAAGTTCCGTCAAGAAATTCCAACATTTTTTATGTTTCAACCCGCCCTATTGCGCAGTTTAATTTAATGCCTTCGCTGATATAGGTTCTACTACAGAATATGCAAAACAAAAGAAAACTTTCTTCTGCAATTTTTGGTGGATAAATAAATTTAGACATGCTCAGCATGTGTAGGTCAATTTTAAAGAGATCCTTACATGACAACTATAACTTAAAGGAATAGATGTTCTCAAATCATATTTTAGTTCCTTCAGCGTAGGCTATGCTAAGATGGTGATCATTTTGAACAATTATATTGATTTCTGCAGAAAGTCTTGAAAAGCAACCAGGTAAATCTAGGACTTAATTGTTAACTGTATATTTACTATATATCTGCTGGACAGCTGACAAACATTACAATATGTTCCATGTCCTTCTGCATTTTTGGGTGATGCAAGTAGCAAGCTTTGCACAAAAGCTGAAGAAATTTTATCCCTGCTTTGTCAAGCTTCAAAAGTGTACGCATCTACAACTGGGACGACAATAACATTATGACTACTCTACTGTCTTGACCACAAATAATTTTCGATGTGCTGGTGCATCCGAGGAATATGTTGTGCAAATTTGCAACTATAGATTTAAAAGCAGGTACACGGATTAGATTTTAAGAAATTAAAGTCGCACACTTTCTTTGTAAGAACATTTTAGGACTATATTTTTGACAATATTCCGAAAAGCAAGAAGCTCAAGAACGCAGTAACAATTCCAGCCAGAGGATGCACGCCACCAATTGTGGTCCTGACAAACGTTAGCATAACACGATGATGCGACTGCCATTATAGTTTTAGGCAGGTGTCGAATGTAAAGTGCGGGTCGGTCACTCTTCGTCGGTCACTCTTCTTGGTGACGTCGTTGTGCTTACTTAATTGGAAAACGTCAAATAGATATTTTATATCATCAATCGTCGAAACAATATGACAGTGGGTAGCGGCAGAAAGAAATAATTTTAAGGTCCTCTTAAGATGGGGGCACCTATTAAAAGATATCCTATGTTGTCAACACGAGCAGTCACTCGTTGATAATCAACAGCGACAGGTAGTGGAAATGTTTTGTTGTATTCCATTTTAATCTCTTGTCCATCGGGTGTTTTGGTGTGTTTGTTGCTGCAGGCTAATACTCTGATTTTCGTTCCATTCAGGTTCGCCTTTACCATCACACCTTTTGGGCCATACATAGGACCCAAAGGGACTGAAAACTGTAGAAGAATTTGTTTCTGTATACGATCTTTGATCAATTTATATAGGACTATAGTTTTCTCAGGGAAGAGAGGAACAGAGTAACTCGATGGCGGTTTTCTTGCTTTGATATGGCAATCCATAATTTCTCTATCAAAGTTGTTCTTATCGACATTTTGACAACTGCTCAGTTTTATCACTTGATTGGGTTTAGAATCAGTATCCATATATCCATTTCCGTCAGCAGTTGCAAAGCTGCGAACTAAGACATCATTGTGGAAAAGAACATGCTTGTCTCCTACAATGCTTTTTCTTGTTTTCATTGCACTCATTTTTCGCTGAGGTTCACTGGTTCACTGATCGCAATAAAGTACTTCACCTAGTGAAAAAGAATATCAGAGAACATTTATAACTATTATAAGATCAGAAACAGAAATAACAAACACACTAATTGTTAGACTTGCCAAAAGTTGTCAATCTTTAAAGCTGATGGCCAATTTGCAAAAATTTACGTGAGTAATTTGTAGCCATTTGTAGGGAGTTGGCGGTTCTAAATATTTAATAATTTTAGTGCAACAGCAACCGCGCTGGCTTATGGTAGGTTTGACATCTTAATAGTAGGGCTGGTTTATGGTAGGTTTGACATATCAATAGTCATTATGGGTCATTATATCGGTTATAGGTCATATGGTTCGATATTGCGAAGGTTTACAGGATATTCCTGTGGTTATACCTATTATTCTGTCATGAGGGGCTATGGGCGACGCTGGAGAGCTATGTGGTAGACGGCAAGCTGTTGAGGATCATCCAAAGCCTGTATAATTAGGCGATGGCTGCGTTCAGGGTCAACGGAGAAATCGGAGACTGGTTCAAGGCCGACTGTGGGCTCACGACAGGGTGACCCAATATCACCACTGCTATTCTTATTCATGCTAGAGCGAGCAATGGAGAGACTGGAAGAAGAAGAGGAGAACATCAACATCCTTGGAAAGACGCTGAAGGATTTGCGATTTGCTGACGACATCGGTCTCATGTCCTTTACTCAAAGTGGACTACAAAAGATGCTGAATACATTAAATTATACATTACTTCGAACTGTCGGTGATCGTGCGTTCCCTGTGGCCGCGTCGAGAGCGTGGAACTGTCTGCCTCCATTTGTGCAGCTCTCTCCTTCTCTCAACACCTTCAAAGAGAAACTTAAAACCTGGCTTTTCCACAGGAGCTACTTGTGATTTCTTGTGTTTCTGTATGTGTTCACGCGGTTCTTTTAGGACGAGTTACCACATTAATCAGTACGTTGTAATAATAATAATAATAATAATAATAATAATAATAATAATAATAATAATAATAATAATAATAATAATAATAATAATAATAATAATAAATGAATAGAGCAAAAGGTTATGTCTGGAAATCAACGTAAAAAAGACAAAGGTCGTGATGGCAGGCAGAGTGGAAGAACCGGTGGTAATCACATCACCTTAGACAACACCCAGTTGGAACTGTCCAACAGTTTGTATATCTTGGAAGCATTATGGGAGCAGGTGGGAATTGTAGTCAGGAGAAGGATTGGTATGGCCAGCTCAGCACTGGGTTACCTTTGTAAATTAAGAAACTCTGGAAAGATCTCCATAAAGACAAAGCTCCAACTTGTACGATTCTGTGTTTTATCTGTGCTTCTTTATGGAGGAGAGACCTGGACATTTTAAAAGTACAGTGGTGTGAAAAAGTCTTGCATAGGCTACACGATTTCGCTATTTTTGACATAAGTCTGATATACTGATATTCTCACCAAATCCCCTTACAATGCTGGCTTTTTATATACCGTTTTATTGGAAATTTAATTCTGCACAAATTTCTGTGCATGGTGCTGCTTTTTCTTGCATTTGACCCGGTTTTTCATGGGAAGATGAACCAACGAGTTTGTATGGTGAATTTGGATCGTAATTATCCAATGAAAAGTTATACTTTCCCGACCAATAAGACTTCATACTTTTCAGCCAATCAGTGGACAGTATTTCTGGAGCGCGCGGAGTAAACATTTTTCATGGATTGTCTGCTTTTCATTCAAATTTCTAACATGGCGAGGAGGGGGCAGTTTTTGTCAAGTGAGGACAGAGTCTGAGTTGTGGTTGAAAATTTTCACAAGCACGTAATAAAAAACACAAAAATAGGTGCAAAATTAAATTTCCAATAAAACGGTATATAGTAAGCCAGCACTGTGTAAGGGGATTTAGCGAGAATATCAGACCCAATGTCCAAAATAGCAAAATCGTGTTCAGCCTATGCAAGACTTTTTCACACCACTGTATGACTGCAGGCGACTCCTGGCTTTCGAAATGCGATGCTACAGACGGTTTCTAAAGATATGGTAGAGAAAGGAAATCACTAATTAAGAAGTAAAGAGCAGAATCGGGATTGACGGCGACGTGATCATCACGATCAAACAAAGGAAGCTCCAGATGTTTGGTCACATCGGTCGCATGGAAGAGAAGAGAATTATTAACATTGCAATGGCGAGAACAATGGAGGAAACCCGCCCTCCGGGAAGGCCCAGAAGACGATGGGTTGACGACATAAGAGAGTGGACGGGGTTAAATCTTGAGGAGGCGATTCATGCGGCACAAGACCGGGAAATTTGGAAGAGGATCGTTCAACATGCTACTACTGGTCTCGACGGTTCCTGAGAGGACGTTGAGCTGATGATGATGATGCTGATGATGCTGAAGATGCTGCTGCTGCTGATGATGATGATACATATACATATACACGAACACAAGTTCGTTCTGAGTGTTCGACGACACCTGAAAAGCTCAGTCAGTGGATATCTTCAGCGGCACCTAGAACCATGGCCAGCTTAACGTTCGCCATTAAGTGGCCTGAAGTTGGGCCTGGCCAGGCCATTAGGTTCTTGTGACCTTTCGTTTGGTCTTAACTGCGATGATTTAAATTTTTTGTGCATTATACTGATATTGGATTAGAAGTCCGCAGATACAATATGCTGATGAATGCACCCAATACAAATACCATGTAATTCAATGGAAAAACTTTTACAACTGGAGCTAGAACCACTCCTATATTCAGGTAATTACTGAGCGTACAGATTGCTCGACCGAAATAAAAGCAAGACTGCTAAAGCATTCGAAACACTGACCTAATTGAAAAACGCCCTTAATAACAAAGGAATAAGTTAAGAGCACATGCGCTGGAAACTAGTCAAAGCACTAGTATGGCCAGTATCCATATACGGCGGTTGTGAGAACTGGACGTGAAGAAGACAGATGAGAAGAAGCTACTAACATTTGAAAACAAATGTGTCCGGAAAACTACGCAGAATCCTTGGACTGTTAAGATAAGGAACAAAGCAGCATGGTCAAACTCGGAGAAAAATTAGCGTCATTAAGTCAAGTGAAAATCCGCAAACAACGATAGAGAAAACGAGTATCGACCAAAGTACCGTTTTATATATCTTATATATTATTATTATTATTATTATTATTATTATTATTATTATTATTATTATTATTATTATTATTATTATTATTATTATTATTATTATTATTATTATTATTATTAATCGGCTAATTTATCCTACGCTATAACATGACTAAGGCCATAGGCAAGAGCGATTTACAATCAATCACAGTAAGATTTGGGAAACAAGTGCGATTTTAGCTTGGAAGCGAACGATTCGAAAGAAGTCGCTGCTGCTATCTCGTCAGGAAGGGCGGAGACCAGTAGATTGTTGAACGATCATCTTCCAATTTTCCCGGTCTTGTCAGGAATAATAGTATTATGATATATGTAAGGATGTATGTATAGCGGCATATAATATATAAATGCATATACCGTTATATGCATATACCGTTATATATATACAACGATGCATATGACGTATATATAACGGTGTGTGTGTGTATATATAAAGGCATATTTATTTATTTGTTTATTTCAAGACAATTTCTATAGCACCGTGCCCTAGGCTAAGGCCTACGACAAGGGCGCTCCACACACAGTCAACCATATCCTAAACTAAAAAGGTGCATCTTTAGTTCTCTCAGGAACAGCCCAGCTGAGTTGGCCTCAGTCACTGCGGTCGGCAAGTCGTTCCAGAGCAATGGTTTCCCGCGTGAGAAGGACCTGTCTCCGAACTTCGGGGTCTGTGACGGAGGGGGACGAGCAGTAGGACACGACGGACGGAGCGAAGTGCCGACCTCCGTGCGTTCAAAGTGGATCTTAGGACTAGCTCAGCCAGGTACTGTGGACAGTGCGGGCCTTTAACGCTCGGAAGGTGAGCCAGGATAATGGATAATGCGATCCCGGGCTCGAAGCCAGTGCAGCTGGTCACGCAGTAGAGAGGTCACATGGGCTCACCAGGGGCTCACCAGAAGCTGTTGAAGACGTCTCGAGCGGCTGTATTGAGCACGGATTGCAGACGATTCAACTTTCCATCGGGAAGGCCCAGCAACACGCTGTTGCAATAGTCCAGCCTGGGCAGACAAGGGCGCGCACAAGGTGCACTGCCCCACTGATCGGAAGATGCCGGAGGACTGACCTAATCCTCTGTAGGTGGTAGTAGCAGCCGCGGACAACATTACTGATATGCTCCTCAAACGACAACGTCTCATCGAGTAGTATCCCAGAAGTCGTAGGCACTTTGAGGGGACGACGATCACATCACCCAGCGTGAACGGTGAAGGGCTCAGCATGTGCTTCCTTCTCAAGGTGCACATCCACAGGAACTCGCTCTTGGCCGGGTTTAGGGCCAAGCGGTTATCTTCCGTTCACATGATGATCGCCATGATGCAATCGAGGAAGCGGTATACACATATACATATACACTTTCCATGTCGGCAGGCAGACAGGAAGAATACAGTTGCACGCCATCCGCACGTCGATTGCGTCCTATCTCTAAAGTAGCTCTCGAACCAGCTGAGAACCCGACCCCTGAGGCCGTATGAACTCTCTAGCCGCTGGATAAGGATCTGGTGATCCACCGTATCAAACGCGGCGGAGAGGTCAAGAAGGCAGAGCAGAGCCACCCTACCATTTGCGACCGCATCCACAACTTCATTGAATGTCATCCACACGGCGGTTTAAGTGGAATGCACACGCGATACGCCGATTGATCACAAGGCATCAGTCCGTTAGCGTCTAAACATTCAATCAGACTCTTGCTGACAATCTTCTCCATTAGCTTGGATAGGAATGGCAGGTTTGACACTGGTCGGTAGTTTTGACGCCTCTTGAGGGTCAAGTCCTGGCTGTTTCAGTAGTGGTGTGACCGTCGCATGTTTTCACTTCGACGGAACTTCGCAAGTCTCTAGGGAGGCAGTCATGAGCGCTTTCCGAAACGGGGCTAGGACCACCGCCGAATCCTTTTAGCAACCACATCGGCAGAGGGTCTGCAGAGCACTAAATATATATATATATATATATATATATACATATACATATACATATATACATACATATATACATATATACATATATACATATATACATATATACATATATACATATATACATATATACATATATACATATATACATATATACATATATACGTATATACATATATACATATATACATATATATACATATATACTTATACACATATACACATATACACATATACACATATACATATAAACATATACATATATACATGTATACATGTATATGTTACAGTCAAAGTGTGAAATCAGGGAATGCTGACATTGCCTGAAATGTTTAGGCAATGTCGACATAAACCGTTTCACTCGGGCAATGTCGACATTGACTGAAATTGTTAGGCATTGTTTAACAATGCCTGAAATTTGCTCAGATTTGTTACACAGTTTGCCTGAAATCCTTATCTGTGATGGAATAGCATCCCGAATGAATTGGGATATGAAGACATATGTCGACAATGCCTACAAATTTCAGGCAATGTCAACCTTGCCTGATTTCACACTTTTACTGTGACATATACAGGGCTTTTTTTCAGTGGGAACGCACGGGAACTGCGTTCCCACACCTTTTTTGCTAGATTGCATATATAATTATGGATAAGTTATAATGCGTTTAGGAACGTACAGGTACGGCGTTCCCACACCTGTTTTGTTGATGAGCAAAAAGGATGAGTTCCCAAACCTTTTTTTCTAGAAAAAAAGCCCTGGACAAAATATATATATATATATATATATATATATATATATATATATATATATATATCTGTGTGTTGTTAATGTTGTAGAACTGTATTTTATTACTGCTTGTTCCTTTATCTTTTATTTCATTTAAACTTAATAAAGGTTTGGCAGTTTTTAATTCATGTTTTAGAACTGTTTTATATTTCTGCTTGCAACGTTTAAGGGGCCATCCATATAGTACGCACTTAACAAGTCATATTTTCAACCCCCTCCCTGCTGTTACACACCGTATATTTTGGTTAACCCCCTATGCGTACGTACAAATTAGCAACCCCCCACACGGTGAAAATTAATTTTTAGCCATAGTCAACAAGCATTTGTTTACTATTAAATTAAATGATTTTAACCGAGGGAACTAAGGTTGTTGAGACTGCTGGTTTTGAAGGACCGGTTAACCGTTCAAAAAAGACCGGTTAACTGGTTAACCGATCATTAGCGGTAGCCTGGTGACGTGCCTACATCAAAGCACTTTGATGCTGCCGGCGCCTATACCGGCGTCCTGCGCGGCTACATCAAGCGCTTTGATTCCGGCGTCCTGCGCGGCTACATCAAGCGCTTTGATTCCGGCGTCCTGCGCGGCTACATCAAAGCGCTTTTAGTGCCGCCGGCGCCTTTGCCGGCGTCCTGCGCGGCTACATCAAAGCGCTTTGATGTTTTAAAATTTAAATGACGGTTAACCAGTCAGAGTTAAAACGACCGGTTCTTGCTTTTAGGACAGGTTAACCGTTAACAACCTTAGTTGGAACAATAGTAGGGACCCTTTGTTTGACCGTGAGAAAGTAATTGTAATTTTGTTCAAACCAAATGTTTGTGTGAATATGCCAGCCCTTTATCTATTTAGAAATTTGAATGAGCGTATGTAAAAATTCAGTCGTGACCCCCTCCCTATCCTTCCTCCCGTACGCTTCTGTACACATTGGTGCATGCATAGCTCCATATACAGTGCTATTCCACCACGGATAAAGATTTCAGGCAAAGTGTGTAGAACATCTGAGCAATTTTCAGGCATTGTTAAACAACGCCTAAAAATTTCAGTCAATGTCTACATTGCCCGAGTGAAACGGCTTATGTCAACATTGCCTAAAAATTTCAGGCAATGTCAACATTGCCTGATTTCACACTTTTACTGTAACACACACATATATAAATATATGTATATATATATAACGGTATATAAACAAATTTCACAGATTAATTACACTGGTCAACAAGGTTTTTGTTTCCTTTGCAATTTATGATAGATAGATTTTGTCATCAGAATAATTTAATTTTCCTATAACGTAAGGTTTTTGAGAAACACCCAATTTAAAAATAAGAAACTGAAAACAGTTGAAAATCGGTGTTTTTGACAGTTGTTGACAGGAGGAGGGGGTCAAGAGAAGTTGACGTCAACAATGTAACTTTTTAAAAATAATCAAAACATAGGAAATTTCATAGAATACTACTCGTTATAATGGAAAAATCATGGCAAAAAAGGTGAAGAAGGTCATCACCACCACATTTTGGCACTCTATGAGCAAAAAAGGGGAAATGGTCATAACCGCAAAATAATAACCTTGTTGTTGAGACCTGTCATTGATCTTGTAGGTCAAAAGTTTTTGACGTAATTATAGGGGGGGTAACTGAAAGTTGACAGTTGTTGACAAGGTCAAAAATTGCCAAAAAAATGTTGACATAATTAATGGACAGCCTCTTTATGCTACTGCCATAGCTGATGCAATTTGCACTGCAGGTTCACTTAACTACATGGATTTAAAAAATGAGTATGAATAAAGGTGCCTAGACATGCCCAAACCTGTCATCAAGGCTACTACAAGCATAGCATGAATTCCCGCAGTAGTCACGCAAGCAGTCACACACACACACATACACACACACACACACACATATATATATATATATATATATATATATATATATATATATATATATATATATATATATATATATATATATATATATATTAAGTGGTCCTCAAATGCACACAAAATTTGAAAAGTAGATTTTATTGAAGTGCTTTTTGTTTAAACTGTTCATTTTCTAATAAAAAACATTGGTACCAAGTTTGGCATTCATAGACCCTTATTAACCACTGTCACACTTACATTGAAAATTACAAATAGGGTCATTCCATGACAACGCAGCCAGTATTTAGACAATTGTTCACCACACCATCTCAGATCTGCAAGAAATTTGTAGGGCTTGAAGTACAGCTCAAGTTGAGTAAATCTTGAAATTTTCAGCTAGTTTTGTCAAAAACTCTCAGAGATATGATATTTTGAAGATACGAGGCTAATCGCGAGTCAACGCTACGTGTTAAGTTTTACGATTTATGAAGTTTAATATCTAGAGAAAAACAGCAGATATCAGGCTGAAATTTGCAGTGTGAATACACTTTTCCCAGCTGAGTTTACTGGTGTATTAATATTTATCATAGGTGCTACACAGCATGCTCTAAAATGTCTAAACATCCCATAGCAGCCAGTTTTCACCGATATTTGGCCCGGTATTACCATGAATTAGCAAAACGTTAGACTATGTATGTTGTGTTTTTATGTAACTACGTATATGTATTCATCAATTGCAGACAGGATTTCTGTCAATGATGAGACCTTGTACCCACTATGTTCATACCAATATTTAGTTGCGACACTAATAACCAATGTCATTTAAAAGTAGTCCAATTATTTAGTACCAAAAAGGCATTAAACCAAAAACTGTTGAACTTTATGCCACTGTAATCAAGACTATTGCAAAGTAGTCATAATAATCAATGAGTTCTATGATGTATCACTGGCATACGGATCGGTGTCATCGACTAGATTCTGGCTCTTCTGTGCACTAGGGAACTGCTGTGATGCCTCTCAACAACTTGTAGCAAGTATTGGCGTTGTCGTTGTTGAGGCAGTTTCTATCTAGTGAAGACCGAGTCCTTGTTGTGGTTCTGAGCAAAAAAGGCTACTCCAGTCGAAACATTGCAGCAAAGGTCGGCTGTAATCAAAGCATGGTTGTGCGCATTTTACTGAAGCACAAGGATACCAAAAGTACGACAGATCGACCCCGTTGCGGTCGGCCCAGGAAGTCAACCACCAGAGGCAATAGAGTCCTGATCAGAACATCTCCTGATAACCGGAAGCTAACGTTTCCTGAACTTCTTCTGAGGGAAAACTATATAAGTCATTAGTAAGGCCTCGCCTAGAATACTGTGTTGTGTCAGTCATGAGAGAAAGTTTTCTTCAGTGATGAAAGCACATTTTGCAGTCTATGGAACCATGGCAAGATTTTTGTAAGAAGATTTCCACATGAAGAATAGAAGCCGGAGTGCCTAAACATGTCAGTGAAGCATCCAACGAAAGTTATGGTGTGAGGATTCATGGCAGCCAGTGGGTTTGGAAGACTACATATTGTTGACTGGTTGGTAAATGCAGAGAAATACATTGGCATTCTAGAGAAATTCTAGAGAAATGTATGCTGCCATCAGCTAAACAGCTATTTCCTAGCAAGTATTTGTTTCAGGACTACAATGCACCCTGTCTCAGAGCGAAAATTGTTGCCTGTTGGAAGAAGAATCATGGAGTTCAGTCCATTGATTAGCCGGCTCAGTCACCTGATCTTGACACTATTGAGAACTTGTAGTATAAAGTGTCAGCCAAGATTACTAAGAATCAGCCGCAGAAAAGGCGCGAGCTGATTGAGTCTCTAATTGCAGCCTGGAATCACATCATAACACATGAGCACCTTGTCAAACTGGTCCATTCCATGCCACACAGATGTTATTTAGTCATAAAGAACAAGGGATGGCCCATAAAGTATTAATGACCACAATAAATAAAAACGGCCCTTTCAAGGCTACCTTATAAAATTCAAAAGCGCATATTGAGCTACATGTAAAGTAGTTAGAACGCGGACCATATCATGCGAACTCCCGCGAGTGACCATTTTAGTAAAGATTCGAGAAATCACACAGTGGCCATATTTCCTCATAAAAGTCTGGGGAAAGTGCATAATCAAGTGACATCACATACAGAAACGGAGGCAGAATGAAAATTGATACAAACAATATATAATAACAACCAATTCTACAAGAAAATCTGATAATAATATCAAAAAATTATTAAAATACTTCGGTTTTGCAGCCGATGCAAGACTTTTTCACACACTGTAAATATAGGGGTCGTGTGACAGTACTAAATATGTTTAGATTCGATTGGAATTTTTCCCAATTTGTTTTTATCCCAAATGGAACAGGAAAATGCAAAAGCACTTTGAAAAAGTTTAACTTTGCTTTTGAGGACCACCCTAATATATATGTCATACACTGTGTCGAGGAATAACTGGCCCCCTAAACTTTTTTAAAATGACGGTCGTATACCAGCATGGAATCAAAATTTTACATGCTAAAACAGACTTCTATTACTGGCAACATGTAACAGTTTCGTGTGAATTTTATTCAATATGTATAAGAAATTAAGCTATAAATGACGTCACCAAATATTCCAGTTGCCCTTTCGTTTACGACTAAGAGTTTCACAACCTTTTTTAAATTGTACCCCAGCCAAAAAAATTTCGCCGCTTGTACCCCCAACCCAGGGCCGGCAAAAACACTTTTTGCAATTATCTCTTTTTAAAAATATATTCATGAACTTCCGAAATTTGGAATGTTTAATGTAGAATTGTAGATATTAGGTGCTTTAAAAAAAAGTTTACTAGTTCACTTAACACGTGCTATCAGAAACGGAAGTCATTAATTGTGCATGTGATCATTAATACGCATCAGGACATACGTATTATTATAGCGCTTTCATTTGTAGTCTCATGCCTGTTATTCAGCCGGCCCGTTATATTGAGCTGCCGTAGAGTTGGCAATATTTAACATTTTAAAACGAAATTCCCAAAAATATTTACTATTTGAGCAATTTTAGTGTACCCCTTGACAACAGCTGTACCCCTAGGGGTACATGTACCACCGCCCACCGGTTGGGAACCGCTGGCTTACGTCAATTCACGCAATAAAGGCAGGGACCTCGGCCGTGGGAATTGCGCAAATTCGTCGAGAAATTTTCGGGAGAAGTAGGTACAGTAGCATGGTCGAAGAGCATACATTAATTTGTGAATAACTCTTCGAAGAGCCTTTTTTATCCGAAATTCTGCATATTCCTCCTATTTCGGACTACGTGACTACGCCACTGGAATAGTCCATTAATCCATTGTAATAATATTGCGATCATACTCAATGCATTTAAAGCCAGATTCTCGTCTACTAGATTCCAATGCTAATTACTGTATATTCGGCCTCGAACAGCAGCATCTAATGTATGCTAAATGCATTGATTTTAACATGATATATATATACACATATCGTTTTAAGATCAATGTATTTCTCAATGTAATGATGTCATCAGCTTCCGGTTACTTTAAATGCGTAGAGAGCTCATTTCTGAGTGTGACCACTAAATTTCATAGCTTCAAAGTCAAGCCATCTCCAGTTTCAGCAGTTAATAGACGCTATGGTGTTAAAAATTAAATGGACCCAAGTTCGCGGCCCGAGCATGGCTGACGTAAGTACTTACTTTAAGAGGTCTATGGTTATAATGCAACATGTGTTGTTTATATGTTATACTTTTATTATTATTATTATTATTATTATTATTATTATTATTATTATTATTATTATTATTATTATACAAAAGGCATTGGCTCGTGCTGTTACTATGTCACCTAAATTCTCCCATATTTCACCCATACTAAAATCATTACATTGGCTTAAAATAACAGAACGTATCCAATATAAGCTAATAACACTTACATATAGCTCACTTCAGTCATCAAAACCTGTCTACCTTAGATCGCTATTAACCCTTCAACCTCCTCGACCCACACGTTCCTCATCTCACTCTGTCACGCCCGCTGAGTCAGTCATCCCTGAAAATATTTAACCGTGCCTTCTCATACGCCTTCACCTGAACTTTGGAACTCGATCCCAGCTTCCCTCCGCAGACTTGGACACTTTCAAACAATAAAATTTGAGTCCTCATTTCCTATAATTTCTGCATTATCTCCTCAAGTCTTCAGATCTAAGCTTAAATCCTTCCTTTTTCTTAAATCATTTCCTCCATAGCTGTAACAACCTAGCCTCTCTGCCCTTTGGATGTTGACTATTGCCTGGCTGATCATATACCTTTCTCATAGCTATTTAAAGAAAGGCTGAGCGCCTAAGAATAAGCAGCTACTGTTGTGCTGCTTTCCAAGGCGCTATAGAAATCCACGAGATTTTACACACACACACACAGATATATATATATATATATATATATATATATATATATATATATATATATATATATATATATATATGTTTGTGAAGTTATTTTGACTATTTTCACACGTTTAATAATTACTGAGGAGTTAATATTATATGTGAGGTAATATAGCATGCTCCACCGGTTAGTTACTGCTTATTTGTATAGGGTAAATGTTAAAAATTCTTGCCTGATTTATACACGACTGTTCATCGCTTTCGTGTTCGATCACGTTTAACGAAAAGTTACACACTTGTCAGAATTACTTCACTTCGCTTAAAGCACCCTCGGCTTCAAGAAAAAGTGCCCCATTTGTATTAAGTAGTCCAATATTGTCAGCTGTAGCTATAACTGCTTTACTTCAAACACATCGCAAAACTACTAGAGTAAAATCGTGCTTGTGTCGAGTGTTTTACAGGTGTGTTTATAAGCGAAATTAGGTCATACACACCTGTGTCACTTCTTTAGATATAGATTTGTATGGCACTGATTGATCCTCGACTACTCAGGACCTCACGGCTGCACAAGTAGACATAATCCGGCCAATTGTAAGAATTGGCGAATCCGTTAACTTTAAGTAAATTTAATAACACATGTAACATGGGATTTGAATATGCTGTAGCTACATTATAAAACAGGCCTCTGTCACGACGCCTCGAATTTGGAAGATCATAGTCGTGCAGTTTGTGATCATTTGTAATTGCATGAGGGTTTGCGTCATCATGCAGGATGAATTCAAATGCCCAATTTAATTCCTGTCCAAGACATGCTGCTTACCAGCAGGACTGTCTTTAACATATAACGGATCGGCAATTACCCGTCATTTCCCTGCATCGACACCGGTCAAGTTAAATTGGTCAGCAATAGACGCTGTCTTCCAATACTCGGGTAACATTTAGGGCAGCGATCCTCTAACTCTAGCCCGCGGGTCAATTTTTTTTTCTCGCAGCGAAAAGCCTTTTGACAAAAAATTAATTACTGCATTCAATATATTCTCTCTCTCTCTCTCTCTCTCTCTCTCTCTCTCTCTCTCTCTCTCTCTATATATATATATATATATATATATATATATATATATATATATATATATATATATATATATATATATATACTCTTCCCTTCCTACAATTCCTCTTCTCCCTCCCTCCCGGCCGTTCCCTTCCACTCTCGATGCTTCCCCTCCCATTTTCAGCGGAGATACTTAAGCATAACAATCGGATAATTTTTGATATTACAAATGCTCGCATGTGAGTTTTAGCACATCTTAAATTAAATATTATGCAGTGGTGGAACTCACCTTGATGGGTAAAACTCTTCTAAGAACATTGGTACAACACTTCTAAGCACGTGCATTTAGTGGAATTGGGTACGACTGTGTTAGAAACAGAGATGGGCACAATTAGACAAAAATCTAATCAATTAGAATTAGTTGCTTCTAGCACCTAATTGATTAGCATTAGAATTAGTTCTATACTTTGGTCAATTAATTAGAATTAGCATTAGCTGCTGTCTAATCAATTAGAATTACAATTAGATTGTCGATGTTCGCGATACAGTTGACACACCACGCAAAACAGTTTTAAAATACTAATTTAATATCTGCAGTAATTGCATGCAGCTGCAAATGGTTGGAAATGACTGGCATTTCCAGTTGTCAACAGCAATCACACAAAACACTTAATCTATCAGCTGTAAGTTTTTCCTTCCTAATGCTACCATGACCATCTCAGCGTTATACTATGAGCATGCGTTTCAACATTATTCTCAGGCTGCCTCGGATGGCTAATTGTCATGTAATTAAAAAATAATTAGAATTAGCAGGTAAATTCTAATTGATTAGAATTACGATTAGCTGATAAAATTTGCCAATTGATTACAATTAGAATTAGCTGGTCATCTAATCAATTAGCTAATCAATTACTTCGTAATTGATTAATTACCCATCTCTGGTTAGAAAGTTCATACTGCGAAGTTCGTATAATTATATAGGTGAACAAAAAGAAATTGTGCATTCACCCCATTTTATTACTGCGCGTTGTCATTTTAGCATTACACTTTTTCGATTAATCACTGCACATTTAGTGTCAGTGTGCACGTTAAAAAGGCCATGCACATATCAGTACATATCACTGCCTGCGTAGAGGACAGTTTATAGGAACCCAGGGAAATCCTGTGGAACTCTGGCCTACTGTCAGAATTATAATATAGAGGTTTCCAAATTCCAACCTCGAGAGCTACCCGCCCGTCAATCAGATTGTTGAGTAGCATCAGTAGAAAGCGAACCTGTGATGAAGAACCGAACCCCACCCTAACCCGTAACCCGAAGTCTTGATCCAAGCAAAACCAAACGCCAATGTGAAAATATGGGTATGTACGATTAACTTGAGAATGACTTAGATTATATTTTGAATATTTTAAACTATCTTTAATATATGCAGTGCATATTTTTTGGGTTTTCACCATCGAAGTGTTGTCAATTTGCTTACAGCTTAGTCTCGCTAGCCACGCACAGGTGTAGCGGACAGAATTAGGTAGTAGAGCTTAGGTTGGCATGAGGTTAGTTGTGATCCTTGGCCTTGCTTCCTTACAGCAGCGTAGTAACTATCAACGAAATCACAGAATCATTTGTATAAGTCAAGAGACGGAGGATCCTTCACTAACAGCATTAAAAGGGGTCAAGAGAAACAGCCAATTAGCATATAACCGGTCAAATAGTCTCGTACTCGAACGAGCATATGGTCCTACGATGATCTCCCGTGTACTAGGGAGATCATCGTAGGGCCATATGCTCGTTCAAGTACGGGGATGACTATTGCCATTAATCTAGACTAGTTTGTCATTGCTCTCTCTAAAACTGCGTTTTACTTTTACAGATGTCTCTGCTGCCAATTTATCAGCGCCTAAGCGGACAGACTGACTTTGATGAACTGAAATGTAAAATTAAAAGGAATGCATGCTTGCAAATTGACTTAAATTACAAGACGTACGAAGAAGTAAAAACTCAGCTTTTACGGTTTTCATGCAAGTTCATTACTAAACATCCAATACTGAACGTTTTACAGACAAACTGATAAAGTTTCTAGTGTCACCGAAAGGGTTTTATCATCAAAGGCAATGAATAACAGCGTATCGTCAGCGTAGAAATGCTAGTCAAGAGATAAATGCGAAAGAAGCGATCAAATGGTCATTGTATATAATGTGAAAAGGAGAGGGCCGAAAACAGATCCATGGTAAACACTTAACTCTATCTTAACCAGTGCTGAAAGTCAGCGGGAACGTTCCCTCACCTTTTTGGACCATGAAAATTTGTGTCCTTAATTTTTCAATATTTGTTCAAATATTGTAAAAACACAGTGTACTTGTTGCAAAACTATTAAGCTAAGATTAAAAAGCGTTATAGAAATGCGAATAATGGCTACCCATAATTCGTTAGGGTTAGGTTTAGGGTTGCACCAAGAGAGTTCCTGCACCTTTTTTAAACAGACTTTTCAGCACTGATCTTAACTGACTTTGACTTAACACAATTACAGTAAGCGGTATGACTGCGATGTTGGAGATAGGATTTTAAACAACCTAATGCATCATCCGATATGCCAAACCAATGCCTAAGTCTATGGAGAAGGATTGCATGATCTAGTATATCAAAAGCCGCAGACGAGTCTAGTAAAATAAGCGCAGTTACCTTGACATTATTCACAGCAAACAAACTATAATCAAGAACAGCCAGGAGAGCAAGGAGAGCAGTCTCAGTTGAATAATTTCGATATATACATTGTTTAGGCAATAAGGGATTATGCCATGAAAAATGTAAATTTGTTCGACTAAGCGTTCAACAAGTCTTGATATTAACATTTAAATTTGAGATAGCCCTATAGCTAGATAAATTATTTGAGTCGAGCGTTGGTTTTCAGTAATGGTTCGACGAGAGCGGTTGACGAATGACGATAGGTTGACATAGGTTGACGATAAGGTACATGA
Source organism: Metaphire vulgaris (assembly GCA_018105865.1). NCBI lineage: Eukaryota > Metazoa > Annelida > Clitellata > Crassiclitellata > Megascolecidae > Metaphire > Metaphire vulgaris. The sequence goes on from JACLAT010000093.1 coordinate 93,836, forward strand.
AGACAGATATAGGCCTAGGTTAACCAAACATGTAATTACTGGCCCAAGCACATCAAAACACTGCGTAAGGATATGAGTTGGAATAACATCCAGCAGACACTGTTTATTCGGCAAAGAGAAAATAATCTGGCGTATTTCAGACAGATTGGTGGGGCGGAATGCTGTGAATATTGGTGAAGGGGTCTTCGGCAGTGTGCAGTTGACCGTTGTCTTCTGTGGGGTATGTTGGAAACTCGAGCCTGATGCTAGATATTTTATATAAGAAAACTTGTAGAAATTTGTCTGCTAGCTGTTGATGTTAGGTAGAAGATTTAGCTCCTATTTCCTCTCAAATTTGGCGGCTAACTGTGCAAGAGTCCAAAGTTAAGATGGCCGCCAATGGATATATACTGAAAGATTAAATAAAATAACTGTTGAAAATGATTGACCAATTTTTTTTAATTTGCAAGGAGGTTAGTAATCACACTTGTTATAAGATGGTTATACAAAATTTTTGTTCCGTAAATGTTGCCGTCCGCCATATTAGATATTTCGCATAGGCCATAATAATTTCGACGCGAATCAAGTACATTATGCCTGTGCACTACAGTACATCAGCTGAAAACACTAATGTAAAAATGATGGCAGAGAAAACATCTTAAAAACAGTTCGTGGCGTGAGTTGCATAAAATTTGACCCCAACCCACCTCGTTGTAATATTATTCCAACATGAAAAGTGGAATTTGACGAATTCAGAAAGTGCCTTCGGTGAATGTTGCTGAAATTAAATTGATATTTGCATTTCTGAATGCTTATTTGTCATTTTAAAACTAGTAACATCTATGCTAAATAAATTTTCTATGGTTTAATTTATGATAAATACATATTCTATGGTTTCATTTAAACAAACTTGTAGTATTTAAAGCCATTCTATGTATGTGAACCCACTTATATAATACATAACATATTAAACATACACACATACATCTTAAGATGCGACTTATCCCTCGACCTACTAATCACTCCACTAGGTATTCGGCAGGACTTTAATTTTTTTGTTTCTTATTCTCGCACAGTCATTGACACTAGTTGTTTCTCAGTATGTGGCCCTAGGCTCTGGAATTCATGACCAATATCACTTTGTATAGATAGCACTTTGTCACCTTTCAGATCTGGTCTTAAAACATAACCTGTTTGACTTTACTTATCCCACTTAGATTGCTCTCCCGCTGTTCTGACTGATCTTCCGGATTGACCTGGCTCTAATTTAATTTGGATTTGGTGTGCCATCGGTTGATGCCCTCGGCATTAAGATAGCGGAGCCTTGGAAATTGATTGATTGATTTGTTGATTGATTTATTGATTGATAGATTGACTGATTGACTGATTTATTTATTTATTGATTTATTGATTATTGATTTATTCATTGATTTATTGATTTATTGATTATGGCATCTTCTTGCTCCAAAAACTGAAGACAGATAAAAGAGCGACGGTAGTAGGTTAGGTTAGGTTAGGTTAGGTTAGAAAGTCGATTTATATAGCGCAAAAACATAACGAAAAGTCAAAGGCTAGAGCGCTTTACACTAATACGATGTCTCGAAGAAGTGAGTTTTAAGATTCCTAGCGAACGATTCAAGATTGGACTCTCTAGTCACATGGCCGGGTAATGCATTCCAAAGAATAGGGTTTCCGCACTTGAACGACCTCTCGCCAAACTTTGCTGTTCGAGACGGAGGAGGAACGACCAGTCTGACGTCTCGACTGGACCTCAGTTGCGGACGCCTGTCGTTAGACGATGGTCTTAGGACCAACGACGCCAGGTAGTCCGGGAAAGCTGGATCGTGCAGGGCGCGGAACGTGAGGATGCACCTCTTGTAGGCAACACGCTCCGGGATGCGAAGCCAATGCAGCTTCTCTTTCAGAAAAGGGGAGATGTGCTCTCCCCTTCGAACTCCGAAGATCATCCGGGCAGAGGTGTTAAGGACCATCTGCAGCCGATTGAGCTGGTAGTCGGGCAGGCCCCAGAGAATACTGTTGCAGTAATCGACCCGATTGATAATGAAAGCCCGGACTAGAAGAATCGCAGCCGAGGTTGGTAGGTGACGTCGGATCTCCCTGATCCGCCGCAGCTGATAATAGCAGGACCGGGAGACGTTTCCAATATGAACGTCAAACGTAAGCGATGCGTCGAAGTGGACTCCCAAGAGGCGTACATCGGAGGATGGAAGGACGTGCTCTCCGTCAATCAGGAACGGGGCACAACTGATCAGGTCCCCCTCCTCGGAGTCGCGAGCCACAATAGTTCTGTCTTGCGAGGATTTAGCGCAAGACGATTCACGTCCGTCCACTTTTTGATCCTGGTGACGCGGTCAGAGATGCGAGCACGGAGCCCCTCGGTGTCAGAGGGGAGGCAAAAGAGTAAATTTGCACATCATCCGCGTAAGCGTGCGCCTCCAAACCGCAGGACCTGACTATGTCGCTAATCTCTGCGACATAAAGAATGAAGAGCAGGGGTCCTAAAACCGACCCCTGCGGCACTCCACTGAGGACCCGGCGCGGGGACGACGTTTGTCCTTTCCAGCAGACTGACTGCGTTCTGTCCGTAAGGTAGTCGCGTAGCCAGGCGAGAACCTTGCCTCCGATACCATAGGAGAGTTCAAGTCGACGAATGATGATATCGTGGTCCACGGTATCGAAGGCCGCCGAAAGATCAAGCGAACAAAGAAGGGCCAGCTGGCCGTTCGCTATGGCGTCTACAATGTCGTTATATATTCGCAATACGGCAGTTTCAGTCGAATGGCCACGCCGGTACGCCGACTGATTCCTCGGCATGAGGCCATTAGATGCCAGGTAGCGGACCATTTGCAAATTCACAGCCCTCTCGAGCGCTTTCGAGAGGAAAGGGAGATTGGATACTGGACGGTAATTGGACATGACAGCAGGGTCAGAACCAGGGCGCTTAAGATGCGGATAGACTGCGGCGTGCTTCCAGGTCGAGGGGAATTCTCCAGTCTTGAGGGAGGTGGAGAAAAGCTTCGCGAGGAACGGGGCCAGTACGTCAATGGCCTCCTTGAGCAGCCATGCCGGAAGTGGATCCGCTGCGCACTGCTTATTGGGCGCTGATCGCACAATCGCCACGACGTCCTCCGTCGATAACGCGGAGAACTCGTCGAGTAGACCCGGAGTGTGCCGTGCACTCTGCTGGACCGGCATCCGCAGTTCTGTCCCTAATGCCAGTGATTTTGTCATCAAGGTGTTGGTGGTAATTCTCCGCCGTGAAGCTGGACGGCAGACGGGAGCCGGGGTCAGCTTTACCGAGAAGCCTGTCGACCTTGCGCCACGTCATCTTGGAGTCAAGTGACACCGACTCCAAGGCATCCTTCCAGTATTTGCGTCCTTTGGACCGCACCAGGCGCCTACTGGCTTGGAGAGCCGAACGCCAGGAGTTGAGTGCTTCGGCTTCCGCGGTCGACCCAGTGCGTTTCATTTTGCGGTAGGATCTCTCGAGACGGCGAGCATTGCGACGGGCTCGCCTGCAGTCTTGATCGTAGTAAGGACGATGAGTTCTGACCCGAACGGACATCGTCGACAACGGGGCAAGGTCGTCTAGTATGCCCGTTATCACTTTGTGGTAGCGTTCTGCCATCGCCGAAGCAGACAGGGTATCCAAGTCCGACGACCGACAGAGCTCGGACATTTCCAGCCGCTCGACGAACTGGTCTTTGTTGAAGGACGACCAGCGCCTCCGAGATATGGTCATGTACTCTGAGCTGGGTCGGGCGGCGGTTATTGCCCAATGGACCAGCTTGTGGTCAGAAAGCCCCACCTCACTGACATCGACATTATGAGATTCGCCATCGCACGGTCCGATGACGAGGTCCAGCAACCCCCCGCAATCGTGGGTCGAGACACGGACGAATTGCGTCAAATTGAACGCATCGATCAGTTGAACGAACTTCCGACTTGAGGTCTCCGACGGGCGCTCGAGATGAATGTTGAAGTCACCAGTAATCCACGTCGGACAGTTGAAGGCGGCTAGGACTTCAAATAGGGTCGAGAGTTCGGAGAAGAAGTGGTCGGTGACGTGCTGAGAACCGGGACGGTAGACAGCCACCATAATGAACGGTGAGTGCCCGCCGCTCACTCGACAACACAGTAGTTCAAACGAGGTAGGTGTAAACTTTAAGTCAAGTTTGGCAATGCACGTCCCAGGCTTTGAGACGACCGCTAATCCTCCATGATTGGTGAAACGCACATCGTCCAGACGAGCCTGGTCCGGAATCGAACGCGCCTGCTCAATGACACTGAGTCCCGAACATCGAAGTCTCTTCAGCGCAACGCTTCCCGAGTCCTCGTGCCAAGATTCTGTGAGCACGAGCACATTAAGGCGGAACTCGGTGAAAAGTTCGAAAACGTTCTCAGTCTTATTCGAAACGGAGCGAATATTGAGTAGTCCGGCCCTAAGCATCCGGTCCGTGGGGAAAGCATGGCGCAGTAATTTCGGATAGACAAGTGATGACCTCGATGTAACATCCGGATCAGGAGGGTGCACAGTCCGACAGCTGCTACGAGAATGCGACTGGGCCAGGACGACCGGAATAGGTCGCTGAAGTTTCCGACCCGCTCTGCAACCCCGAAGTCTCGTCCTGACGAAGGAGGAGCGGCGGAAGAGGTTGTGAAGCCGACGGCGCATGGACGCAGAGAGGCGCCCCGACGGGGTGAAACGAAGGTCCAACAGCCGCGCACGCGAGTAGGAAAGAGTGACAGTCGTCTCCGTCTCGACTGAATCCATGTGGGTCGTAGCCGCAAGAAGTCAGGAATCAACATACGGTTTCGCGTAGAACAATAACAAACGGCGACGCCAGCTAGCGAGTAGAGGCGTAAACAATAAGAACGACAACGCCCCTCAAGACACGTCTAGTTCACACGACGAAAACGACAAAAACGACAAAAACCGACAACGAAGGCACGAGTCGTAACACCGGCCAGAATCCCAACGCTGAATAGGTTCCACGAACGCTAAATCCAGAGAAAAGTCCGAAGGTAACTCAAAATAGAGACAAACTAACGGCAGGTACAGGCACCCGCTGGCAGCAGATCACTGCGCCACCTATCCAGATAATCCAGATAAGATAAGTGTAGTAAGTACACCTGGAGAGATTTCAGTGAACAGGTGTTGCATACAGTATTTATAAGACACAAACATGCACGTTGGACTATCTGTGTGAACGATCCTATTATTATTATTATTATTATTATTATTATTATTATTATTATTATTATTATTATTATTATTATTATTATTATTATTATTATTATTATTATTATTATTATTATTATTATTATTATTCGACTATTTGTGAAGCGCCGTAACATGGCCATAGGCCAAAGCCAAAAGCGCTGTATAATCAACACTCAACTAATAACTGTACGATCTAGTGAACAAGTACGTTTTTAGTTTTTAGTTTTAGTTTTTAGTTATATGACAAGCAACATATGTTAACAATTAAAGACAGTGAGCAATTAATATGACAGAAGAATGCGCCAATCAGCAATGTATTCATGAAGTCTCATGATAACTTTCTAGCCACTACTGAAACAGCCAGGACTTGACCCTCAAGCTACCGAACAGTCAGTCAAACTACCGAACAGTGTCAAACCTGCCATTCCCTTCTAAACTCCTGGAGAGGATTGCCAGCAAGCGGCTGAATTAATTTTTAGACGCTAACGGAATGATGCCTCGTGATCAATCGGCGTATCGCGGTGGACATTCCACTGAAACCGCCGTGCTGAGGATATTCAATGACGTTGTGGATGCGGTCGCGAATGGCAGGGTGGCTCTGCCCTGCCTTCTTGACCTCTCCGCCGCGTTTGATACGGTTGATCACCAGATCCTTATCCAGCGGCTGGAGAGTTCATACGGCCTCAGGGGTCGGGTCCTCAGCTGGTTCGAGAGCTACCTTAGAGATAAGACGCAATTGGTCCGGTGTGGCGGTCAAACGTCGGAAAAGCGAATTGTTTAGCATGGTGTTCCGCAGGGGTTGGTTCTCGCCCCTCTGCTGTTCATTCTCTTCATCGCGGGCTTGAGGAAAATCGCTATTGCGTTCGGACTGACCATGCACGGCTACGCGGATGGCGTGCAACTGTATTCTTCCTGTCTGCCTGCCGACATGCAAAGACTTAGACTTCGCTTCTTCGATTGCATCATGCCGATCATCATGTGGACGGAAGAGAACCGCTTGGACCTAAACCCGGCCAAGACCGAGTTCCTGTGGATGTGCACCCCCAGAAGGAAGCATATGCTGAGCCCTTCACCGTTCACGCTGGGTGATGTGACCGTCGTCCCCTCAAAGTGCCCACGACTTCTGGGGCACTACTCGATGAGACGTTGTCGTTTGAGGAGCATATAAGTAATGTTGTCATCGGCTGATACCCCTACCTACGGATGATTAGTTCAGTCCGCCGGCTTCTTCCGATCAGCGGGGCAGTGCACCTTGTGCGCGCCCTTGTCTGCCCAGGCTGGACTATTGCAACAGCGTGTTGCTGGGCCTCCCCGATGGAAAGTTGAATCGTCTGCAATCCGTGCTCAATACGGCCGATCGGGTCGTCTTCAGCAGTCCGTGATGAGCCCATGTGACCTCTCTACTGCGTGACCAGCTGCACTGGCTTCGAGGCCGGGAGCGCATTATCCAAAAGTGCTGCTGGCTCACCTTCCGAGAGTCAACGGATCCACACTGTCCACAGTACCTGGCTTAGCTAGTCCTAAGATCAACGTCGAACGCACGGATGTCGACATCTTTTTGGTTTAGGATATGGTTGACTGTGTGTCTGCAGCGCACTTGTCTAGCCTAGTGCACGGTGCTATAGAAATTATCTTGAAATAACTAACAAACTAAATAAATAAATAAATAAATTAATTAATTCATAAATAAATAAATTAATTAATTAATAGCAATCACTTTTCTGATATCCGGATTCCAGAATATTGCAGAGAAATCTGCTGTCGAAGTCATATATTGTGTTGATGAAAATTACAAAATCTAAGTACAGGACAGTGGGAATCTGAATTTCCATGTTTCTATGCAGAGGCTGATACTGCAATGTTTGACATAAACAGTGTTACGCGATCAAAGGGCTACACTAGTGCTGCTATTCTTGATACAGGGAATACAAATAATTATGTTCAAGCAGCTTATGTTTCCCACCAGAAACCAGGAGCTTTGTGTATGAAGCCAAAAGAGCAAATCATAGATGCACAATCGTTATGCAGCAAAGACATGGTGACCTGCAATATTCAACTGCACGTGATCACTGGATGTGATAACTACATACGGTTTTTACGGTGTCCAACCTTTTTGACAACGCGGTCAAAACTTTCTCAGAGCCGCGAGACGCAGCAGAAAATTTAATTAAATTAATTTAATGTAATTGCTACACCACCTGTAAAAACAATACAAAAAATTGTCTATCTTTAAATGGAAAAGATTTATGACGAGTCAGCGTCTGTTTATGTGCCTTGTATAAGTTCAGTGGCGAAATAAGTTTAAGCATGATTCAGTGAGAAACTTGACTTTGGATAGTATTTGAAATGTTCTTCATTTGAAGTTCATTAAATGTACTGTAACAGCCGCCCTCAAGAGGTTTTCTAAATGTTCGTCTGTCAATGAGTTTCGTTTTCTTGACTTGGTGTTAGTCATCACAGAAAACGCACCTTCGTAGTAGGTACTTCCAAACATTGTCAAGGCTTTTTTTTACAACATTTTGAAAGGTGTGGAAATTCGTGAGAAGACACGTATGCCATCCAAAACTCATTGAGTCTGGAGGGGCACCAGCCACAAGTTACCGCTAGGTGGCCATACATGATTTTGTTCATACTTGCATACTAGTTTACGTGACAACTGCCTACGAAGGAATCGTTATTAAAATTATTTTGAAAAGTCGCGATTACGTTGATTTGTACCTAAAATTCAAAAAATTGGTCAGGCTGACGCGGTCCATCTAAAATCGTCCCGCGGGCGCATGCGGCCCGCGGGTTTGATATCACTGGTATAAGCAAAGCGGTTGCTTCACGTCAAATTGACAGTTGTAAAGAAACATGTGACCTGTTAGCATAATGTGACACGGAACTTCCAGTTTCTGAACAGGTACTCGCAGACTTGGAGAAGTTCGTAATGCGATATGTGTACTATGACACGGAGAAGAGAACTTTTGTCGAAATGCGAGGAGGTAAATGGAGAGCGCAGAAGAAGAAATGTACCAGTAGACTACCTCCGGACTAAGACAGTTTTCAGCTCCACTTGAAACGGACAAACTGCCTCAATCATTAACCTTTCACCTCTCGGACACGGATGGAAATTGGTTAATGACCTGTGTTTGCCAATCCGCTTTGACCAACCAGCTCTTCATTTGTCACTGCTACTCTGTTGGTGTCAACACAATTGACAACGATGAACAGAACATGGACAGTGACTCAGACGATGAGAACGAATATGTGGATGTCAGTGATTGTGACTCTACGGATAGCAGTTATGCAACAAATCATTATTGTTTTAATTCGTAGCCCTTTTTCATTTCTTTCCAGTCGTATCTTTCTATTGTTTCTTTTATTTTTCTTAGCCTTCTCAGTTTTATTTCCACATATGCTATTACTAGGACATGATCGCTCCCGGATAAGCTTTTGACTGCATTATTGAGTTCCGAAATCTGCTGTCGATTGCGATATAGTCGATCCGATTTCTGCTTTTATCTCCCGGGCTCCTCCATGTCCAAAGTCTTCTAAGGGTGGTTTTTGAACCACGTATTTTTAATTATCAACTTCTGTTCCTGTGGCGTCTTTGGTTACGCCTATACCTGAGTGCCTATAGAGGTTTAGACTACAGCAATCAGAGACACAGTTAGATATAATTAAATGCTTCTATTCAGATCAACGTCTGAAGAACAACTACTAACTAAGGCTACTACAGCTGGCTTCTATATGCCTAGCTGGTCAAGTGTTCCTCTATTGGAGAGTAGCCGTGGCCTATAAGTGTCCATCATTCTACATCCCCTTCTCTTTACTTAGGCTAATCACTAATGACACTAATCAATATGTCAATAGCAGTTCAGGCCTAAATGCAACGTTTGTTATCCGCAAAATATGCCTGGTGTTTAAAGTCAGAACTACTTGTATCTACTGGGCTTCTTCACAATCCGCCCTGATCTAGTTCTATAGGGTTCCACAGGTGGCGCTGGTGTTTCTCTAGTAACGCTCGGCAGTTCATTCTATGATACTTGGGTTGAGCCAGAAGATTGAGAAGCCGATGGCTTTAGGCAATGGCTTTGTCGAATGGGCGGCGCTGACGGCGCTGGCTGGATGATCGTTCCGCTCATCGCCTCGTTGTGAGAAGTACCGTGGCCGCGAGAGGACATTTCCATTTTCCTCTCTTTTTCCCGATTGTTGTAGATCATTGTCTTCCTCGAATATTAACGGAGGTTCCAATGACCATCTCACGTGGTGGGACGTACGTCGCCTTACGCTGCCAGCAGAAAATTTGACGTTGAACAATCGATGTGGCAAAACATTCACGATTTCTGCTTTGCGCCACTGATCTGACCTCGGGTCAAATTTTGCTCTGCAAGTGTGGCTCTTTTCTAGTTTCCGTCGATTTCTTGTATGTAAATTATAATAAGCAGCCTGCTTCTGTCTGGAAACTTGCAGAGCGTCCTTGGCGCTTATAGCAAAAGGTGAATCTAGGCGCTTGTTGCAAATAGGAATCCTAGAACGTCTTCCAAGCAGAATTTGCGCAGGTGATAAATTAGAATTTTCTCCAGGCGTGTTACGCCACTCTAAAATCTCAAGAAATGGATCAGATCCGTCTGCTTTGGACTTTTTCATTAATCTTTTAGCTGTCCGAACTGCGTTTTCCACTTTGCCATTTGATTGTGCATAGTGTGGCGAACTTGTAATATGTTCGAACTCGTATTGATTCGCAAACTGACGAAATTCCATTGAATTAAATGGTGAATTGTCGCTGTGCAATTTATCTGGAATTCCAAATCTTGCAAAGATTTTCTTTAAACAGAATATAATGTTCGTTACAGCCATTGAAGGCAGGCTGTCTATGTCGAAATATCCGGACAGATGGCAGACTGAAATTAGATATTCTTTCTGATCAAATGTAAAGATTTCACAGGATACTCTTTCCCAGGGCCTCGACGGCACAAGATAGGACTGCAAAGGTTCCCGGGGTAGGGCATCCCGATATTGGTTACACACGGCGCATTTCTCGACCTTTGCCCTGAGTTCAAAACAGAGTCCGGGCCAATATGAAATTTCGCGAGCCCGTCTGAGACGGGCTGTGTTAATTAATGTGAATTGCAGGACACATTGAACATCGAGATCTTGAACGCATATTGCGGCCTCGGGCACTCCCGAGGCCACGCCCGTCTCAGGGTCGGTTGAAAATCGCCCCGATGTGGCTACTATGTAGGCGATCGATGATCTCTGACCTGACAGGCGCCAGGACGATCAAACGACTTCCTTTGTAGACTAGACCTCGAGAGACGGCCAGTTCGTCCGCGAACGTAGAGTAGACTCGAATATCGTCTGGCAGATGTTTCGTATTCTCTGGCCAGCCCTCAATAATTTGCTGTTTCAAACGAAGGTAACTCGGATCGTTGGCAGCTTCCATGATTAATTTCAAAGTTGTTGGAGAGGCAATCATTTGAATTTCCGCCATCTGTTCTGCATCCGTTGAAGCAAGAAATGCGATCTCTTCGTCAAAAATTTGTTTGGTGCTCTTAGGGTCGTAAGCTCTTGACAACGCGTCGCCCAAAATTAAATCCTTTCCGGCTTTGAAACGTAGCTCGAAGTCAAATCTTTGAAGGCGGAGCATCATTCTCTGGTCTTTTTGGTGCGGAGGCCAAAGATTTCTTGAGGATTGAGATCAAAGGGCGATGATCGTTTTCTACTATTATTCTTCTGCCATTATAATTATATAATTCAATTTCCCCAGCGCAAATAAAATACTCAATGTCTCTTTTTCGATCTGGGCAAAATTAATCTCAGCTGGAGTGAGGGCACGGATCGCGTATTTGATGACCTTGTTGTCCTGAAGTAAAATAGCACCCAAACCCGATTTGCTGGAATCCGTCTGAATCAAAACTTCCTTTTTCTCATCGAAATAATGCAAGACAGGCACAGTCTTCAGCATTTCTTTCAATTTTTCAAAAGCGGCAGTATGGCGCTCATCCCAGCGAAACTCATTTTCAGATTTTAGTAGTTCGCGAAGCGGCAAAACTACGTCACTTAAATGGAAGCAAAATCTTGCGAGATAATTTGCGAATCCGATTAAACGTTGAACCGCTGGTTTGTCCGTAGGCGCCGCAAAGTTTTCGATCGCCTCAACTTGCGACGCTGAGGGTTTGAGACCATCCTTGGTCAAATCATGACCCATAAAAGTAATAGTTTCGCGATGGAGCTTCATCTTTTGTCGATTATGTTTAATTCCCTTCTGTCTGTAACGGTCTAAGAGCGCAATGAGATTTTTGTCGTGGTCCTTCAGGGTTTCCGTACGCGAATCTGCAGAACCAGTAATCAGAATATCGTCTGCGATGCAGAAAATTTCTTTAAGCCCAGACAAAGCGGCATGAATCCGTGATTGACAAATTTCAGACGAGACCTTTAAACCAAAATGTAAGCGGAAGTACAGAAAAAGTCTGTGAGGCATATCAAAAGTACAGAGAAAACTCGATTCCTCGTCTAATTTTAAGAGGTTAAGCGCATTTTCGGAATCGACTGTACTGAAAACATTTACTCCTGTTAGCTGGTTTGAAATGTCGTCTAAAGTATGAAGACAGTATTTGTTTCGAATTAGAGCTGGATTTAAAGTTCTTGTACGGTCTAAACACAAACGAAGGTTTTCATTGTTCTTAATTGTGACCACTAACGCTGAAATCCATGGTGTGGCTTTTGTCACCGGAACAATTATCTCTTGTTGAACCATCTTCAGAAGTTCCTCCTCCACTCGGCTTCGGACTGCGAGGGGAATGCGACGACGCTGAACTGGACGAAATGACGGGTCCTTATCCAAGTGAACAGTGCCTTCTAATAATCCGAGTTTTCCATCGAAAAGATCGCTGTACTGTGCGAAAACGTCTGCTTCATTTAACGCACGATCCATCGTGGACGGAACAGCAGCTTCAATCGCGTAAATATTGTCTTCAACAATGCGAATTAAATCAAAATATCTGCATCCTGACATGCTTAAAATCGCATTGTCACGAGCAGTGTTGTAAAATTCAACTTTCATCTGCTTACCGGTATTCTTATGCGTAAGAATGACGTCAGTCAGTCCTTCTGTCGCTAACTGCTGACCATTAAACATCTTCAAAGTAGATTTCGCTGGACGAAGTGCAGGTTTATTCGGTAGATCATCATAGATCGAGTTCGGAAGACTGCAGACTGTGCTTTCGCAATCAAGCATAAAGTTGATGCATCGTCCATTCACCAGGAGGTTTGTATACACACACACGGCCTCCAGATACTGTCGTGTTTAGAACCAGGACAGATTCAAAATCGTCTGACAGCTGTCTGACACTGCCGTGAGAGGCAGGTTTTGTTTCACAAACAGCAGCAAAATGATTCTTGCCTTGGCACTTTCGGCAAACAGCACCAAAAGCCGGGCAATGCGCTCGCCCGTTGTCATGGCAACGCCCGCAGAAACGACACGAACCGCTCATCGTACCTTTTCCTGGACGACTCTGGCGATGGCTGGGGTGCTGACTCTGGTCCCTGCTGTCGTGACGACGATTCTGGGACCGCGCTCTGTCTTATTGATGACGATTCTGATGACGGCGAGGTGTCGGGTCCCGTCGCAAAGTGTTGACTTCTTCAGTCGCAGTAATCGCCTTAAACTGCTTCGACGTCGTTTCCTGCGCCCGACACAGATCGATGGCCCGCTGCATATCGAGGTCGCGTGTCCTCAGCAGCTTCTTCCTCGTCGCATCGTCTGCAATGCCGAGGACGATCCGGTCCCGGATTATCGATGCTTCGGTGTCGCCGAAACCGCAGGATCGAACGATTCGCCGCAACTCCGATAAGAAAACGTTGAAGGATTCGCCGAATCCCTGTTTCCGACTGTGGAAAGACTAGACTTAGACTAGACGTAGACTTCGTTCACCGCTCCGACGCAATGCTGTTCAAACGCTTCTAGCAAATCCGCTGTTCTCGCTCTTTGAGCGTCCGTCAAAGTCATAGACTCAAAAACGCAATACGCCTCGGTTCCTATCGACGCGAACAATATTGCGGCCTGTACTTCCGCTGTTTCCTGGTCCAGTTTCGCAGCTGTTACGTAATTCAACCATTGGCCTTTAAAACGACGCCATTCATTTCCAATGTTCGACGCTGTTAATTTGGGTTTTGCAGGTAACGGAATGTGAGAAGCACTAGCCATTCTAACAGTTTATGCAATTTCGCAAGTTTCCGCAATTTCGCAGTTTTTTCGCAACGCTATCGGTTGATAAGGTTCACTTTTGCTTTTATTCTTAACTAACTGACTTAACTATCTGACACCATGTGGCGTCCTTGGTTACGCCTATAACTGAGTGCCTATAGAGGTTTAGACTATAGCAATCAGAGACACAGTTAGATATAATTATATGCTTCTATTCAGATCAACGTCTGAAGAACAACTACTAACGAAGGCTACTACAGCTGGCTTCTATATGTCTAGCTGGCCAAGTGTTCATCTATTGGAGAGTAGGCGTGGCTTATAAGTGTCCATCACTCTACAGCTGCTCGCACTATTCCGCCCATGTGTCCCCTCTTTCATTCCTCTCTTTCCCAAACCTCAAGGTCCCACTGACATTCCTGTTTTTCTCTTGCCTTCTTTTGCGGTCAGGTCACCCATTACAATTGTTATTTCATGTGATTTACAGTTAAGTTACTTTTTGCCTTATCCAAGTCGTCGCAGCTTTATCTATATCTTCTTCCGAATGATCTGTAGTTGGAGCATATACCTGAATCACATTTATGTCGAACGGTTGTTCTCTGATTTTTACCATCAGCAGTTTGTCTGAAATCCCTCAGTGATTTATTATACTTCTAGATCATTCATTCCTCATTCATTATCTACACCCCCTGATGTGACTCTCCACCAGAGTACATGAGCGTCCTTCCCTCTGTGTTAATTTGACCTTGTCCTTACCACCTTGTTTCAGCAAATTCCTAGTATGTTTATCTTCATTCTTATTATGTCTTGCACAGGGCTTTTTTTCTAGGAAAAAAGGTTTGGGAACTCATCCTTTTTGCTCATCAACAAAACAGGTGTGGGAACGCCGTACCTGTACGTTCCTAAACGCATTATAACTTATCCATAATTATATATGCAATCTGGCAAAAAAAGGTGTGGGAACGCAGTTCCCGTGCGTTCCCACTGAAAAAAAGCCCTGGGGTCACTCTTGCACAACATTACACAGTTTCCCTGTCTGCTATAATGTCCTCACATTCCAGGTGGCAATTCTGGTGATTTGTCCTTTTTGGGTTTTATATTTTTGCGCAGTAGCTGGCTGATGGTCGAGCGTCACCTGCTGTCCATGACCTTCCCTATCAGGCGAGGGCCTCTGCGCATTTCCCAGAGTCACCTTCACGCCGTTTGCTTAAATCTTCTCTTCGTTGTCCATGGTTTTCTTGGCAAAATACGGCAGTGGGTTGCCATTACCTTCTGCCGGTTTATTAGGGTTTTCTCTCTCGCATCTCTAGGGTCATTACAAGCGTTACACTCATGGCCTCAGATTTTCTGTATAGAGCCTTGTTGATGTCAATCATCCGTAGTCTCTGTCTAGTACTAAGTAGTGCTGCTGCCCACTCCCAGGACCTGTTCTTCGACTGGTCTGGTCAGATCCACCGTGTCTTGTTTTTGACAGTGACACCTCGAGTAGGATGTGATTCTTCCTCACGCACGGACGGTCTTGACAACAGGATACATATGCATCCTCTTGCCCTGAGAGTGGTGAGGACCAGTGTCCGTACATACGTACCGACAAAGGTACTACCTCTCCCACCACCTTTTGTGTTTTTACTCTCTTCTATATCTTTACATTTGTTGTTTAGCCATTCTTCTTTTGCCTCCCTGCATTTCTTCTTTATGCTTCTGTTTAGGTTGTTATATTTGACCTCATCTGTATTTGCCTTCTTTCTTCCATAATATCCATTATTTCTGTTTTCAGCCATTGCTGTTTTCTTCTTCTCCTCTCCTTAGGTGTTACCTCTTTCGCTGTTGCCGTGACCGCTTCCTTGAAGTCTTCCCATATTTTAACTATGTCTTGTTCTTCACTTAGCACCTTGAATCTATTTTTAACCTTAATTGATATCTTTGTTCTAAGGATGCTGACATTGCTGAGTGAAAGATGTTTTGAAAAGCAGAGAGAGAGATCTTTACTTATGCTTCATTGATTTTAAGAAGACCTTTGACAACACGAAGACCTATTTGAAAGCCTGAATAAAGCAAGAATCGACGGAAAAGACAAAAGATTAATAGCGGATCTATACTGGAAATAGGAGGCAGCTATTAGACTACATGGGGAAATAGGGAAAAAGATAAAGATCTGAAAGGGTATGAGACAGGGGTGCGGACAGAATATTAAAACTTGTGTGGGGAGGAGATATTCGATTGATCAAGGAGATGGAAGGTATAAGGATAGGAGGAAAAAATATCAATAATATAAGATTTGCGGATGAGACAACACTTTTAGCGTACTCGGAAAGTGAGCTGCAAAAATTGATGGACAAACTAGCAGAGGAAAGCGAGAGAAAAGGACTAAAAATAAACATAAAGAAGACCTTCGCCACGGTCTTCACAAAACAAGAAGTGCCGAAATGCAAGATCTTATTAAACGGAAGAGAAATAGAACAAGTAACTCATTTCAAATATTTGGGAAGCATTATTACAAGTGATGGAATAAGTGATAAAGACATCATAACAAGAATAGGTATGGCAAAATCTGCTAAAGGTCCCATGGACAGACAAGAGAACTAACGAAGAAATACTACAGATGTTGGAAGAGAGACAAACACTGATGACTACCATCAATTATGACATTTTTTGGGCACGTGATCAGAAAGAAGGATCAGAGAACTTGGCAGTGACAGGCATGGTGAAGGGCAAACGATCAAGAGGAAAACAAAGAAATATACATACAGACAGAATGAGAGAGGAAATGGGGATGGAAAATAACATCGGACTCCTGAGGAGCAGTAGAGATCGAGAGAAGTGGAAGTCCATGGCCGCGACGCAGCAATGCATTGACCTAAATGAAGAATAAATTATTGATAGCGAAAACGACACTTAATATTATAATTGCACGCTTGATAATTTTTTTAAATTATGCATTATGTTGTTTCCTATGACAATAATGCTAACTTGTGACAAACTATTTTAAAGATGTTTTTCAGGCATTGGTTTTAAGGCTTTTGCGAAAAATCTAATTATGGTGGACGGCAACAATTTTTAAATGTAAAGTAGCAAACATTTTGCATAACCATCTTATAACAAGTGTTATTGCTAACATCCATGCAAATTTTTGGTTGTGAAGGTTGTGAAGGTTGTGAAGGTTGTGAAGGTTGTGAAGGTTGTGAAGGCCTATCTTTATAAAAACTTTGAAACACATTTAATTTTATTTTGTTTATATTATCCGTTGTCGGCCATCTTGGGTTTTGGACTCTTTAAAAGTTAGCCGCCAAATTTGATAGGAACATAGGAGCTAAATCTTCTTGTAATAGTCCAAGGTACATGAATCAGCAATAAAAACAGGTAGGAACAAAATGGTCACGGGTCCCATTGAAATGGCTTTCAGACGATACTACTCAGTTTAGAATTACACCAAGCTCGCTCCAAATCTACGCTGACGTGCGTCAGAAATATCCTTGTTGAACCAAGGTTGTGAAGGCCTATCAGTAGCAATTTTGGTGTTCTATGGGATAAGATCATTCAGAATACCACATAAAACATTTTAAGAACATTTGCATATTGCTTGATTGCATATATGACAGATCTGTCATATTCTAATTTCTATGACAGATTCTGGTCGAGGAAGTAAATTATGGCGAGGAAAGAATTTTCAACTGAAGCTGCTCGATGTCTAGCAGCCTCCAGGGTCTAAATTTTATCGACTTTCAAAGGAGGAAGCTTTAAATTTAAAGTTCACAGAGCATGATACATTAAGATTTGGAACTCGATCCTTCCGCTGACTTGGACACTTTCAAAAAATAAAATCTGAATCCTCATCTCCTATAATTCCTGCATTGTCTCCTCAAGTATTCAGGTCTAAGCTTAAATTCTTAAATTAGATTGTTACAGCTATGGTGAAAATTTTTTTTCTTAAATAATTTTCACCATAGCTGTAACAATCTAGCCTCACTGCCCTTCGGATGTTGAATATTGCCTGGCTGATCATATACCAGCTTCCCCATGGCTATTTTAAGAAAGGTTGAGCGCCTTAGAATAAACAGCTACTGTAGTGCTGCTTACCAGGGCGCTATTGAAATCCATGAGATTTTACTTACTTACGATGATCAGAGAGATGGGGGCTCATTACACTGAGTAACAGCAAACATTTTCTGTCATTAACGGATACAAATTGTGGTGACTTAATACAATAAAGCTATGCTAAAACGAAATATAACCAACAAAACGTCGTCTATCACGTAAAAATTTTTAGTTAGAAGCAATTTTAAAAGTCGTATAGTCTACTGTAACTGAAGCACATGTCATTGTAGATTATAGCTACTATTTGTTCGCCCTCTTTGCAGGAAACACTATCGACCGCAACGACTTCCTCTTGTGGTGCTGCTGTCTCACTGCAAACAGCCAGCAGAAATCACCCATCATATCTGGACTATACTGCACTTGATACCTCTGCTCTATGACCGAGATTTTCTGGTGCAACCGTTCCCCGTGCTCATCGCTGACATCGCCAAGGTTCTCATGAAAGAAATCTAGGTGCGAGTGGAGGCAATGCGTCTTTAGCGACATGTTAGCTCCCAATTGTTGGTAGTCACTTATCATTTTTTCCACCAGCTCCTTATAGTCGCTCGCTTTCCTTATTTCACACGAATCCACCAACCACGTCTTTGAACGATCGCCATGCTGCCGACTCCACGGATGTCAACTTTGCTTCCAAACTCTGTATCAAGTATCAACTGTGGATCAACGAAAATGCCTTCTCGTATCTTAGCCTCGCCGATCTTTGGAAATGTAGTCCTCAAGAAACGAAAGCTGGCACCTTCTTTGTCAAGCGATTTGACGAAAATTCTTTATTAAGCCAATCTTAATGTGTAATGGAGGAAGCAAAATCTATGTAGAATCAACAAGCGGTTTGTGCTTTGTCTGAATTGTATTCAGTTCTAGAAGGCCACTGTTGACGGTTATCCTGAAGACAGAGAAAACAGCTGTGTTTAGTGTATCCACTTTGCATTACTGTAGCAAGACCAACAACCTTCAAGTCACCACAGATACTCCGCTGAAACTCTCTGTACCCGATGGGATCGAGAACTGTCATCGTGTTTCATAGAATTATTTAACCCCAGCTGCATGAACAAGAGGTACCGATGATTCCTTAGGAAGTTAACACCCTACATTGACTTCCAATTTCTGACCGCATTAAATTCAAGCAAGTCATTATTGTTTCTGCATAGCCAGTCAGTAGTGCAGCACTAAGGATGCTTCTTTATAGTGATATGTAGCGGGCAGCGGTTAATATCAAATTCTGGAATTCAGTAGGTGCCTTGATTCAGTTTGATCATTGTAAGCTTTTCGAACATTACATCAGATAGCCTGTTCCTTCTTGGCATCTCAATTAAGGCTGTTCAACAGCTGCCGAAGGTGGATTAGCAGTGTTGAATCTGATGAACAACTTTATGATGATGTGGTAACTGTCGAGGTGTTTCAACAACAGTCAACAGAGTATGATAGGACTTGACATGAGCATAGACGACTTCTGAAAGTAAGACTAGATTAGATAATTACCTAGAGGAAATGGTCCAGAATGACATGACTAAAAGTAAGTTTACTAATAGTACTGTTTTGTTGTGTTGTGTTGTTTTTATTAAGTATGACAGAAATGATTATGGAAATTATTTTGAGGCATGCAAATTCATAAAATCACAAAAATTATGATTTGAAATAAGAATAAAAATCACGTATTTTCATGTGATTTGAAATAAAAATCAAATATCGTGTCTTATGATTTAAAATCGTTATTTTAAATCATTTGATTTTAAATTCCCCCAACACTGCTGAACTTTTCAAATCAACCTCTTACACTGCACATCGCCTTGCTCCGCTCCTCTGATCGGAAGAATGCTTATTGTCCTAGATCACCCTCTGCTCTGACTCAGCGTCGGGCTTTTGTAGTGACTGGACCCTCTCTATCTGGAATGCCTTGAAACCATGGATTTCTATAGCGCCTTGGAAGCAGCACAACAGTAGATGCTCATTCTTAAGCGCTCCGCCTTCCTTAAAATAGCTATAGGGAAGGTATATGATCATGCAGGCAATAGTCAACATCCAAAAGGCAGTGAGGCAAGTTTGTTACAGCTATGGAGGAAATGATTTAAGAAAAAGGAAGGATTTTTAAGCTTAGACCTGAAGACTTGAGGAGACAATGCAGGAATTATAGGAAATGAGGATTCAGATTATATTGTTTTAAAATGTCCAAGTCTGCGGAGGGAAGCTGTGATCGAGTTCCAAAGTTCAGGTGAGGTGTATGAGGAGGCACGGTTGCAAATTTTCAGTGGGCGTGACAGAGTGAAGTAAGATGACTTAGATGAGAAACGTGCGGGTCGAGGAGGCTGAGGGGTTAATAGTGAATGAAGGTAGACAGGTTTTCATGATTGAAGTGAGCTATATATATATATATATATATATATATATATATATATATATATATATATATATATATATATACTTATACACACACATATATATATTATACACACACACACATATATATATACACATATATATATATATATACATATACATATATACACACACACATATATATATATATATGTGTGTGTGTGTGTGTGTGTGTGTGTGTGTGTGTGTGTGTGTGTGTGTGTGTGTGTATAAGTGTGTATAAGTGTGTATAAGTGTTATTGTCTTATATTGGATACGTTCTGTTATTTTAAGCCAATGTAATGATTTTAGTATGGGTGAAATATTGGAGAACTTAGGTGACTTAGTAACAGCGCGAGCTAGTGCATTGTATTTTATTATTATTATTATTATTATCTACGACAATTTATATAGCGCAGTAGCATAACTGGAGCTAAAGTCAAGAGCGCTTTACAAAGGAGTCACTTATAAGAGATGTTAAATAAGTGTGTCTTTAGGAGCTTCTCAAAACAGCCGACGGACTTCGCATTAATAACATCGCTTGGCAACGAGTTCCACAGGGCTGGGTTTCCCACAGGGCTGGGTTTTTGATTGCAATTTGTTGATGGAGGGAAGGTTATAGTAGAGGGAGTTATAGTAATCTAAGTTGGAGTGGACTATTGAGGTGACAATTGTGGAGGCAGTTTTGGTATCGAGGCAAGGACGTAGGCGACGAAGGTCACGAATATGAACATAGCAGGCTTTTGAAAGTTGGGAGATTTGTGATTCGTAGTTTAAAAAATAATCAAATTTGAATCCGAGATTTCTTGCAGTTGGAACAGGGGTTATTGTGGCGTCAGAAGCCTAACCTAGCTTAGGGCAGAAGTTATTGTAGAAGGAAGCTGTAATCAGTGCCCGGAGACACGAGGAGCTCCTGGAGAGTTTCGCAACTCGACCCTCAGTGAGCAGGGGAATGGTCTAGCTCCTGGCCCCGATTTCGGCGCTGACGAATATCATCACTACATCGAGGTCAAGTTCGAAAGGATACGAGGAAAGACATATAACGCTGGACTGGCTTCCTACTATACTGAATATACTATATTACTATTCCTATTATACTGAGTCCGCGTCTTGACGCCTTCGCACTCCCGACGCTTGATGAAGTGCGATCCACAGTGCGAGCATCCGCGGAAAAAGCATTCTTAGGCTTCTTATTCTTATTCTTATGCACTCAGCCTAGGCACTCAGCCTCTCTTAAAATAACCATAGGAATAATACCATCGCCACCTCGGCATCCTACCCCCTTCAAGAATCCATCGAAGAGTTGACTCTTTTCCTGACTACACTGATCAGAGTCTCGCTGGAATCGGGAGAATTTCCATTCATCTTGAAACATGCAATCATCACCCCGCGCCTAAAACGAGTGGGCCTCGACCAGGCTGAGGTTTCTAGTTACAGACCGATCTCTAATCTCCCCTTCCTATCGAAGTAGCTGCTTATTCTTAGGCACTCACCTCTCTTAAAATAGCCATAGGAATAATACCATCGCCACCTCGGCATCTTACCCCCGAGCGTAGGGGGTAGGATGCCGAGGTGTTATTTCAGTTATGGTTGTCCATTTACAGTTCCAGTTACAGTTATGTTATTGCAGTTTCAGTTATAGTTACAGTTTTCCCCGGTGACATTAACAACATGTTAATCAATGTGTACACACTACTTAGTTATGGGTTAGTGAAGAAAAGCAAAAATAATTAATTCAAACTTGGTTATGCTTCTATTATGTTGAATAAACAGCTATTTCACACTATAGAAATTCAAAACGTTTAGTTGCAACTACATCTGCTGCTTCTTTCCCCTCAATTCCTATCTTTATTTTAAAATCATTTGCAATTTCATTATGCTTAGCCGTTATATGATTATCCATGTTTGCTGTATTTTGTCATTTCAGTAAGCAATTCCAGCTATCTGTTTTGCACCTGGACTTGTCCGTTGATGCCTCTATAGCCTCATACACAAAGAAATTCCAGACACCGTTTTCATGTCTACGTTAACTATTTGTATCTATCTAGTATCTATTTGGCTAAAACATTTTACGGATGTATGCACACAATAACATGAAAAACAAAACCCACTAGCAACAGAGACGTAAACACATGCAGGCCAAAGCATGGTCTGATCAGGTGTGGACTATGGAATTGTAGACCGCTTAACCATGGACATCCAATCAAGCAACCACTGTTTGTACTATAGTCCTGAATCTTGGCCCAAAAGAACCTTGCCTTTTACTCTCTCAGTCATGCAAGTTTTGCCTTAGCAATTGAAGTCCTACAGAATTGTTCAACAAACACAAATAAACTTATTAAATTATTTTTCACTTGTATAAATTTTTCTATTACTTAACTGCTTCACTTTATTCAAGCACAGTTACAGTTATTTGTAATTTTTCAGTTACAGCTAAAGTCACTGTCAAACTGTCAGCTAACTAAAGTTAGCTGACAGTTATTTTTCAGTTATTTCAGGTCTTTAGTTGCAGTTACAGTTAATTGTAATCGAGAAATACGTTAATTTTTTGGCCATTTATGTTTCTGTACTCAGTTATAAATCTTTTAGTATTTGTTATGTTCAAGATCAGATAGTAAGATAAGGAAAGTGATCAGATATGTTGGATATTATCACCGTGTCCCTCTTCTCTAATGCATGTGTGAGTGGACGAAAGGTCGGATCGGAAACTACCAGAACTTCTCCGAACCACACGGTGATCGCCTCCTCTTCTTATATCCACTTTTCCATGAACCGCAAGGAGCTTAGCAAATAGGGAACAACTATCCTCGCTTAACTAAAGTTAAACTCGAGTTCAACAACATGAATCTTTCTCTTGAATCAAAATAACTTAACTTCATTCATATAGAAAACTCAACAAAAGATGAAATTGTATCTGTTAGTTAAATAGTTCTGTAAGAGTCATGAGTTAGCAATCAACGGCGTTTCTGTTCAAATAGAGTTTATCAAATACTGTTCTATAGCAAAGCTCAGTCTAACGTAGTCCTGCAAGACTCTCATTACATCAAATATAAATGTACGACTTCCACCTCAGTAGTAGCGAAGTCCCCGCTCAAACACGAGTAGGACTCGGCGTCACATCCCTGCAAAACCACCGGCAAAGACTTGAATTCGACACTGGAACGGATTCGCTCCCTTGTAGTGGAACGACGACGGTTCTAATCCCAGATCCCCGAGTTGGTTCCACTCGTTGTGGAACCAACTCCTTGTTCCGTCTGCCGTGTCGTACGAGAGAGGCAGAGCTTCCGACTGTGATTGTCCCACGAGTTCTTCCGTTGTTCGTTCGTCTTCCGTGTTGTTTGAAGTCGAATTGTCGAATTGTTACTGTAACGCGATTCGAGCCTTTTATATTATTTCCTCGGAATGTTCTCTAAAGAATCGTCTTGTGACTTGGATCCGCTTAACTGCGCAACGACATAAGCGGACCACCATTGCAACTGTAACAACGACATAGAACAAATGCACTAGAATTTCCCATACAGAAATCACCAACCCCACCAACCTACACAACAGTATATATATTTCATCCTACCTTAAAAATACAACGCCCCGTTGTCTAGAAATTCATGAGACAACAACTAACTTAACTATGCACTTAACTATTAATTATCAAATGATACTGTGACAGGGGCGGAAGATGGCATAGTGGGTCACTTGTTGGAGCGTCAGGGCTGACGGAGCGGGTTCAAGCTAGAGGTGTGCACGGGAACTGACTGTTGTCCCCATCCCCTCCCGTCCCCGCAAAGCTTTTCTCCATCCCCACCCCGTCCCCATTGACATAAAATCCATCCCCACCCCATCCCCTAATCTCTTTCCCCATCCCATCCCTATCCCCGTCCCCGCATTTTGGTGCCCATCCCGTCTCCGGTGCAGTTATATATAAATTCCCATCCCTAACCCCACAATTTTATGGCATTCTGGAGCACCATGCCAGCCAAGTGTATTATTACTTCAACAGAAATCAACTAGCAACATGCTTGTTATATTTATTATACTGCAGTAGACTTCTGATGTAAAATTTAGAACATGAAATTAAATATAGTCTAGCCCTGGTTCACCGACGTCCGTCTACTAGCAGGCGTCTCCAGCTCAGATCCGGACGAGATGTCAAGTTGGTCGTTCCTCCTCCTTCACGGACGGTGAAATTTTAAGAAAGATCGTTCACGCAAGGAAATACTATTCTTTGGAATGCGTTACCTAGTGACGTAGCAAGAGAGTCGAACCCGGACTTCTTCGCAAAGAAACTCAAAACTCACCTTTATCAGACGTCGTATGAACTGTAAAGCGCTCACGACTTTGGTCTTCTTCCGTGTTTTTGCGCTATAGACATTGAGTTGTTAACTAACTGACTATAGTACTTCAAGTAAAGTGTAACTAATCAATAGCAATCATAGCCAGCATTACTTAAGATCATGCAAAATAATAGGCCATCAACAGAACTAGAGCTCAATTCAGTTCGTCTGTTGTCTTTGGTCTAGACTTCTGCTGCCAAAACTGAGAAAGACAGTTATTTGGATTTTTCAGAGTTAGAGAAATAACTGTCAACTTCGTCAATTACTGACTCTTCAACTGGAGGTCTAGACTTCTGCTGCCAAAACTGAGAAAGACAGTTATTTGGATTTTTCAGAGTTAGAGAAATAACTGTCAACTTCGTCAATTACTGACTCTTCAACTGGAGTGCTAATCAATTACCCTCAAGTTCTCAAATGGCTTTCTAATATCTACTGCATTCCAGGTCTCAAAGTTCAGCACACAGCCCTAATCGTTTACAACTGCGAACTAACAATGAAAATCAAGTGATCCAAACCAATCTTACATACATACATACATACATAACGTGCATTTACTAGGCGCAATTATTACAAATGCGCCTCGGTTGCCAGGTCAAACATATATGTTTTAAGTCGAGCGAGAAAAATGTCACGGTTTAAAATTCCATCTCTGAGAGGAGGCGGAAGTTGATTCCAGAGTGATGGACCAATCACCCTGAACACACGCTCTCCCATTCTGGTACGAGTGCGTGGCACGGATAATGTCCTGATGGAATTGGAACGTGTGACCATCGTTCGAGTGAGAGCTGTATCCGATAACAGTTTACAGTCTCGAATAAGATACTGTGGAGCTTCTTTTCTGAGACATCTGTCGACTAGCAGAAGCAGGTTGTACGATATTCGCTTATGTACCGGTATAGTATATTATAATGACTCCCATATAATAATAACTCGCCCCTCATTATTATATATATAATAATGACTCCCCCCATCATTATTATATATATAATAATAACTCTCTCTATATTATAATAACTCCCTTAGTTTTTCAGAAGCCAGCTGAGATACCATGGTCTAGAACACCAAAAGCTTTTTTATATCGAGGATTGTTCCAATAGTGTGCTTGTGGGATTCAAAATTTGTTGTTTTGGTATAAATTAAATTCGTTATTAGCATTTAAGTGGAGAAATAGGGCTGAAACCATATTGATCAGTGGATAGCATATTAAATGCATCTAAGTAGTTTAACATTCTGGTAAGCATTGCCCTTTCAGGAATTTTAGGGAAACTGTGAGATTGGAAATGGGTCTATAATTTCATATAACCATTTTAGAGACATTTTTATAAATTGGGGTTATTTTTTCAATTTTTAGGCCTACTTCTTCTGGGGAGTTATTATAATATAGAGAGAGTTATTATTATATATATAATAATGAGGGGGGAGTCTTTATTATATATATAATAATGAGGTGGGAGTTATTATTATATGGGGTCATTATAATATGCTACACCGGCAACCAGTGGAGTTGTTGCAGAACAGGGGTGATGTGTTGCCTGACCTAATCTTGTCTGACCTAACAGTCCAATTTAATGACCTTTGATTTTTAAACTGAAAGATGTATAGTTAGTAGCTATGCTAAAATCGGCCGAACGCATGATTATTGATCTACGAGATTAATGGTCCCCATTCCCGCGGTATTTACGGAATTTTGAAAACCGCATCCGCGGTACTACCGTGAGTCTGGATCCCGTTGCTATCGCCATAATTTTAACCGTTCCCATTAATATTTCGGTAAAATTCGGTAAAATATTTCGGTAAAGTTTGAACCCCGTTACCGCGGTAAATCCATTACCGTGCACTCCTCTAGTTCAAGCCCCGCTAGTGCCCCTATAGTGGCTTTCACATAGGCAGTAATGCCTCCTAAACCACATTAAATCATGCTAACTAAGTAAGTGAGTTAAGTTTGTTAACCAAATAAAGTGCTATAATATTATGATGGCCGAGTTAAATAAAGTTAATAAACATATTATCGATTAGGGTGGCACTCGATTCAGTAATTCTAGTAGATCCAGGAGGATCCAATATCAACCAATCCAATCCACAGTAAATACTGTGATGTTTTTGTTTGTGAGGTTCGTAAAGTAAGTACTGTTATGTTTTTATTTTTCCATATCTATTTGGATGGTTATGTATTTTTCATGCATTAGTGATGATGTCAATATCATAATTTATAAGTTTATATGCTAAAGATTCATTAATACAAAATCCTACACCACCACTCTAGAAGCGTTAGTTCTAGCTTTATGCTCAAATATGAAACCAGAATTTCATAAATTCTATAATAGGTAACCAGTGAGTTTAAATCGACAATTTAAGTGAGCTAAGTTTAAAGGTGTAGTGTATTTCATTTTTTATAAATTTTTTGACATTATTTAAGTCAATATAGTCACTGGTAGAGAAGTTTATATTATCAACAAAATTTCAATCCGGTTCAGTTTCATGCATAGAAGAACTTTTTCATAATAGCTGCTTACGTTAAAAGTCATATTATTTACATTTTTATTAGGACTATTAGTCTGTTGAACTGTATTAGTATTATTTTTGACATCCATGCTAGTATCCATATTAGTATTAATTATTTCATTATTTATTTCTATACTTTTAAAGGTAGTTGATTATGCAGGTAAACAGAAACCAAACTAAAATAAATATCAAAGCAAAACACAGAAATCTTAATTTCCACAAAAATACCCCAGCTTGACTTGGCCGAGTTCAAAAACGACAGGTGAAGCACTTATTCATGAACAGAAGTGGCCATCTTAGTTTGTGAGCGCGAACATCCAATGCTAGTACATTACCCAACACTTCAACTGAACATGAAATAACTGAGAAACCCCAGAAGAAGCATGCTAACTTATGAAAAGGGGAAATCAAATGTCACAGTGTTCTGCATTTCTCCTCTCATTCTGAACCAAAGCAATGGCGCAAGATGTGCCACATCTGTGCATACTAAAGTGAATCAACTGTGACTGCCAATGTGTGTCACAGACACAGATACTGGTTTCTAGCAACCACAACTGCTAGACAACAGTCTGTAGTTCTACGATTTGCAAACTCTAATAGCAATCGTTATTGTTGATTACCCAATATGGAATCATTGTGATCTTGACTGAAAATTGACTCCATATAGAATCATTTCCATAATTATATTAGTCAAGACCACGACCTTCGAGGCCAAGGACTTGTAACACGAGGCCAAGGCCAAGGCCAAGGATAGCAGGTCCGAAGCCAAGGCCAAGGCCAATGACAAGCAGGTCCGAGGCCGAGGCCGGGGACCAGAGGTCCGAGGCCAAGGCCAAGGACATCAGGCCCGAGGTCGAGGCCAAGGCCGAGGACCTCACATGTAGGCCTTTACACTACAAAGTTTGATTTTTTACAGTTACACAGTTGCTAAAAACATTTTCAAATTTTGGGGCCAAACAATTGCTGGGCTCCTACCCGAATTATTGGGGACCCCGGCTCCTTATGGATTGGCGTCCATGGCAGTATGGTCCAGTACCTACTACAAACCATGTTTGAAAAATAAAATTAAAATACCTTTTGATGTCTTGTAGCTGTTTGCCATAGTCTCGTGTTTTCTATCCAGATGCTTGTCTTGTTGCTTGACGTTCCACGAGTTTCAGTTATTATTTCACTACAATGCTTACATTTAGCTGACCACTTTCTATCATTTATAAGTTTAAAAGCTGTGAACGCAAACTTCACAACGCCAGGCTCATTTGTGGCCATATTGTTTGCCTGCTTATTTTTACTCAAAAATTTACTAACGATAGGAACAGCAGAGGTTACTGTAACTGCGGCGCCATTTATTTTCCAAGCGCGGTCAGTCTACAACCTCCTAGCCTAAGCAGATGCAGATGTCTCTGTTTAGACTTTAGAGACAAATCAACTCCGGCCCCCTGTGGAGCCGCCACTGTAAAGAACGCAAAACAATGCCATTGCCAATTACTGGCATTTACTGCTCTAAAATAGACGCCATATATCCATTTAGATTCAAGCCTTTTATTAGCAAGAAACTCATTTATCTGGTCCACATGCCTTTTCACTCCCGAGGCAATGTCCGCTTTACACAATGGAAGCCTTGTCAATGCCAGCAACATGTGTTAGCAGGAATTCTCCTGGTCTACGGTTTGCATTGAACAGAGGACGTCTTGTTCGTCACTTCAAGCTGATAGTCCAACAGTTTGAATGCGCGATTTAAACCGATTTTCTTGTTTCATTCCATGGTGTGAGGGCTTGGCCCCAAGTACAAGGCCAAGGACTTTACTCCCGAGGACAAGACCAAGGCCGAGGACTTGTATCCCGAGGTAAAGGCCAAGGCCGAGGACTTGTATCTCGAAGCCAAGGCCAAGACCGAGGACAGCGTCACTTGACCTCGAGGCGCCTCGAGGCCAAGGCCGCGGCCTCGAGGACTCCAAGTCTGTACATTAGTAAATTAGTAATTAATGTTTGAATTAAAATTGTGCTTCGTTGTATAAAAGCATCCTATTTACTTAATATTTTGATTTTAAAGAATTTATGTAAAAAATGTAATTTGTAGCGAAAAGGTTGCATAGGTCAAATCGGTTAAGATATAAGTTATCACAGTCGAACTTAACTGCCTGTAATTCTTTCTGAGGTGCTGAAAACGAAAAGAATGTTAAATTTAAATATTGCGTTTTCAAGTTGTCTCTGTAGTTTTCAACTAGCAGACAATCAATGCAGCCAGTGTTTAATCTAGGCCGTTTCCGGGGGAATTGCCCTTTTCCCCCGGAAATTTCAAATTCCCCGAAATTTTTGAATACTACATGGACTAACAGCGGCCCCTAGCAGAATTCCCCGGCTTTGTCAGTTCCCCCACCGGCTTTTCAGTCCCCGGAGTCCAGGAGTCTAGATTAAACACTGAATGCAACCTATTACATCACAATAAATTGAGTCTGTTTATACTACCTACATGAGGTCCATAAATCCGATAGCCAATAAATGCCTTCTAATCCGAGGTCTAGAAGCTTAGTCCTATAGGTCTAATGATAAGCGGAAAACAGTAACGGGTTTTAGATTACTCATATCTTGGTTACCTCTATCGAGTAGTAACTCGATAGTCAGTAGACTACTAAATATCTCCCTTTCTCTCAGTCCTGACCTAGGCTATTTATTATCTGTTATCTCCTCCCGATTTAGGCTTACACCATCTGCGATTGCCATACACTGGCATGCAGCCTACACACAAAGTCACATACGAGCGCAGAAATGCGCTGGGCGAAGAAAGTCATGTATGCCGGTATAGTATATTATAATGACTCCCATATAATAATAACTCCCCCTCATTATTATATATATATATATATATATATATATAATGACTCCCCATCATTATTATATATATATATAATAACTCTATATATATTATAATAACTCTCTTAGTTTTTCAGAAGCCAGCTGAGATACCATGGTCTAGAACACCAAAAGTTTTTTATATCGAGGATTGTTCCAAGAGTGTGCTTGTGAGACTCAACATTTTTTGTTTTGGTATCAATTAAATTCATTTTTGGCATTTAAGTGGAGAAATAAGGCTGAAACCATATTGATCAGTGGATAGCATATTAAATGCATCTAAGTAGTTTAACATTCTGGTAAGCATTGTCCTTTCAGGAATTTTAGGAAAACTGGGAGATTGGAAATGGGTCTATAATTTCATATAACCAGTTTAGAGACATTTTTATAAATTGGGGTTATTTTTTCAATTTTTAGGCCTACTTCTTCTGGGGAGTTATTATAATATAGAGAGAGTTATTATAATATATATAATAATGAGGGGGAGTCTTTATTATATATAATAATGAGGGGGAGTCTTTATTATATATAATAATGAGAGGGGGAGTTATTATTATATGGGAGTCATTATAATATGCTACACCGGATTGCCGGTGCTACGCTGCTTCGATATGTGGAGCATATTTTAAGCGCGCGCACACACACACACACACACGCGCGCGCGCGCACTTATATGCCTTTAGCACATCAAGAGTCATATCGTCTTGCCTTTAAAGCCTTGGCTTTTAGACAGTTTAAACGGTTAAATTATTGTGGTTAGACTTGCGACTTGCGGACATCCGATTTCCAGCGCAAAAAAACTGCGCACTCTGATCTTGAAATTACACAGCCAGCAAGTGAGCGCGATTGATCTATAAGGCAGCCAGTGAAATAAAATACCTCAGGATGCTGCTCTGTAGTGAACAGTACTTAATTAAACTGCGCTTGAATTTCAAATTGTGTCTCTACAGACGATATATGGAAAAATATGAGTGGACGCAATCACGGTGTTGAACATCCATTTAATTAGGATTATTTGAAATTGGTAACCGAAAGCCAAATGCCTAATTAGTTGGAAGCAAAAATGTCTTCTTGATGAATTAAATGATTTAACATCATCATGCGACTGGCAGAATTTTCTGTCTCATTTAGAGGCAACAACGTTAACAGAACGAGGTTTGATCAGCTCGCCTGACTATTCTGCAGGTATGATACAAAAGGAACAATATCATTGAGAACTTATAGATTTTATTGTAAGAAGGTCTTTGTTTAGTATCCTGATTTCCCAATTCTATTTACACATTACACAGGCCTGCATTTTTTACCTTTTTGAAAATTGTTTTAATTTCAAAGGCTGAATTGTATGTAGTTTAATGTGCTAATTTCCTAAATGAAAACCATTTTCCTCTATCACGTAAGAATTTTTAACAAAACACGAAATGAAATTGATACGATAAGCTAAAACATTAGCATATATAGCAGTACTTGATCGTGGTTTTTACTCCATTAAAAGTATACAAATGTCACTTAGTGTAAAATGAGCAATTAACACTATAATAAAGTTCAATATGATCTTTAGTCCTTTTCATTATGCCTCGTTATCTTCATTTCAAAGCTTCTTTTTTTACACTTCCGTTTGTAGATCTTTTCTGGTAACTCCCTCCGTAGCATCCAACAGTAGTCAGCAATCATGTTAACATTCCAACGCCCTTGATATCTCCTTTCCATTTCCTTGACATCCTGGTGAAATCTTTCACCTTGTTCTTCGCTTACTGCTCCTAGGTTTTCTGGGAAGTAGTCAACATGGGAGTTCAGAAAGTGGAGTTTCAAACTCATCGAGCAACCCAAGGTTTTTAGTTTGGTGAGCATGTTTGCAACGATATATCTGAAGTTCGGATCCTTATGATTTCCAAGAAATTTCGTTACCACTTCTTTAAAAGATAACCAAGCCTCTTTTTCTGCAACATTCATTCGAGCCTCAAACATATCATCTTTCATCATCTTGCGAATATCTGGACCTACAAAAACTCCTTCCGTCAATTTCGCTTCAGACAATGTAGGAAACTTTTCTACCAGGTATTTAAAACAGGGACCATCTTTTGGCAACGCCTTGACGAATTGCTTCATAATGCCAAGTTTAATGTGCAGTGGAGGCAAAAGAACTTTCTTCGGATCAATGAGATTTGCTTTTAATACATTTCTTACATCAGGCACTAAAGCATCTCTTCTTGGCCCAATGGTGGCTTTTATCTCTGCTATCCCATTCACATAGAAAACATGGATACTTCATGTACCCTCCTTGCTGCCCCAATAACATTGATATAACTTTCAAGTCTCCACAAACAATCCATTCATGTTCATTGTACTTAATTTTCGACAGTATGATTTCCAAATTCTCGTAACGCTCCCTCAAGTGGACTGAGTGGGCCACCGGCAGTGATGCATACTTGTTGCCATTATGCAGAAGAACTGCCTTTAAACTTCTTTTTGATGCGTCAATGAAAAGCCGCCAGTTGTTGCAATCATACTCAATGTCAAACATGCCCATCAACTTTGCTACATCGTTACAGTAAACCAAATCCTCGTTTTGAGTAAAAAATGGAATGAAATCATTTTCGCGGTTCCTGTACCAAGAAAACGAAGTGCCTGTAGCTAGAAGATGTGTTTGTCTCAGTCTAGAACCAAGCAACTCAGCAGATTCTTTCGTTAAGTCTAAATCCCTGACCAAATAATTCAACTCTTGTTGTGAAAATTGTTGAGGCTCAATGCAAGGAACAGTGAACTCTTCATCTGAAAAGTCAATGTCTTCATCTGATGTGTCTGATATAGAAATATTTTCCAGTGATTCAGGAACAGAAGGTATAGGAACGTCCGGACCATGAGGTACAGGACGAACGGCACTCGGAAGGCTTGAATAGAAAATTTCTTTCCTGTTTTTCAAATTGTAACCTTCCACATTGCACGAACAGAAATAGCAGTCATCAGAATGATTTCTAGCTTCTCTCCAAATCATAGGAATCCCAAAGCGAAAAGATTTCTTCTTACCCTGATACCACTGACGAAGTTCTTCAACACAAATGGAACACACTTTGTGTGGTGCCCATGACTTGACTTGGTCACATAACTTAACCCAAAAGTAAGCAAACTAGACTTTTTTCCCAAATTCAGTAATATTTCGCTGTTGTTTTTTCACTACGAAGCTGCCACAAATATAACAGAAGCTATCAGGTGAAACACGACAACCTCTTGCAGCCATTTCTACTAAGCCTTTACCCAAAGTCGCACTTAACGATGTACTTCACACCGCTTCTGAAACTCCACTAACTGAAGCACGCTTACAAGCCCCTTTTATAACTACTTAGTATAATGATTGTATCATCCCACAAGGGAATTGTGCAACATCAAAATGGCGTCATCAACCGTATTGCGCAACCTCGGCGTATTACATTGTGTTCGCAATCTCGGCGCCCTTCGCCCTCTGCAAGCGCAATATCAACCGTGAGAATTACTCAAAATTGTCTCAGTCCTCTTATGTTACCTAATATATGTATCAAAAATTCATCATTTAATGTACGATGTGACCCACAAACAATATATAAAAAATATATAAAAATTTCTTTCTTCACCAATTAAGCCGGGTGCAAGAAATTCTTCATTTAATAGAACAAATATTGGTTTTAGGTTAAACCATTGGGTGATGGAATTTTGTACTTATTTTTCCTGATTTTAGCTACCAAATTTACATAAGAATCAACCTTTAGTTTAGAAACAATTTTTCCATCGCATGCCTGTGTTATAATTGTAGAATGCCTGGCCCTGGTCCTGGCCTTTAATGACTCCTTCAGGCAGAATGTGTAGAATTCCCCGTATTCTTCTTTGGAAATGTCGTCTGGATTTCTTGTCGAAATTGGTTTTGTCTTATTCAACTCCTCATCTACGACCGCCCGGGAGGCTTTATGCCTCCCGGGCGGTCGTAGAATTTGCCGCCCCGAAAAGAAGTTAGATTTATGCATTAAAAAATTTGAAAAAATTCGGAATTCATGGAATTAATTTCCGATGTTTTAAACAAATGTACCAGTACTTGCAGGGCTTTTTAAAGTGGGAACGAACGAGAACGGCGTTCTCGTTCGTTTTGTGTGTTCGTTTATGTTCGTTATGTGTTTTGGAAAGTACAGTTACGGCGTTCCCACACCTGTTTTTGTTGAAGAGTAACAAAGGATGAATTCCCGAACCTTTTTTCCTAGAAAAAGCCTTTATACTGCACTTGTAATTATACTTGCACATGCATTTATCTTTAAATAAATCTAGTAGCCTAATTAAGAGAAAAATAGCTAAAATACGATTATATACGCAAAATCTGTAATCGCAACATCAAAATCTATTTTATCGACGAGATCACGCTCACTGGAAAGTAAGTAAATAAGTAAGTAAAATCCCGTTAAGTTCTATATCGCTTTCAAAAGATGCACCGAAGTAGCTCCTTATTCCTATGTGCTTAATCTCCAAAATGAAGTAGCTATAGACAAAGGTGGGTTCATTCATCCCGGGTCATTTGATAAAAAATCAAAAGGGCGAGTGGGTAGGACGTTGCAGCTATGGAGGAAATGATTTTTTGAAGAGAAATGATTTAGTTTAGAAAGAAAAACATGAGTAGATGTTGCAAGAAGGGGAGAAAATTGTGACTCAGAGTTTGTTATTTGGCTTTGATGTAGACAGCGGGGGATATTGGAATTGAGTTCCAAAGATCTGCGACCATGTGGACGTTAAAGACGTCGGTCTTGCTCTTGGTCGTCTCCAAAATTGCATCACAGAGGTCCAAGGATGGTGTTCCTCATGACGATTGCAACTTAATGCTTCCAAGACTGAGCTTGCATGGTTTGGCTCACATGCTAACATGCTTAAGCTGTCTAACACCGATTGTAGTCTGGCACTTCAGGGCACCATCGTCCGCCCTTCTTCCGTCGTCAGAGGTCTAGGAGTACTGTTTGACAATGAATTGACCATGAAGCAACATGTTGGACAGATAGCCAAGAGCTGCTTCTATCACATACGACGTATCCGACAGATTTGTCGAATCGCTGGCAAAGAAGTCGCCTCGCAGCTGGTTTCTGCGTTTGTTCTGTCCAGACTAGACTATTGTAATTCTGTTCTTGCCGGCCTTCCAAAGTCTACACTGGCCAACCTGCAGCGCGTACAAAATGCTGCTGCACGCCTGGTGCTGGACCTAAAACCTCGAGACCACGTCACTCCGGCGCTTCGCGAACTTCATTGGCTTCCAGTCCAGTCACGGATACAACACAAACTATGCACGCTGATGTTCTGTGCACAGAATGGTCTTTGTCCGACCTATCTGGCCGATCTGCTCCAGCCAACATCAACCGCCATTGGTACACCAGGCCTACGATCAGCCTCTACCAATACCAGAAACCTCGTCTTCGGACAGTCATGGGGCAACTTCTTTCTTTCTTCCTTCTCGTACGTTGGACCCCATGCCTGGAACGCCCTTCCACCAGCGCTACGGACAATAAAGTCGCCCTTCGCTTTCCGTAAACATTTGAAGACACATCTGTTTAATTGTGCTTATAATAATTGACATAATTGACATTAATTATAATGCGCTTGCTAACATTGATTGATTAGGCGCAATAGAAATAGCTAATTACGTTACATTACATTACAAATCTCTGGTGCTGCGTATGAAAAGGCACTATTGCAAATTTTGAGAGATGATTGATTCAGAGGTCGAAGAAGAGTTACATGAGAAGAATTTCTAGTAGATCGAGGTTGTTGTGGAATGATCAGATTTCTTAGGTAGACTGGTTTTGATGTATGAAGTGAGTTATAAGTCATCGATATTATTTTATATTCAATGCCTTCTGCTATTTTGAGCCAGCGGAGAGATTTGAGCAATGGCGTAATGTGGCAGAATTTAGGCGATTTAGTTACTGCACGGGCTAAGGCATTTTGAATCGATTGGAGTTTACATATGGAAGCCTTTGGAAGATTGTGAAACAGTGAGTTGCAGTAGTCTAACTTAGAGTGAACTATTGAAGTGGCAATGGTGGAAGCAGTTTTAATATCAAGATAGGGACGAAGGGGACTAGATCACGAATGTGAGCATAACAGGTTTTTGATAGTTGAGATATGTGAGCTTCAAAATTTAGGGAGGAGTCAAAAGTCAATCCAAGATTTTTGCAGTTAGAACAGAGGACTTATTGTATCTGGGGCTAAAATCAGTGTGGGATTTTCAATTTTTCCAGTTGTTGTGGCAGTCCAAATAAGAGAAATTCTGTTTAGGAGGGATTGAGGGCAAGGAGATTAGTTGACATCCACTATGAGATTGACGAAAATGCTGATTCTAGTTCAGAGATTGATGCTTTAAAGGAAGACGGAGTAAACGAAATAAATAATTGAGTGTCGTCTGCATAAAGTTGATGATTCAAGTTGAGATAGTTGATTAAGAATGACAGTGGGGTAGTGTAGAGACTAAACAAAACCGGTCCAAGGACAGATCCTTGTGGTACTCCATAGTATAGATCAGAGGGTGATGAAGGTTGATTCAGGCATGAAACTTGAAAGGATCTAGATTGGAGATAAGATTGGAACCAGTGGTGAGCTATAGAAAATATTCCAAACCAGAGGGAAAGGCGTTTCAGTAGCATTTTGTGATCTATTGTATCAAAGGTAGCAGAAAGATCAAGAAGACAGAGACCAGTAACTCGTTGAGATCCAATGGCAGTGAGGAGCTTGTCATAAATGTATGTGAGTATGGCTAGATCAGTTAACCGTGAATCACTCATTGATGCCCGAAGGTAGTTATTGATTATTTCCATATTTCACCCATACTAAAACCGGCTTAAAATAACAGAACGTATCCAATATAAGATAATAATATAACACTTACATATAGCTCACTTCAGTCATCAAAACCTGTCTACCTTAGATCGCTATTAACCCTTCAACCTTCTCGACCCACACGTTCCTCATCTCATCTCACTCTGTCACGCCGGCTGAATCAGTCATCCCCGAAAATTTGCAGTCGTGCCTTCTCATACGCTGCACCTGAACTTTGGAACTCGATCCCAGCTTCCCTCCATTGACTTGGACACTTTCAAACAATAAAATCTGAATCCTCATTTCCTATAATTCCTGCACTATCTCCTCAAGTCGTCAGGTCTTAGCTTAAATTTTTCCTTTTTCTTAAATAATTTCCTCCATAGCTGTGACAACCTAGCCTCACTGCCCTTCGGATATTGACTAATGAAGAATATTGGTGGAGAGAAGAGATCGCTTGGATGTTTATCCCTTCTCTCTACCCTACCTCTGCCAGATTGAGGAGAGCCTATTGCCTCTGCCAGATTGCGTCGCCACATTCTAGATGTAAACCTTCACAAGTTTCTCATTCAATGGTTGCTGAGCACTCTCTTCTCCTGAACGTCGGCGAAACCTGCTTTTATCCAGAAATCCCGACATTCCAGAGAACAAAGAATTTCTTGGCAAATTGCCAGGACTAAAAGCTTTCGGCAATATATCATTCAACACAGCAATAAATTGTGCAGAAATGTCCAGAACTCGAGTTAAACTATATCGAATATCAAAGCAATTATCAACTTAATCGTGAAATCCATATTTGAAAATGACAGGTTTATAAACAGAAACTCTTCCCATCGAAATATTTGAGGTCCCTGGATTCGACATTTCCAGCACCTTCAAAGATACGTCAGATCAATGATCGATAACTAATTAAACGATAGATAACTCAAAGCGATTCTTTTGGAACCCGATGTTCTAAATTTAGCTGATTATGAAATCGTGCCTTGGACCAATTAATCATGAAATTATATGTTATTGCGACTGTCACTTTTGACAGGCAAAATCCATTTATTAGAAACCCAAATTCCAATACCTGGGAGTTCTCAATTATCACTTTAAATGGACTGTGACCAAAATCCATTTGTCTTAGTTACGTATCAAAACACCGTACCCTACACTATTGCCTGGCTGATCTGTCACTTTTCCCATAACTATTTTAGGAAAGGTTGAGCGCCTATGAATAATCAGATACTGTTGTGCTGCTTCCCAAAGCGCTATAGAAAGCCACGAGATTTTATTTACTTTTTACTTGCGTACTTGATTAACTTTAGTTTAGAGAATGACCGTTCGCAGCACGACTGTGTTTGGTACTGAATCGCAGAGATTATAGTTCTGAATAAACTGCAGAAGTTGCGAAAGGACCTTCCATTTCTACATTTCCAGCTGCCATAAAAATGTTTGCAGTCTCTTCACCTCTCCCTTCTCTATATACTCGTTAACATCATGTAACTGTCAACGGTAGTCTTTATCGAGAAAGTTTTAAGGTGTAAGGAAGTCGTATTTCTTTGAAAGAGTATTAGGTTGTTAAAATTTATAAGATATTTCTTAAACCAGCCTGTACAGTATGGCAACATTTCTCTCCTTAACTCAACTTCGGACCCTAGTGGAGCATCGTCGGATGCTTCATAATCCATTCGTTTCTTTCTGATAATTCGTTCGACGCTCCATACTTACCCCTAGTTCGGAATACATTTCGTTTGCATAGGTCTTTGCATTGTCTACAGTCTCGTCCTGATTGATTTTCACAAAGAAAAGTTATCGATGTAGCGGTGACCTTTAGCGTAAATTTTACTGCGGTCGTTTCTTGTGGCAGACAATATAGGCCTAAACATTCGTAAATAAATATACTTGACCCAAAAAAATGCCGCCCCCGAAAAAGTGCCGACTGGAGCGGACCTAACCTCCGCCTCCGCCCCTTCCTAGGTCCCCCACAGCTACTTGTTCACACAAAATGTTTATTGGTTCGTTTTGGAACATGGTTTCGGGAAGGGCTTAAGGCTTATAGGGGTCGCCTGCAATCGACGATATGCATTAACTTCGTCAACGGGCAGGCAGTTCTCGCGGCCGAAGGCCTCTACAATTCTGCAAATGCATATGATAACCACAGGATCTCCTCTGGTTTTGCGCTATCTGTTATCACGCATGCAGGAATATACATTACGGGCAAGTACTAGCATTCACTAATCCTGCTGCTTGCCTATTATCAGTATCGTAGCTACATTGGTGCAAACCGGTGCATTTGCACCGGTCGGACCACCCAGGGTTACTTGTGCAAATCGTGTAAATCCGATTAGTTTTTTTAGCTGGGCGGGAGGAGATCTGGTATTGTAGGTTCTGCAAGGCTGCAACTAGTTGGCTGTAACTTTCCGCAGCAGGTTCAAGATGTGGTGTGCTGCCTCGTTATCGTTACCAGTGTTGACCGCGTCCGGCCACATGGTTGGTAATAAGCCGGCGAATGGTTTTATTTGGTCCAAAGCTATGTTTTTCTTGGGCGACCGTGAGGTCGCTTCCATTTAGAGGATGTGGTGGCTGCTTAGGAGTCTGAATACTAGCGCATTTGTCGTAGCATCTCGCATGACTCACTGGACTGTGCTGATAGTAATTGGCAGTGCGTACTATCTCGGGGTCCGAGCAGAATATATCCTCCGTGTCTGCTACGATGACACACATAATAGCTTAGTTCAGGATTGGTGTAGGTTTCGCTGTTTCAGCATAAGCAGCAATGGGTGAGGGGTCGGCTGCGAATTTGGGAGGGAGGGATTTTCGACATGTCACTGCCGCGCGTTCAAATAGGGCAAGCCACCTTCATTCTTCTGACGTTCCTATTGAGTACTCGTTCGAAATCAAGTTGATGATCAGTGACGGTTTCAGGATTTCTTGGTGGGGGATGAAATGAATTCATAGGAAGTTGGTGGTGGATGAAAAGAGATGGGAAAATCATTAAAATGTGCCCAAAAAAGCCTGGCAAAAGGAATTTTTATCCTAATTTGACTACACTTTTACCGAAAATTAGGTTGACCAGACCTTTACCCAAAAATAAGTTTGCCAAGCAAAAAAAAGTCCGGTGGGTGATGCATCCCCACTCATCTCCCATGTGGAACCGCCACTGTTGATGATGGCTGCGATTGATGAATGTACTTTGTCTTTGTATAGTAAAATGTGTCAATTTGATTGTTGCAATGCAAGCCATACGGCGGTAGGCCGCGAAACCGAGACATTGACGCCTGAAACTGTGTAGGCTTAGCTATATTACGTGTTGTACATTATGATACTGAGTATTCTGTCACTGATAGTTTTGTATCCAATTATACTGGCCGATAACTCTCTTCTGATATAAAATGCAACTCCTTTTTGTCCCGATTTCTTTCCATCACTGTACACAATGGTATCTCCATTGGTGGTAATAAAATGTCCTTCTCCTTCCCATCTCGTTTCTGCAATACCTGCCACATCTATTCTAAGTATTTGTAGTTCAGATTCCCATGAGTGCACTAGCTTTCCCACTCCTATAAGGCTTCTTACATTCTAGGTGCCGAGTCTGAGTTTTTGTTTGTTGTCTTTATCTTAGTCTGACCGTTCATGCTTGAGTTGGGCTGGGAATTTTCGACATCATGGCTTCCCTCTCTGGGTTTTGACCATGATGTGTCATGAATGTTTTTTGAAGGCTTCCAGAATCTCTTGCCGTTAAGTCCTTCCACAATAACAATAATAATAATAATAATAATAATAATAATAATAATAATAATAATAATAATAATAATAATAATAATAATAATAATAAGTTGTAATAAGTTGTAATAAAAACACAGAATAAGTTTGGAAAGCAAAAATATGGCCTACACCTTAATGAAGCTAAAACAAAAGTAATGACAACGAATGGAAAGAAAATTAAGATTACTGCTAATGAAAAGAATCTTGAACAGGTGGACAAATTTACACATCTAGGAGCAATAATCAGCAGTGATGGAAATCTTGAAGAAGAAATAAACTCACGATTAGGAAAAGGCAGAGAAGTAATGAGGAGATTAAAAACTGTCTGAAAAAGCAACAACATCAGCATGAAAAACAAAGGAAGATTAATGGAATGTATGGCATGGAGTGTGGCAACGTATGGATGTGAAAGCTGGGCCATCAAAAACAAGATAAGACAAAGACTAGATGCCTTCGAAATGTTTTCTCTCAGAACAATGCAAAGAATATCATGTACAGATAAACAAACAAACGAATAAGTCATTAAAAGAGCCAATACCAAACAAAAGTTCTTTCACATCTGCCAGAGACGCAGATTGTCTTATTTTGGTCACATGCAAAGAAACACCAAATATAATCTACAACAAACAATTCAGCAAGGTATCATGCAGGAAAAGAAAGAGAGGTCGGTCGAAAAGAAGATGGGTGGACGATATAGATTATAGAAGAACGGACTAGAATGGCTATAACAACAGCAACAACAGCATCAAAAGAAAGAACTACATGGAAATGCCTGGTTTTTGACGTCACCTTATCTTCAACTACTGAAGGAAAGCGGAATTGATGATGATGACATTATGATAGAAACTTCACTGCTCGAGAAATGTTACCTGGAATGCTTAACACTCACGCTCACAATAGAAGAAAGTGGTACATCCCAGGTGTCTTTGTGTGTAAAATGCGCTAAAATTCACATGCGGGCATTTGTGATTTCTAAACATTTTCTGGGGGTTATATACCCGGACCCCGTTAAAAAGGGGAGGAAGGAGAGTAGTGGAAGGAGAGAGGGGAGGGGAAAGAAGAGGAGGAAAAGGGGGTTGCACCGGGCGGAATTTTTTCCTAGCTACGCCAATGCCTATTTTCCAAGAGATTAGAAAAATACAAAACCCGGGTCCAAACACACGCTAGAAAGTTCTTCAAATACGGTAAGGGAGTTTCTTCGGCGCAAATCGTTAACATCTGCCTTTGTGGCTCGGTTACGCAGGTCGTTAGTCAGCACAAGACCGCTGAAAGTTGCTGGGTTCAAAACGAGAAGATAACTTAACTAAGATAGAAACATCATCGTCATAACAACAGGCGGTCAGAAGTTTAACAGCCAAAAACTTGATCTCTGAAGTGCTTCTGGAGACGATTTGATTTAACTCCCAGCTGCATGAAATGACGCGACCGAATGCGGTTGAAATAGGCAAGATCTTTTGCCTTCTTTTATCATAAAGTATGCCAATTGCCAAACCCAAACCCATTCATATAATTATTATAGTGCGATAGGCGAAACAATATGCAAGCGTTTTACAGAAACTTTAAATAACATGTTCGTTTGTAGAAGTTGTGAAAACAATACTAAAGTCGAAAGAGGAAAACAAATTGAATTTGATCAGGAAAAGACGTCGAGATCTTCAAAATTCATTAAAGTTGTTAAATATCGACACTATCCTCTTGCTATAGAATTGCTCTCGTGAATAGATTAAACTGCTTATGTCGCAATACACCACTTTTGAATTTGCATAATGGATAGAAACAAATGGTTTTCATTAAATGATGGCTTGGAACCAGTTTCGGAAATCAGAGCGACAAATTCCGGAGGTCAGTCAGATACTGCATTGTGTAAGAGTGATGAAGATATTCCAGAAAGAACCAAAGTTGATAGTGGTGATGCAGATCGTACAGAAACACTCTTTCGGTCAACGAAGTCATTTGTGTCGCACACTAACCCTGAAAGCGCCTTCGACGACCGTATTATATGGCGTGTACCGTCCGGCCTGCAATTGGTGCCACACACGACAAACAACCCAGTTTTCTCAACGACTCACAGTCGCAAACCATTGCATCATTTGGGTTTTTCTATCTCCGGGTTTCAACGAGAATTGCTCGATGTTGCGCACGAGCAGTATCATAAAGTATCGCTTACAGAAGATTGCGGGCTGTGTCAGGATAGGTCAAGTGTGATCATGGTCAAACAACACAAGAAAGAGCAGCTCCGTGACAAGAAAGACAGCACCGTCGGCGGGTACGAGAACACTTTCATAGAGAACCTAAAGGGAGTAAAAACCAAGTTATTCAGGAATAAGAGCGAGAACTTAGGAACCCATCAATGCATCAATGAAGTATATCTAGA
This sequence comes from Metaphire vulgaris, assembly GCA_018105865.1. Lineage (NCBI taxonomy): Eukaryota > Metazoa > Annelida > Clitellata > Crassiclitellata > Megascolecidae > Metaphire > Metaphire vulgaris. The sequence continues at coordinate 136,315 of JACLAT010000093.1, forward strand.
AGACGACGGTCATGGCAGAAAAGCAAGTGAAAATGTCTATGAGGAAATTGACAATTCACCTCCAAAGGTAAACAAATGGACATGCATGGAAATGACGATTAGACTATTTATCATATAATTCAGAGGTCTCCAAAGTTTATCTGCCGCGGGCCACATTGCTGACTTTTGACGGCTCCGCGGGCCACATGCACAAGAAACTAAAGTTAGCCAAAGACACTACACAACAAATGAATAACAAACAATAACAGACTATTTATTGCTAAATTATTAGGCATTGTATGATGCAGACTGCATAATATCAGTTGCAATTTAAATGGGGTTTAACGACCGTCAGATAAATGAAACTGATGCATTTGTGATAAAATTATATAAGACTGTGCTTCAAAGTCCCTACTGTAAGGATTTTAAATGGACCTCAGATAATGCTGATCTTCAGCAGGATTTATCGTGCATGTTTCATATTAAAATGCCTTTTCACGCAAATATATAGTTCCAAAAGTATAAATGAATTCACGAGCAAACTTTTGAATTGAATAAATTGATCAAATGGAAGGCATTGATAGAATATATAAAATTCCCTTCCTTAAATTTGTCTTTCAGGATATCTCTGGATTCCGAAGCAATTAGTTCTATTTACAAATCAGAGGGTAAGTCTTCAATGACGGAGTGAAAAAGATTTTCAGAGTCTTAATTTCGACCAAAATGCAGCTAGATAAGATAAACGTTTCTGGAATTGTTTTCTCAAGCTTGAAATGATATCTTGAGCATACAAGCATGGAAAGGAGTCACATCTTCTTGGCTATATTTGTCACAACGTGACAAATGAATGAAGCAGCTTCTTGATAACTGATTCTAAAAAGTGCCACTTTCTGTCGAAACGCTTTAACATTGGAATACAAATATAAGATGCACAAATAGGTCTGCTGAAAATGCTAATTTCCAACTCCATTCACTTTCTGTGAGCAACACCAGTGGATGGTTCTTGTAATTTAAGAATATTTCAATCGCACTTTAAAAGATCAAAAATCGAGTGAGGAATTTCCCATGTCTTGCCATACTCAAGTATGGTAAGATAGGTCTGGGAACTCAGATTTGATTTCCATCCGAAATCACGAAATTAGCGATTTCAGAGACCATGAGATAGCGTACATGTACGGCAGACAGTTGAAAGTTTAAGCAAGTTATAATGTAGGTCCATGTATCAAGCAGTGATTTTATCGTTAACTGTAATTAAAGTAGGGACGAAAATTAACGGTTTTCGTTAAATTAAATAGTAATTGACATTATAAATTATTTAAATAACTGAAACTGAAATATAAATAGTAAATTAATTATTGAAATAACTGAAACTGAAATATAAATAGAAATTCAGTCTTGAAAACGATATTAGAAATTTAAATATAAATTACTTTTGAACTTTTATTATCACAATTTACAAATTGACCATACAGAATCATCATCTTTTCAGCACTGCCAACTTTCCAAGTGCAGGAGTCCGCTATTACTGACTACAGCAGTTTAACTTTTGCCCATTTAGCCCACCGACTACACTACAATTGGGATTCATGTATGTGCCGTCCGGCCATCTAGGTTGGACCATTGGTCCTACCATTGTCCGTTACAACACTTCGTTTAATTACTTTTGTCAGTGCACTACACAAGCAGCAGCAACTCTTTATATATATATATATATATATATATATATATATATATATATATATATATATATATATATATATATATTGAACAGACATAGAGATATTATGAGCTTTATTGTTTACGAATGTGAGGTTTAACAGACGGAATACATTTCGTGATGTGAAACTGAAATTGGATTTATTGTTGAACTTTAATTAGAAATTGAACTGAAATTAAAGCGACAAAAACAACTGAAAGTGAAATTGAATTAGATATTGCCCCTTCATAACTGAAATAGAAATTGAATTAAGAATTCTTTACATCACTGGTATCTGGACGGCTAAAAATAGATTCCTATGATAGATTTGCGCATACTTAGATTTAGAGGCCTTTGCGGGCCGTGTCCGGCCCGCGGGCTGTACTTTGGAGAACCCTGGTATAATCTAACAGGCGTGTTAAAATGATCATAAATGATAAGTAAGTGCTTTCTGATGCCACTGTACACAGTTGTGACGTCTATCTTGAATTCCTTCTTATTACTCGTAGAACACCTTATTCTTGTTCTTGTCGTTGTTGTCTTCTTGTTCTTACTCTTCTTGTAGTTCTGGTCCCTGTCTCTGTTCTGCTTGTGATGCTTGTTCTTCCTGTTCTTTTTATTATTGTTTTTGTATCTGTTCTTCTTGTTATTGTGTCTGTTCTGCTTGTTCTTGTTCTTCTTGTTCTTCTTATTCTTGTTCTTACTCTTCTTGTTCTTACTCTTCTTGGGGCCCAGAGGACACGAGAAGAGTCCGATCACAAGTTGATAGGCCTATTTCGGTTGCATAATAGCTTACAATCCCTGGCAAGGTACTGAGGTACATTCGTATCCAGTAAAAGGAAAGCTCCGTGAACAAACGCATCATTAACAAGAAAGTAAACATTTGTCGACCAAAGATATGATTTTATAATCTATGCGCCGCTTGAACAGGAACAAGAATAAGAAAAAGTCTTGTTCTTCCTGTTTTTGTTCTTGTTTCTAGTTTCTTATTCTCGTTGTTCTTTTTTCTTCTTATTATTCTTTTTCCTGTTCTTATTGTACTTGTTGTTCTTCTTCATGTTCTTCATGCTGTTCTTCTTTTTGGTCTTGTTCTTCGTATTCGTCGTTATATGACTAGATTTTACAGTCTGCTCCTTCTTACTGGATGTCCGAAAAATTGAAGCTGCTTCTTGTTTGTGATTTGTGATTTTTTAGCCATTTTTCTTTTGACACCAAATGCTTGTAGTACTTCCTTATTGGTTATTTTTTCTATCCATTAAATTTTTTTGTGCATACGTCTTAGGAACCACATATCTGCAGCTTCCAGTTTCCTTACTGATGTTTTTGCCAACAACCATGTCTTGTCATGAAGCCGTCGTCGCTATGCGAAGGTTGGCCGCAACGTTGAACAATAATAATTTCTCCACTGCTCCCTTTTTTAGCTGCTTCCATTAGTGGAGCTCCTTTCATGTTAGACCATGTCATAATGTTGTCTATCCAGCTGGTTCTGGGTCTGCCTTGCCTCCTGGGTCCTTCCGTCAAACCCGCTATTATTGAGTTTTCAATTGAGTCTTCTGTTTTTTTAGTAACATGTCCAAAATATCTTTTTTTATTTTATATGTTTCAGAAATTCCTATTCTACTCCAGCCATTCTGTGTAGTGCCTCATTGCATTGTTGTAGTGTCTCATCACAACCATGTTACAGATCTGTATATCAGAACTGTCGAAAAGTCGCTTTGAAGAATTCTGGAAGGTGTTGTTGAAATATTTTGTTTGTTAGGGTCGTTTAAAGTTGTATGGAGGTTGTCTTTATCATTCCTATTCTTGTTTCAATGGCCTCTTCACTCTTTTCATCGCCTATGAAAATATTTCTTAGATATTTTAGCTGTTGTACCTGTTTTATTACTCTCCTGTTTTAGCCTACAGCTAGGAATTTATTTTTCTTTAGCCCATACGAATAATCAACTACTACTGTACTACTTTGCAAAGCGCTATATAAATTGACGAGATTTGACTATACGTTACTTACTTCTTTTTTATTATCACGCCTTTCTTTTTTCATTTAGAACACTTTCTGGCATTAAAAAAGTAACTGAATTGTGTTTCTATTCCATTCCATGGACAGATTGGTTTCTATAGGTTTCTGATTGAACCACTGCAGACTCGAATACAACTATGGCCGTTGATCCCGACATAGTATAGGTCTATGCTTTATCATCAGTTTGGACGATTGGCTGAGAAAAATCGACTTATAATGAATTTCTTCTTCTTGGAATCTGAACAGTTTTCTACATCGTGATCTTCATCTCAAAGACGCAAACACCTCTGCATGAACACACCTACGAAATCTTGGAAATCACTGGTCAACAAGGCTTTTGTTTCCTGTGCAATTTCTGGTGTTCCAGGTAGATTTTGTCTTGCTGATTACAGGAATAATTTTGAAATTTTCCTATCACGTAAGTTTTTTGAGAAAAAGCTGATTTTAAATTTTAAAATTATAAGAATTTTAAAATCGTGGTTTTCGAGAGTTATCTGAGTTATGGGTATTCAGGTTAGGCAAGAATCTTATGTGACCGCCATAACAGATGTAATATGCACTGCTGGCTCACTTAACTACATGGATTTTGAAAATTAGTATAATTAGCCATGTCCAGACATGCCCAGACGCGCCCAAACCTGTCTTCAAGACTACATGCCTAGCATGTATTGTTGCTATGGTTACGCAGTCCTATATAAATACCAAGCAGCACTAGGAAGCAGCTGCAGTCTTTCTATTTGATGAGATATAACTGTTTAGTTAAAGGCTGTGAATTGAATATATTAACTAATTTAATTAAAGTTTCTGAAATGTCGCGTCAATGTCGCAATAGCAGTGACACGTTCTGCTACATCTGTGGAGAGTTTACATTTAAATCACATAAGCGGAGTATGACAGCAATCATAAAGAAAAGATATGAGTTATACTTTGGATGCAAAATTGGCGACCAGGACAAAGTATGGGCACCTCATATATGTTGTTCATCTTGTGCTACCAGTCTGCGAGCTTGGTTTGCAGGTAAGCGTCCATCCATGCCATTCGCCATACCAATGATATGGAGGGAGCAGAATAATCATGTAACGGATTGCTATTTCTGCATGACGAATGTTACAGGATTTTCTTCAAAGAATAGGAAGTCTATTGAGTATCCTAACCTTGCCTCGGCAATGAGACCAGTTCCACACGACGAGAGTCTTCCTGTTCCAACCCCCCGAGTTTTGGACACTGAAGGACGAGGACGAGCATGCAGAGACAGATGAAATGCTGCAGATAGTTGATGATTCAGCTACGGAAGATCCAGAGTTTGAGCCATGAGCCATCATTTGATTTCTCAGGCAGAGCTCAATGATCTGCTCAGAGACTTAGATTTGTCAAAAAATCAAGCAGAATTGCTTGGATCTAGGTTGCAAAGATGAAATCTGCTCTCTCCAGGTACAAATATTTAAGTATTTCGTAAACGGCATGTAGACTTGACTCGATTCTTCAAAAAAAATCGACAGTCTTACTTTTTGCATTGACATTGATGGATTGCTTTCTGCATTCGGCTGTAAGCACAATCCATCCGAATGGCGACTTTTTGTTGACTCTTCGCTGTTAAGTTTAAAGGCTGTTTTGCTGCACAATGGCAATTCATACCCTTCAGTACCCATTGGACATGCTGCTTACATGAAGGAAACAAATGAGAACATGCAGCTGCTATTGAAACACATAGAATACTCGAGATACAACTGGAATATATGTGGAGATCTGAAAGTTGTTGCAATTCTACTCGGTCTGCAGCTAGGCTACACCAAGTACTGCTGCTTTCTTTGCGAGTGGGACAGCCGAGCTAGAGATTCACATTATGTGAGAAAGGTCTGGCCACCTCGCAGGGACTTGGTTCCAGGACAGAAGAACGTTAAACATGATCCTCTCGTTGATCCGAAGAACATTTATCTCCCACACTTTGCACATCAAACTTGGGTTAATGAAAAACTTTGTCAAAGCAATGAACAAAGAAAGTGAAGCCTTTACATACTTACGACAGAGGTTTCCACGCACCAGTGATGCTAAAATAAAAGAAGGCGTTTTGTTGGCCCACAGATTCGAGAGAGATGCTCAGGACAGTCACTTTGAGGGCCTTCTGCAGGGTGTCGAGCATGTTGCCTGGACAGCCTTAAGGGATGTTGTTGCTAACTTTCTGGGCAACTACAAGGCGCCAAACTATGTTGAACAAGTTGGAAATCTGCTACAAGCTTACAAGGCAATGAAATGCAACATGTCACTGAAGATACACTTCCTTCATTCTCACTTGGACTTCTTCCCGGACAATCTCGGCGCCGTCAGTGATGAACATGGTGAAAGATTTCACAAAGACATTGCCAGCATCGAGAAACGCTACCAGGGAAAGTGGAGTCCGTCTATGCTCGGAGACTACTGTTGGTCACTGATACGTGAAGCACAGGACAGTGACTACAAACGAAAATCTACAGCAAAACATTTCTAATTTTCTCATGTCTTGTCATTATTGCCTAGATCCTTCTGTAGGATTATGTTACAGAAGACGTTACAATACTAAATGGCAAATTGTCGATTTCTTAAAAACCTTACGTGATACAGAAATTCTAATTACATATTTGTGTTCAGCAAGTCAAAATCTATTAGTTTCACCAAAATTCGTAGAGGAAACAAAAACTTGCATAAATTTTGTTGACCAGTGTATTCTATTCAAAGCTGTCGTTTGATGCACACGTTACCGCAACTGTCAGAACTTGCTTTATGGTATTGCGAAGGCTCAGAGAAATACGAGTTTCTTTCCAGAACTGAATTTGCCAGTTTGGTAACAGGTTTTGTCATGCATTAAGTGGATGACTATAACAGTCTTTTCTGTGACCTACCTAGTACGAGTTGAATCGCCTGCAGTCGGTGCAGAATACAGCTGCAAGGCTTGTCTTTGGTGCTATAGGCGTCGTGACCGCATCACCTCACTAACTAACCGACTTCACTGGCTCAAAGTTCAAGAGATAATTGAATAAAAACATTCTCTTCTCTCATTCAAGTCGGTAAACCAATGGACTGTTTCTAACCGTCTTGCCTTAAATCCCTCCAAGAAGGAGATACTATGGATTGCGACCCCTAGGAAGAATCATTTGATCAACCACGCACCGTTCTTAATTGAACATGTGTCTTATGTATTTCCGTCGTCTCACTTTCCAGCTTTATTACAGCCTTTGGTCACTCAGTAATAAATAATAATTAAAGTCTTTAAAATATGCACCAGAGCTCACTTTCTATTTCTAATATTGCTCAATTGCTCAAAATTTCTGCGACTGGGGCTCCAATTAATGACCTTGAAAACATTGTTCGAGCAGAGGGATTACTAATACGCTGTCACAAAAATTATTTGCTTTTTGGGATTTATTGCAGTTTTGTCTGTTCCTTGGTTCACTTATAGCAGTTTATTAAGAAGACCTGTGTTTACTCGTAGGCTATTTGCCTACTACGCCGTGGTAGGCATAGAACTAATAAGTAGGGCTGAGGATATTAACGACTAATTAATCGATTAATCGTTAAAATTTTTAATCGATTACATTTCCTTTCATCGATTAAATTTTCGATTAAATTTTAATAATTTTTGTAACTTATTTACTTGAATACCTACTTCGTTCACTATATTTCTATTTCGTTCAGACAACAATGGCGCAATGTTTTATACAGGCCTGTTAGGAGGGGAGATTTCCCCCAAAACCTCAAAATCCCCTCCCCAAAAAATCCGAGCACTAAACAAATTTTGCTCGAACTGCTTTTCCCCTCCAACCCCCCTCGAAAGCCTCAATTCCCTCCCACAAATGCCTGGAGTCTGGATAAACACTGCAATGGCGAGTAATTAAATCAATGTTGCATTTAAGGGGAGAGCTGAGCAAGCACTTTTTATATAAAAGCTAACTGCAGACGGCAAAGTAGACAATATGCAGAGTTGCAATACAATGAGCTCAGCTAAAAGCTATACAGGGTGAACAAGTAAAAACTGGACCCCTTTATGATATTTAATATCTCGGCCGCGTGTATAGCGATTTAAATGAAATTTATAGGCCATATATCTGGGAATGTTTCTGATGCAGTTCCCAAATTTCATGCTGATATCTTTAGTATTTGCTGAAATATGGCCAAAAAACTAAAGAGACACACATTTTTAAATTGACAACGGAGTATAACGTCATAATAAAGTGTTATAAATTATTTTGTTTTTTTGGCCCTGAAAAGGGCCGTTTTAAAGGGAGTTTCAGATGATACGCTACGGGAGCAGGTGCTCAAAATGCCCCATCAGCCTTCACACATGCCGACAAGCGCTTCTTCACTGACAGTATCGACTTCTTTATCTGGTTCTTAGGCAGACTCTACAGATTTTCTTCAGCACCGTCTTCATCTCCGTGATGTTCTGTGGCTTTGGCTGATACTTTTGATATCTGTCGAGCATGATTCCCCAGACGTGGAAGTCAAGTGGATTGATATCTGGGGAGTTGGGTGGCCAGTCATCTTTCTTTATGAAATCTAGACAATTTTGCTCCAAAAAATCCTGGGTCCTGAGAGCAGAGTGGGCAGGTGTTCCGTCTTGCTGGAATATAAAATCTTCTCCTATCAAATCATGACAGTCCTGCAGCCAATCATAATGCTGTTTTAATGTTTATCTATTGGCCGTAAGTAACCCTTGACCTTATCTAGCCCGATAACAACGTCGCTATTTTATACTTTAAAATGTTACATTTTATTATGACGTTATATTCCGTTGTCAATTTCAAATGTGGGTCTCTTAAGTTTTTTGGCCATATTTAAGCAAATACTAAAGATATCAGCATGAAATTTGGCAATTAAATCAGAAACATTCCCAGGTATATGGCCTATAAATTTCATTTAAATCGCTACACACGCGGCCGAGATATTAAATATCATAAAGGGGTCCTGTTTTTACTGGTTAACCCTGTATGTAATTACTTTAATCGAAATTAATCGATTAATCGTTTTAAAAACTTTCCGATTAATCGAGCAAGAAAATTTTCATCGTTACCAGCCCTAATAATAAGACAACTTAACTTAGCATGATTTAAAGTGGCTTAGGAGGCATATCTGCCTTGTGTGAAAGCCACTAGGGGCACTAACGGGGCTTGAACCCGCTCCGTCATCCTGACGCTCCAGCACGTAACCCACTCTGCCATCTTCCGCCCCCATCTTCCCATATAACTAATGGACCCTCAAGAACGATCGGAGACGGAATGAAGACCGACTTTAAAAAGTTTTTGTACCCCTGTATTAGGGTGGTCCTTATCAGATTGATAAAAAATTTTTCCTGATTTTTTTGTGGGGGCACCCTCTGAAATGATTCAATTTTGAATATAGTTGAACGATCCAAAAGCATTATGAAATTATTTTGAATTCTAGAGGTCCCTACCGATCACTATTACGCACTTACAAAACAAAATTCAATAACAATACCAGTGGTGATCAGTGATCACTCAATATTCAATAATATCTAATAGTATCAGTGTTCATTTGCTATCTGAAATACTGAGAAATAGTTAACAAGCACTGCTGTGCAGTGCCTGTCCATTGTCCGATATCATAGGCTACACAGTTCATGTCGAGCTTCAGATATTTTCAATCAGTGTCTTTTTGGTTCTGTCACTGTAACGTTGCCAGTACTCCTTGACAACTAACAACAGGAACTGTTTCTGTTCTACAGATGTTGTGTGCAACTTGTTATAGTCTTCCATCAGTGCCACTGCACATTTTACAATGTCATTGGTCACCCTCATACTGTGCACTATATTCCTAGCTGCCTGGTAGTCTTCATCCGCTGACCACAGGTCAACGTTCTTGAAGACAGTCCTGTGAAGAATCTATTGGTATTGTGTGTGGCAAAATCTTTTAACTGCTTTGTTTTTACTGTCACCTGGTCCACCGTAAAATTATTCTCTTCAGAGGATCATCTGATCCTGGCGTTTGCAGAGCCCTAACCATATGAAGTTTGGTATCATTTGATACATCATCATTGAAGAAGGCGAGAGCACACTATTCCTCTGATAAAAATCTGGAACTCTCTCTCTCTGGTTGTCAGATCTTCCAATAAACTGAGTATTTTCAGATCTAGGCTTAAAACACATCTCTTCCAACTAGCATTTCCTCTGTCTTGCTGTTTCCCTCTGACTGATCTCTGGAATGACCTGGTCTTTTGCGGATGGATTTGAAGTACCATCGATTGATACCCTTGTGTATTAGAAATGGTGCTATAGAAGTGCATAATTATTATTTATTATTCTGATAGGTACCAGAGGTGCCTTTTATCTTTTTCATGGCAATGTCTGATACTGATTCTGAGATGTTCTTATAGCTGTAATTGTCCTTGATAAGTTGTAGGTCATTGCAAGGAGCTGATGGTACCGACATTGCCTGAAACCATGCTTTCATAGATGATCACAGTTAATTGACAGATATCAGCAATATCCTTTTCTTCTTTCTTTGTTAATTTCAACTGACTTCCGAACATCTAGAACTTTAGCGCATAGATTGCCTTTGCCATCTGCCTCGCTCAATGCAGTCCAGCTGGGACTCTAAACAAGATTCCTCTTGTATGGCACTCCACCAAAGAATATGATTGTCAACTCTAGCAGTTCACGGTAGTTTGATACGCGTGTCTGCATCTCAGCAAATGCTATTGTTTCCGTGGCAACCTGTGAAACAGCTTTGGAAACACTCTGGTCTCATGATGCAGTCTGAAAGCGTGCTCTGTCAATGAACTGCCAGCATGAATTGGCTGAAGATTGGTATCTGTGGACTTTTTGAAGGACCAAGACAATGAACAAACACAGCTTCCAAGACTGTTTCTAGGATATGATGTCGACAAGCATGCCATAGCATGTCCTTATCGAGTTTTTGTTTAAATAGGATGCAGGAACCATTTCTTGGACTGGTATTGACAGAAAACATGCACTTTACATTGCTTGCAATGTTCCAAGTCACACTGCCTCAAAAACTGCTGCTGCGGAAGCTTCTCCAGTTGCAGAGGCTAGCTTCGGCACACCAAGAAGCTGATCTGCGCCTATTCCAGGAACCAAAATGGGAAGACGATCGACTACAGTATCTCTCTACTGCAGATATCTTCAAAAGGAGTTTTCCATACCTATAAATAGTTAGAGAAACAGTTGGCTGAAAACCCTGTCGAAGATTTATGGCCATTTTCTGGCGTCGCTTGATCCGTTCTCTCCGAGTGGAAGACCGATTCACATTGAACAGGATCATGGCCAAGGTGCTGGAGAGTTGGAACGAAGTAATGCAGGACTTCTATCACTAACTTTAGCCACATAAAGACATGCTGATATTTTGCGCATTACGGGAAAGTTATGAATAAGTAAATCAAACCAGCAACATGCCATATTGTAGTGCAGTATTTAAAACTGGACTGATAATACAACAATATATGCAGCTTCGAGCATGAGAAAAACCCCAAAATCTTTGACCTTTGGTAGAGACCTGTAAATTTTAAATTATAAGGCTCTGTTTTGATGGTAACTTATTTTCACATCAAATGGAACAACATAAGGGGGTGCCTGGTAAAGAAATCCACTGTACTCAAGCAATCATTTCTAGTGCTGTTACGGTTAACCGAAACCGCGGTTTTTCGGTCAAAACCGAACCGAACCGAAACCGCGGTTTTGACCATGCAAATTGGACGGTTTTAGTCCGTTTTAACCCTAGGTTAGGGTTAGGGTTAACAATAACCCTATGATCTCTTTTTTCAATGCATTAAATGCATTTAATGCATTTTGAATGCAGTTCAATCAATGCACAGCTTTTAAACGCTAAAATAACGAGTGTTGTTCTTCTGGCATGTCTATATTTCTATGATGAGTCAGAGTCTGACGTCATTATTGAAATCAGTGAAAACAATTTTAAAATGGCTGCATTAGTAGTGTCGCGCAGTGCCAGTTTAGTGTGGAATGCCAATTAGCTCCGGACACCTTCAAAATTGAGGTAGACACCCCCACCCCCAAATCCACAATCCTAGAAATATCCCTGAGGCTAACGGAGCGGGTTCGAGCCCTGTTAGTGCCCTTAGTGGCTTTCACACGTGCAGTAATGCCTCCTAAGCCACTTTAAATCATGCCGAGTTTAAAATTAGGCCTATATTGGCAATTGCATCAACTGAAAAGAGAAGGTGACTTAAATAAAGGGGCCGTCCATAAATGACGTCACGCGAATTTGTCACTTTTTTTTACCCCTACGTCACGCAACGTCGGACCCTTAAAATATGACGTCACAACGGGCCGACCCCCCATTTTCAAAAATCGCGTAATGTTATTTTATTTTTTATTTCTTATTAAAGTCCTCAAAAAGGTCATCCTTGTATTTTTTCCTCTCGAAAAACCCTGACAAGCAAAAAGAGGTCATAATTGTATCATTTTTCCTCTCCAAATTCCTTGAAAGCAAAAAGAGGTCATAGGGTTAGGGTTAACCTATCGCTAACCCTAGGGTTAGGTTAGGTTAGGTTAACCCTAACCCTAACCTAGGGTTAAAAACCGAACTGAACTGAAACCGCGGTTTTCGGTCCAAACCGAACTGAAACCGACCGAGACTGTACGAGGTGAAACCGTAACAGCACTAATCATTTACCATATGCAATTTAATAGCACACATACATACATACACATTATATATATATATATATATTATATATAATGGATTATGTTTCATACATGTCTATTTGAGTAAGGAGAACTGTATTAAATAGAATAATGCGCTATGTACGTCTGAAAAAGGATGTGAACTAAACTCGTATTATGGTTATTCGTAATAAATATGACGAAGACGTTATATGTATGCAGTGGCGCAAACCTTGTCAGAAAAACGGTCGCGTCCTCATTTCTCAACAGAAAACACATTGGCTTGTTAGACTTGTCAGGACGATAAAGAAAAACAAAAAAACTAGTGATGGCCTTTGTCTTTTGTCGTCGCTTTTAAGACGGTTTGAACTGAACTGAACTGAGGTATATTTCAACTCAACTTGACATAGGCATGTCTGACATCAATTACATCAATTGAATTTAAAATAAGACCAAGAAAATTCACAGAATTTTCACAAGACTAATTTTAGTCTAAGTATACAATAGAATAGAAAACAAAAAGAAACATGAGAAGTAGTCAAATTAAAAGTGAATAGTTTACTAGAATATTCAGATTAATATAACATCATATAGTAGACATGAGTTAGGTCTATAAGTGGAATGTTGAGAAGAAAAGGGTTGCCCAAAGGGGTACACAATCCCGCCAGGGAGGCAACCTGATACATTGAATTGTTAAATGTATAGCAGAGCAGTAGACATCATCAGCTTTAAATAAGAATATTCATTAATAATTAACATTCCCAATTAAAGTAATAGTATACGAATTATTGAATTATTATAAGAATGATAGAATTTTATTTAAAAGTACCAAAAGGGAACGATGTTTCCGCAGGAAGGTACCCTAAGAATGTGGTAGTAACTATAGTAAATCATAAATATGAAATAACTATAACTAGCAGACAATTCACCTAAAAGACGTTAAAGATGTAATATATGTCGTTATTACGTATTCATATGACTCATATGGTATGTGATGATCAGACGAAAAATACCGAGTAGACATTTCTGAAGAGGAAATGAAACCTTCTTAAACCGTCTTAAAAACGACGACAATATGAGTCATATTTCATATCTAAATATGAATTACGTAACCAAATCAGATGATAACGAGAACGTCATTCTTAATTCTGACATATCGTATTTATTTCATCACCAAAAAACACCCGTGTCCACGCCCATAGGGACACGACCTCCGTAAAAAATACCCGTGTCAGGACACGGGTCGTACACGGGTCGTGTTTGCGCCTCTGTATGTTCTGTGTTTTATGAATCGTTAAATTGTTCATACCGATATATATATATATATATATATATATATATATATATATATATATATACATATATATATATATATATAACGTCCAGATGCTGATGTTCATTGGGAAATCTGAAGGTTTCATTTCCTCTCCAGAAATGTCTACTCGGTATTTTTCGTCTGATCATCACATACCATATGAGTCACTCAGCACTTCATTTAGCCCAATAGGAACAGGAAAGTGCTGGTCGAGAAATCGAGAAACCGCACGATATCATTATTCCAGTACTTCTGATGTTGCTATCGACCAGAAACTTTCTCAGTGCCACTCGTTTAGTTCAGACAATGTCGTGACGCTACATGAATTTGGAATAATCAGCCCTCTGGCAAAAAAGCAACAGCAAGATAGTAGATTAATACCAATTGGTATGTCCGCCGATGGTTACCTAGAGCCAGTTAACATGCGTCATGCGATCGAAGCCACAATGGCACGCCTTGAAGCAATTCTTCTAGATAAGGAAGATGAAAGGAAACGGCCAGCTACGGAAGAGAAAGAAATCGCACTCACTAAGCAACTGCAGATGGAAAATCGAAGTTATGAGAAGAAGTTGATAGAGCAGTCAGATGAATGGAATAGAAGACTAACCAATCTTCAACACAAGACAACGAGCAACGAGCGCCATTTGTTTTCGACGATTCACCGATTACAGACGCAACTCAAAGATAATGAAGGTGACAGATTACGTTGCTTCACGATCATAGTAATTTAAAAACGAGTAACGAGATACTGTAGCAAAACCGCTTAAATTCATTTACAAAAATTCTGTGACTACGCATTTGGGTGGTATTTCATATCAAATCGGTGCCGGATTTAGAACAAATGAGGACATCATCTGGACAAGTGCTAGTTAAGTTATAAGCTCCATGCATGTATCCTGAATTGAATTCATCAAAAACTGAGTTCTTGCTATTAGGTACTCCAGCTCAATTGACTAAATTTTAATTTCTGAAATCCGTAGTATTAGGAGATTCCACTGTTGTCCCTAGAAGTACTTCTGCTCGCAACCTTGGTGTGATATTTGACTCTTCCCTCCCTTTTACTAGTCACATCAATTGAATAAATTGAATAAATTAAATAACTCCAATAAAACCGTCTCTACATTGGCTTCCTATCAAATACCGAATTACAGAAATACCAAATTCAGTCTGCAAAATTTCTCATTATCATATTCGGGACATCTATCGCATCAGACATCTTCTCCCTAAGCCTGTTCTTATTCAGTTAGCAAATGCATTGGTATTTAGTCGCCTAGATTGTTGCAATTCCTTGCTTTTTGGCATCACAAATTCAAATATACAGACAATGGCTTCCTATCAAATACCGAATTAATTATAAAATTTGTCTTTTGGTATTTAAAACCATATTATATAATGAACCCTATTACCTTAAGATGCGACTAATCCTTCGACCTACTGCTCAATCCAGTAGGTAATCGGCCGGACTTTCATTTGTTGTTGCTTATTCTCGCACCGTCATTGGCACTAGTTGTTTCTCAGTGTGTAGCCCTAAGCTTTGGAATTCATTACCAATATCACTTCGTAAAACTAAAAATTTATCATTTTTTAGATCTGGTCTTAAAACTTACCTGCTTGACTTGGCTTATCCCTCTTAGATTGCTCCCCCGCTGTTCTGACTGATCTTCCGGATTGACCTGGCTCTAATTCTATTTGGATTTGGTGCGCCATCGGCTGATGCCCTGGGCATTATGATAGTGGCGCCATAGAAGTTTATTGATTGATTGAAGGAAGGAAGGAAGGAAGGAAGCCTACACATGAAATCAGTTAAAGTCTAGTATTAGTTAGTTAATATGCAAACTTATATAGCGCTGTAGTCATAGCAGGCCAATATAAAGAGCGCTTTACACTTTGCACTTAAACGAGATGTTGAACAAGTGCGTCTTAAGTCTCGTAACGAACATTTCAAGATTAGTCACGTTGGTCACAATGTCGGACAGCGAGTTCCAGAGGATGGGATTCCCCGGGTGACAAATCTCTCCAAAAATTTCACTGTCTTAGACGGAGGAGTACAACCAATTGGACCCGATTATAGGAACGAAGTTGCCACTGGCAATCAGTGAGCGGGAGCCTAGGCACAAGTTCAGCTAAGTAGACTGGGCAGGCAGGATTATTGAGGGCCCGGTATATCAGGCAGCATCTCTTGTAGATGATGCGCTCGGGGATTCGTAGCCAGTGCAGTTTGTCCTTGAATAAGGGGTGATGTGCTCGCCCCATTATACTAACGGACGGTCGCTAGTATGTTAATATATATAGTCTTGAGTTTTAATAATTTAATGTAACTTTAATCAAACATCGAACGACTGCAAAATCAGTGTCATGTCTTTGACTGTCTTCAGACTACTGTCTTAACTATTCGGCTGCCTAGCCTACTCTGTCAGCTACGGCTGCTGGCTGCAGCTGCTAGCCCACGCAGCTGCTACAGCTACGGGCGGTAGCGCCCTCAAGTGGTGGCGGTCGGCCACTCGACCGCTGGTCAGCCCTAACGGCTGGCAGACTCCTGAAGTCGGTCATTACATCTCCCCCTCCCTCCGGGAAGAAAGTTCTGAAGCAACGCCAGATGGCGTCTTCGTTCGACGTCCGGCGCAGCAATTCGGAAGCATCGACGAACTGGCGGGAAAGCGTCGGAGAATATGGCGCTGTCTGGAAAGAGCGCGAAGGCTGCCTCGAGTCAGCGGACGACGGTACGAACAGCAACGCTTCCACATCCGAGACAGGCGGAAGTGCTCTCGGGCAGAGCGGAAGTCCACCGGCAGCTGGGGCACGGTGACCATAGAACTCTTCAGTCGCTGTGACGGCTGTCACAGGAAGCACAAATGCATCAGACGTCGCTAGTGACGGAGCAGAAAATACGGAAGTCACAGCGGAAGTGAACGTCGCTGGGGTCGGTGCCACAGCGGAAATGGAAGTGAACGTCGCTGGCTTCGCAGCGGAAGTCGCGGTAGGCTCAGCGGAGGTACTCGACGCTGACGTACCGGAAGAAGTCGACGCTGGACGACCGGAAGTGATCGACGGTGGCACAACGGACAAGTTCGACGCTGGAAGACCGGAAGTGCTCGACGGTGCCACAGCGGAAAGGGTCGACGCTGGAAGACCGGAAGTGCTCGACGGTGCCACAGCGGAAACGGACGTGAACGTCGCTGGAGGTGCAGCGGAAATCACACGAAATATAGCAGCCGTCTCTGAAGAGGCTGCAGACGTCGACGATAAGGCCTCGGACGTCATTGATGACACATCAGGCGGCGCTGATGGCACGGCTGGCGTCGGCGGTGACGCCTCCCATGGGCGGAAGTAGGCGATTTCCGCGGCGGCTGAGCGCCCGGCGGTGGCGGCTACTGACTCGGATCCATCGGAAATGCTCGTCGCAGGCGCAATGGAAGCGATCGACACTTGCCCTGCGGAAATGATCGTGGCCGGCGCGGTGGAAATCTTCGTCACAGGCACGGCGGAGAATGTCGGCGCTGGTGGACCGGAAGTGACGGTCGACGCAGCGGATAACGTAGTGAACGTCGCTTGAGGTACAGCGAGAATCACAGGAACCACAGCGGACGGTTTTGAGGACAACTCAGGCGTCGCTGAAAACACATCGGGCGTCGCTAAGGCAACGGACGGCACCGATGACGCAGCCGACGACGTTGACGCAACGCTCGTCGCTGATGACGTATCTCTTGGCCGGCAGTAGGCAGTCGCCGCGGCGGAAGCGTGCCCGGCTGTCGCGGTTACTGGCGCGACCAAGCTGTCGAATGCTGACGGTGACCGTGCCCGAGGCGGATGGTCGCTCGGAGGTCAACGTTAATGACGCTGGCATCGAGGAAGACTGTGTCGCTGATGCAGCTGAAAACAGGGCTGGCTCAGCAGAAGTGACGTCGGAGTCCACTTCCGGTGGCGCCCAGTACCAATCTACGCTGTTGAAGGAGATGGCAGACAGATCTTCATGGTCGTAGACGGACGCGATGATGATGCTGTCGACGTCATCGGCCAGATCGGTACCGACAGAACGCGTGTCGTGTCGGCGACGGTGCTGCGATCGCTGGTGACGTCGTCGGTCTTCGTAACCGGAAATCAGCGCTGACGATCGGCAGACCAGTGCAAAATGGCCGACCTTGAAACAGGCGGTACACGCCTGGTCTCTGGCAGGGCAGCAACCGTCTCTGGCAGCATGCCCGCGGCGCCCGCAGTTGGCGCACAGCTTGGCGGAAGCCCCTGAAGGACCGGGCGTCGGTGGCCTTGGCGGTCGATAGGCTGGCTTCGCGGCCGAGTGTCGTCTGTATTCGTCGGCGAGAGCGTCCGTCTCTAGCCGAGGCGCTGCTGGGAAGCCCGACGGACCAGAGTTCTGCTGTCTCGATGGTCTGTGGCTTTGCGTCCAGCCCAAGCGCTGGCGAGACCGGTCGGCGATCTTCTCAAGCCGAGTAGTCTGAACGAAGACCGGCGGACGAGGCACCGCTACGTAGAAGCGGTCCAAAGGTCCTCGTCTAGTCGATGAAGACGATGACGACGAAAGGGGTGCCGTTGTGATGACCATGATCGACAACGAAAAGTTCTCACAGGTCTCGATCGCGAAAAGATGGCGTCCAAGATGGCGGACCGCGTCTGTCTTGTTCCGAGAGAACGCTGTAGTCAGGTCCCTTTGTCTGCGCGTGCTGAACGATGACTCAGCGCGGCGTCGGTTGAAAGTGCAGTGTTCTTGGAGCGGCGTTCGGTTTTCGTACCGATACCCTAAAATCTAAGCTCGTGGGCTTCTATCCTTGTCGCCAAATATACTAACGGACGGTCGCTAGTATGTTAATATATATAGTCTTGAGTTTTAATAATTTAATGTAACTTTAATCAAACATCGAACGACTGCAAAATCAGTGTAATGTCTTTGACTGTCTTCAGACTACTGTCTTAACTATTCGGCTGCCTAGCCTACTCTGTCAGCTACGGCTGCTGGCTGCAGCTGCTAGCCCACGCAGCTGCTACAGCTACGGGCGGTAGCGCCCTCAAGTGGTGGCGGTCGGCCACTCGACCGCTGGTCAGCCCTAACGGCTGGCAGACTCCTGAAGTCGGTCATTACACCCATCTGGCACCAAAGATCATGCGGGCAGAAGTATTTGGAACCATTTGCAGACAGCTCAGTTTGCTATCCGGTAGCCTACGGTAGGCCGAGGAGGACGCTGTGACAGTAGTCGATCCTCGGTGATGACGACGGCGCGCACGAGCTGAATCGCTGCCAACGTTGGAAGGTGCCGGAGAATCGTCATTATCCTCCGAAGGTGATAGAAGGAACTCCGCATGCCATTGCTAATGTCACAATGTGGCCCTTGAGTGAAAGTGATTCGTCTAACAGGACCCCGGGGTAGGAATCTGGTCAGAAAATCTGTCATGCTTTCCTGACTGAAATGTCAAAAATGATTTAATAAAAAATAAAGGATTTCTATAGCGCCTTTGGAAGCAGCACAACAGTAGCTGCTTATTCTTAGGCGCTCAGCCTTTCTTAAAATAGCAATGGAAAAGGTATATGATCAGCCAGGCAAATAGTCAACATCCAAAGGACAGTGAGGCTAGGTTGTTACAGCTATGCAGGAAGTTATTTTAGAAAAAAAGAATTTAAGCTTAGACCTGGAGACTTGAGGGAATTAAAGGAAATGAGGGTTCAGATTTTATTTTTTGAAAGTATCTAAGTCTGCGACAACATTCATTTTAAACATTTCGATTTTCAATAGATTTCAGTTCTTATTTTGCAGTGTTGCACCCGAAATTTTTTAATTTTTGTGTTGCAAACAGAGTAAAATGCATAAACAATTAAGTTTAAAAAATTGAATGCTGCTCGATCTCGATTTCTTTAGAAGAACGCAATGCAGAAAATAAAGAACTAAACGAAGATTCCGAAACAACTACCCATAAAAAGCAATACGTCGATGAGTTCACGACGCTTATCGGCCGAAGTTCCAGTGATCGCTCACAATGTGACGATCTCATTCAGAGCCTTAGACGAGCACTGAATGAGATGCAACAGCGATTAAAATCTACCGAGAGACAAATGAAATCGGACCAAGAGCGTTGGCGTGAAGAAAAGAAAAAAGTTATAACCTACCAAAAACAGCTGCAGCTAAATTACATCCAGATCCTTCAACGCAACAAAAATCTTCGAGAGGAGATCAGTCAATTAACTTTAGAATTAGAACGTCATCACATTCGCCATATATCAGGAGCATCATTAACAGACAGCACTTAACGACTACCGCCGCTTCTGTAGCAACGGGGACCACTGCTGCCGGATTGACTGGCCTAAGATGTCGCGCCTTAATGCAACTAACATGCAGTGGGTAAATGTAACTGACCGCAAGATCTGATTTCGAGTAGCGATAGTATTGCTTTGTCATCAGTGACGTGAGGCCGTATGAGGACACTAATTTAAAGCGCAAACAAGATGCATATTGGTAGGTAGAAACTGTTATTGTTAATAAGTCGTTGCAGCATAGTCTGAAAGTTGGTATGCGCGAAAACCATTAGGCCTAATTTGGATGAAAGCGAAGAAGGCGCACCCAGGATGCGAAATATACCCTTGTCCCTCGTGAGTAGGCCTAAGCCGAGAAGATAGCAACCCCGGTCGGGTGGGGACTTTGAGTCTGAAGTACGCCGACGATCGATGAATAACTCGAACACGAACGGAGATTTTCTGTATGCGCTTATATTTAAAACATTGTTAAATTCAGACATCGGCTTATACATAATAATCTAACAGTATTAAAATAGGTAAGTCATACAGCCATCGGCCTCTAACGTCCCTCAAGCCCCAACGTAGCAACCCGAGAAGATAGCAACCCCAGCCGAACAAATGAAACCAAGCCAAAGAAGAGTAGTGTACTGGCTCGCGGCCTTGTTATACCCACTCGTGCAGATTCCTACGCCGTGGCCAATGAGTGCTTTGTGACTCCAGTATGTCCCACAGAGGATGACCGATTTATGCAGCGCCGTCTGACCAGTCGAAATGGAGTATCGTTTCACAGCCCTCCCCACCGAAAAATGTCCGTCCCCGCGACGACAACAGGGCGCTACGATACGCCTACGTCTTAATGTTACATGTCCAGTTTAAATTCGATTGCACGAGGCATCGAAGACATACTAAACACAGGCCTAAAGGAGTAATCGTTACATATAAACCACCAGAACATAATCTAAATTTAAACGCCATCGAAAATATGAGAGCAATCGAAGTGCTGTCAGTAAATAAAAGTTTCTATCGGTAGTTGATATGACGGGTCCAACCGTCTAACAACATGTACAGAGTTTATCTCAGGGTTGAAAAGGTGGCGTCCATCTCTATTTTAAGCAACATAGAGAGTCAAGAGGCCTAAAGCGTCTGGGTCTTTTAGTGACTGCGCCAGTTGGCGCCGTAGGCATTGATTCCGACCCAGAGGGGTCGAACGAACAGACACAAAGACCGCCAACTACAGCTTCATCGACAGCCGAAGATGCGATGGTGGGCGCGATGATGGTCGATCCGACCGCTCCTTCAGACATCGCC
>JACLAT010000093.1:162500-200000 GCA_018105865.1 Metaphire vulgaris
TGTTTGATGTAGCGCACGTAAAAATGGCCGACGAGAGTTTTGTCGTTTGATGTGGATTGATGATGTTGATTGTTGTGACATTACAGTTGACTGAATGCATAGAGTAATTAAATTCAAGTGTTTGCCTTTACATATGTTGCAAGCCGTTTTCGTTACATTGCATGTACATCATTTTGCATAATAGGCCTATTGTTTATATATTTACGTATTCGGAGTGGACTGCACTTTTTCAGCTATTTCAAGCCATGTTGACGGGCTTCTTGTCGCTGTCTTTGTACTCGTCAGCCCGACTATCCCATTAAATCGTACGGGCAGCCACCTCGCTTAGAATTATTATGTTGAACTCGCTTTTGTAGTACGCCATTTAGATGCAATAAATTATAAATGTGCTCTGTTTATCATTGTCTTTGGCGCTCTGACTGTTGAAATCGCGCTTGATTGGTTGGGAATCAGAAAGTAGGTCAAGGAAAGAACGGATGAATGTGCAATGACAATTTCCCGTGCGAAGAGCGCGTACCACTCGTCCTCTCCTCACTCACCAGGCGTTCACTGTATGCTAGTGGCCCAGCAGTCATTAGAAACCGTCTTATCATTCATGCGGCCAATGCTAGCGCGCTTTGTTCAACCGCAACAGCGCGTTCAATGAGCTCTGGTGGTCCAGTAGTATAACACGTCTGTTCGACGGCGAAATAAAATGGCGGCCCGTAGCACGCGTTCGTACAACAAAAAAAACGGTCAATCGCTCGCGCGTGCTCGAGCAACAGCAAAGAAAACACGCCTGTATTCGCAACGCGAAAGAAAATGGCCAACTGCACGCGCGTGTATTTGAAAAAAGAAAAGCGACCGTTCGTATTCACGCGCAATTTGTGAATAGCAGGGATGTTAACAGGGACTCAGCCCTCAAGGCCAAGACCAGGACCAAGGACTTAACTCTCAAGGCCAGGACCAGGACCAAGGACTTTACTAACAAATTTAGCAAGTCCTTGAAACGACATGATTTGTCATACTAATGAAACCGTTATTTATTTTAAAGAATGGAACAGACCAAACGTTGTTCTTTTGCACAGTCCAGCCATTGTCAGACATTAAACTTAGAGTTGCATTTTAAAAACACCAATGTTTTCAACAATGACTCTTTCATTATTGTCCTTTTCTTGGTGGGCGCATTATGATTCCGCTTTGTGAGAAAATATGCTCCACTGGAGCAGATGTTGCAGGTGTGCAGAGAATTCTGTGAAAGTGCAACTTGCAAGTGGACGAACTGTTGTGAACAGGCAGCATTTTCAATCATCATTTGTGAGCCGCTTAATCTTTGTCAGACATCCTGTTCGCCAGTCTACCGCTCCAGCACACGCTGCCATCTTTTGCCAATCCGCCTCAAAATATGCCTCAAACCTTCTCTTTTATAGTTCGTCATTTTTATGAAACAACGACTAAATGTACTCTGTTTATTGTTGTCTTTCGGTGGGCTGACCGTTTAACTCACGCCTGATTGGTTGAAAAGTAAAAATCAATGCGTGGAAAGCACGGAAGAATGTGCAAGAATATCTCTCGAGCGCTCCACGCGTTGATTTTCCCCTCCACGCTTTGCTGACGTTCAAAGCTCGCTGGTGGAGTCGTCAGTTGAAAGTGGCTTATCATTCAGGCGTTGACAGCGCGCGCTTTCAACGTCGAAAATAAGGCGTTGAATGCACGCCAGTGGAAAAAGCACCTTTATGTGTATTTCCTTAAAATTCTTCTCAATTCAAAAATAAATAATTAAATGCTTATTCAGTAATAAAAATCACTCGTTTACTTACCTCCGTTCAGGGTTATTTCCAGGATTACCAATTTGGGGTGTCGGTAAATTCTGGGGGTCCCCTGCCCAAAAAGTCTGACAAGCAAAAAAGGTCATCCCATGGCTGAGATAAGGGGGTGTCGGTCTCAAATTGGGGACGTTAGGGGGCGTAAAAATATCCCTGCCTCCACTCAAGTTTGTGTCCTATAATTTGCATGGATTTAATCAGGGACTGCCTTATCTTACTGATCTCCTGCAGAATTATGATATTGTTTGTGTGCAAGAACATTGGCTATCAAGTCCAGATCTAGGCGAATTAAGCCTAATTAATGACAATTTTATTGTTTATAGTACTTCGGCAATGGGTACGGTTCTGGGTCGTGGAGTGCTCAGAGGGAGACCATTTGGTGGAATAGCTATATTTGTTAAGTCTGAGGTGGTAGCTATTGGTAAAGTTAGGCTGATCTGTTGTAAAGAGCGGTTTATTGTACTTAAATTGTGATCAGATACCCTGTTGATTAATGTTTATATGCCTTGTAATGATTACTTTGAATTTACTGATGTTTTGCCCATGATTGCCAATTGTATTGATGAAATCAAGCATGAATCTGTAATAATGGGTAGAGACTTTATTATGGAATTTAATGGTGAAAACAAATTATGGGATGTCTTGTCAAAATATTTCGAATCAGGCAGATCTGGCCATTACGGATAGTTGGCTTCCTAAATATGTTGACTATACGTTTCGTAATGGTAATATGTCAGCTTTCTCTATGACTTTGTTATGTGTAAAACAAGCGGGTTCAGGAAAGAAAAGTGTCATTTCCGTCCAGCCAATCACGGCGACCCGCTGCTCACTATTTTTAGATCGACGTAAAACCCCGTATAGCACCAGTTCTAGTACCGGAGGCTATCAATAGACTTCTAATACAGAAGGTTATCAATCGACGGTACTTAAAATATATTACCCCTACCTATTTGTAATCCTTTTGCTATTTTCTGTTTGATGTCTTCTTGGTGGCTTCCATTGCTTGCTATTTGTCCTCCTACATATGTAAAGCTTTTGACCTGTTCAATTGTTGTACTTTCTAGAGTTAATCGCATTTTCTTTTATCCTGTTTTGCTATCGCATCTTCTTTTCTCCTGGTTTTAGCTTTTTGCTGCGTTTATCATAAGGCCGAATCTTTGGCTCGTGATATTGACTTTCTCTGTCAGCTTTTGTAGATCTTACCTGGATTCGGCAAGCAAGGTGACATCATCTGCAAACTTTAGATTATAAATATTTTCTCCATAGCACTTTACACCAATATTTAAGTATTTGTTTGCTATTTTGTATATGGCCTCAAGAATTATGATAGACAGCATTGGCGAACGAATCAGTGTTGCCAGTGAACATTTTGAAAAAAACCAGATCGTGCCTTTAAAAATAACCAGAAATAACCAGGTTCCCAAAAAGGTCGAAAAAGATGATAAAATTCATAATAATTGCGACAAATTTGAAAATTTTTGGGAAAATTTTCTAGTACAACGTCTCCAAAAAGTCTTGACGAGCAAAAAAGGTCGTCTCGTCGTCTTGAAGCAAGGTAAAGAGGTAAACTTTAAACTTGCAAACTTTTTGCACTTTTTGGAAGCAAAAAAAGAGTTTTCAACATGCTGAAAACTGAAAACTCCTAATTTTTTCTGACTCTCACTGCGTAAATCAGGCAATTTTTTTAAATTTTCGCAGATTTAAAAAATAACCAGATTCGGCCAAAAAATACCAAATAACCAGACGAGACCCAAAAAACCAGATTGGGTAAAAAAATAAACCACACTGGCAACCTTGGAACGAATACATCCCCGTCTTGTTCCTACTTCTGTCTTGAATTAAAAGCATAAAATTAATATAATTATATAGCGCCTTTTAAAATTAAAAAGTGTTATCAAAGTTGCTGATTATTTTAATGATTTTCTTGAGGGTGAATCATAATTCTACTCCTACAAACAGTGGCGGTTCCACCATGTTGATAACTGGGGAGGCATCCACCACCGGAGTTTTTTGCTTGTCATCATATTTTTTCGTAAGCTTTTTTAAAATTTGACATTCAGTGAACTTAATACCCCGGATGCGGATGATCATTTTTTTGCTCGTCAGCCTTTTCCAGCAAGGTTTATTAACATTTAGTGAGCAAAACACTAAGAAGAATTACATTTTCTCTCTAACTGATTTCTTTTTTTTGTTTATAACTTTGCATCCCCCACCAACATAATTGCTGTACTTTTTTCACCCCACCAAGAATTCCTGGAACCGCTACTGCTTACAAATGATCTTGAAGTCATAGCCCAGTGTATATTTGGAAACCATGCGCTTTAAAAGCCACTGTCTGACTGAAATCAGCATTTGGAACATTTAAAGCGACATAGTCCATTTTACCCCGCTCTCAGGGGCAAAATGGATAATTTTGACAAGTTTTATTAATGTTTTTCCTCGGAGACTATGGAACATGCAACTGTTTAATTGAAAATATATTGTCAATTAATGTTTTCTTTATTTGTTGCAATCGAATAATCAAATCTCAGGCTTTCATTTAGCGCCCAAATTTTTTAAATTGCTTAAGTGATCCATTTTGCCCCGCCTTCCCTTAATAAAATATTGCTAATAGAAAAGGTGTACCCTCGAGTTTTTATTTTGCTGGTGGGCCCGGTACAAATGGTACATTTGTACCATGCTAAATCCGCCACTGCATAGACCAGCCGAATACAGCGAGATTAGCAGTAATACTGGCTGCTTCCTGTGGTTCACGGTTCCAAGAGACTGCAATCGTATGTTAGAATCCTATATAGACTTATATAGTGTGCAGACTGTGCACGCAATGATTATATAGTGTGCATACAATGCAAGAGCAGTGTAAAAGTAAGCATAACGCGAACCCCAAGGAAAGTTATAATTTCTTAATTAATGTCAAGTGTTTGCTCAACGCGGGCAGAAAGCAACGTAAATAGTACATTCCTCGTGGGTTAGCCTGAAATTTGCGCATTTTCTAAACTTTCGCCCGGTGATTAGGTACCGTAGGTACCGCCCTTTGTACGGCTCTGACAAGACCTAGTCGAAAAAATGGAACAAGCAGGTATCGAATACAACATGCGGATCAATGCGGCAAAAACAAAAGTGATGTCCAATGACAACACAAATATGGACGGGAATCGAGCTGTCTTCGTGGAACTGACGGAGACGGATTTCATGTTTCGGTCCCTTTAGATTCTATTCTATTCTAGTCTATTCTACAAGACGACTTATATAGCGCGGTAACAGAGCGATGACCAAAGTCAAGAGCGCTTTACATGGAACAATCGTACGATAAATTGAAAAGGTGCGTCTTAAGTTTAGAGGCGGAATGACTCGAAGGCAGTGGCGTAGCGTGACTTTTTGGGGGCCCGGGGGCATCTTTGCCATGAGGGCCCCAGAGTTTCGAGCTGACGAGCAAAAAAAAGGTCGTCAGCACATCATTTCTAGGGTTAGGGTTCAGTTAGGGTTAACCCTAACCTAACCCTAGCTTAGACCCCTCTTCGGCCCCCCCGCCCGGGGCCCGGGGGCTGTCAACAAAGTGCCCCCCGCCCCCCCACGTTACGCCACTGCTCGAAGGAAGTGTCTGCGGTCACTGAGTCTGGCAGCGAATTCCGTAACAGAGGGTTGCCTCGTGTGACGGACTTCTCCCCGAACTTCGCGGTCTTTGACGGAGGAGGGAGACCGCGTACTGGAACTCAGCTGGAGTTGTCGGTCGGTAATCGTCCGTCTACGCACCAAGGCAGCTAGGTACTACGGGCAGGTGGGGTCGTGGAGGGCCCGGAAGGTCAGCCAGCATCGTTTGAAGGACGATCCGCTCCGGGATTCGAAGGCAATGGAGCCTGTCCCTTAGTAGTGGTATCACGTGGTCGTGCCACCTGAGTCCGAAGACCAGCCGGGCAGATGCGTTAATGACTGATTGCAGGCGGGCCAGCTGGTAGTCGGGAAGACCCTGGAGGATGCTATTACAATAGTCCATTCGCGATAGAATGAGAGAGCGTACGAGGAGTCATGGGCAGAGATGTAGCAAGTACACAATGCTTCAAGTACAAGTACAAGTACCTGGCCTCCAAGTACAAGTACTTGTATTCCAAAAACTCCGAGTACAAGTACAAGTACAAGTACCTGGCCTCCAAGTACAAGTACAAAAAATTTGTACTCGAGTACAAGTACAAGTACCAAGTACTACATCTCTGCCAACCTGTCAGTGTGCTTTCTTTCCAAATGTTTCATGAAATTAGATGTGATACCGCATTTTTCAGTTATAACTTTATTTGTACAAAATTTAAATTTACCACTAAGACTGTTTTTCTGAAAATTGTAGGCTAATCAGTAAATGCAAATTTAACCAAACGAGGCACTTTACACGCTGTACACTCCATGCGTCCAGCATAAGCCTGTATGTTGAAGCCAGCTGTGGACGCTATATTTGTTAACTCGCAACAGTGCATTTGCGATAGGCGACATCCAAGGGTGATAGCATTCGAATCGAATACGTTAAATTTAATTTATAATGAAACAATTGAATAAAATAATCGTCGAACGTTTGCTGAATCATCCCAGCGAGATTGAAAATTTTCGCAACTTTTGAATTTTTGAACCCGTTTTCAAATCCGGGCTTTTTAAAAAACGCAATCTGGGCTTTTTCCTATGTTTTGAGTGAATACATATGGCAGATAGGCTCCGCCCACACGCCCATAGCTGGCTTCAGCCGTTAGCATGCCTGCGTAGGCTCAGGCGCTCTCCTGGGTATCATTCCTCCAAGGTGCACTCAGATGCTTCCTTGCCAACCTTGGATGCTTAATCGTCAGCCATATTGTTCTTGTTCATGTTTGCCTGTTCCATAGAATATTTATTAGGCTGTGTTTAATTTCAATGCGCTGCCTGACCGGCGGACAGGACCATAGATTAAAGTCTATGGACAAGACCATAAGAATTCTTCAGCAACATGGCAGCTGCTTGTTTAATGCTTAGTGGCAGAGATATAGCAAGTACAGTAGTACACAATGCTTCAAGTACAAGTACCTGGCCTTCAAGTACAAGTACTTGCATTCCAAAAACTCCGAGTACAAGTACAAGTACCTGACCTCCGAGTACAAGTACTAAAAAGTTGTACTCGAGTACAAGTACCAAGTACTACACCTCTGGTCATGGGCGTATTTAGAAAGGCTTAAAGGGGTATGCTGAAACTTAATAAATTCGAAACATAACTTTTATTCTATGTTCTGCAATAACATACAGTTTAAGTTTATTAATAATACCACCTGTAAAGTACTGACCGTAAATTTACTACAACTGAGTTAAGTTCAATCGTCGGTCTAGCAGTATTTAAGTGCAACCGAAGTAAGGACCAAAGACCAAATAAGTATGCTATGGATCAGGAGCATACCCCTAAATACGCCACTGCGAGGAGTATCACAGCCGATGTCGGTATATAGCGGCGGATCTATCTGATCTTCCGCAGCTGATTAAAACACGCCCGAGTTACATTGGTCAAGTGGCCCGCGAGCGATGTGTCGTCCAGGACACCAAGGAGTCGCACCTCAGTGGAGACAGCAATCTCGATATCGCCAAACGAGAAGTAAGTAAGTAAGTAAAATCTCGTAAACTTCTACAGCGCCCCGGAAAGCAGCACAGCAGTAGCTGCTTATTCTTATGCGCTTAATCTTTCTTGAAATAGCTATAGCCAGGGTGGTTTGTCGGCCGGGCAAATCTAATCTTAAACTTCTATAGCGCCACTTTCATAATGCACAGAAGCATCAACCGATGGCACGCCAAATCCAAATCACTAAAGATCCAGGTCAAATCCAGGGTATCCGGCCGGACAAACGGGTGACAGTCTATGGTGGATAAGCCCGGTCAAAGGTCAGTGTATCTATGAGGCGGCGGGTCAGGTTGTTGTTGCTATGGGGAAATGACTTTTCGAATAGGAAGGTTTTAAGTTTAGACCTAAAGGTTTGAGGAGACAGTCAATGAATTAAAGGAAATGAGGATTCTGAGCTTATTGTTTGAGAACGGCATGCGGCATATCTGGTGCTTTCTCCTGGGGATGCTGACCCAGAGACGCTCAGTCTTTAGTGCAAGACGATTTGCAGCTGTGCATTGCTTGATCTAACGAACGCAACCGATAAGGCGGGATCTTAGACGGAATAGGTACGTAAGATGGCGCTGTTTGTAGCTGCCAATTAAATCGTTCGTGCATATTCTACGCTGTTTTCCACGGACCATCTCCTCGTTTTGCGCCTGAAGATAAACTGGTGCACCGTGCAGGGAGTGCTGACCATGTAGCATTTATGCAAATTAATTAACACACACACATATACAGTATATACAGTATATACAGTATATATATATATATATATATATATATATATATATTTCTAGGTATCACATTATACTATAGCCACCCAAGCTATGAACGCCCCAGCTGTAACCGCCCCCGTCATGTCCGCCCCAGTTATGACCGTCACCAATAATAACAGCAATATAAATAAGCATATATAACATATATATATATATATAGCCTTATAGTATATATATATTTATAAATAGTACATATATATAAATAAGTATATAATACCATAATTAGTATGCTATAATATATTTATACAATGTATATATTATAATATTAAATAAAACATATACAATGTTATTTATTAATATATATAAAAATAAAATTATATGTAAATAATATACGCCGTGGTCGTATCTTTAAGCTCACTGCCCATTGAGAAGCATGTCGCTGGCGACCATTTGGGTCGCTGTTAGTATTATATGCATATTCATTAGGATAGCATATTACAGCTCTGTGAGTTATATATATATATATATATATATATATATATATATATATATATATTACACATAGAAACATATATATTAGGTAAATATAATATAGATTATATATATTACTTTTATATACATATATATACATCTATAAACACACACATATATATACATACATATATATGTACATACATGTATATATATAGTGTACATACACATAAATATATATACTTATATATACATATATACACATAGATACATAAACACATGTACATATTTATCATATATGTTTATATGCATATATACATATATAAGTATATATAATAAATAAATAAAAATAATAATAATTATGCACTTCTATAGCACCATTTCTAATACTCAAGGGTATCAATCGATGGTACTTCAAATCCATCCGCAAAAGACCAGGTCATTCCAGAGATCAGTCAGAGGGAAACAGCAAGACAGACTACGGAGGAAATGCTAGTTGGAAGAGAAGTGTTTTAAGCCTAGATCTGAAAATACTCAGTTTATTGGAAGATCTGACGACAACCAGAGGGATAGAGTTCCAGATTTTTGGCCCAGAAATAGAAAAAGCTCTCTTACCAATTTCAGTGTTTGTTCTAGGTACATTTAACAATGAATCAGCAAATCTTGTTGAAGGATAATGTTTTGGATGGTTTATCATAGATTTTAAATATTGAGGTTGGCCAGACTGCAGAATTTTAAAAACAAGGACACCAGTCTTAAAAACAATTCTTTGTTATATATATGTATATATATATATATATGCATATATATGCACATTTCTATATATATGTATATTTATATGTATATTTGTATATATGTATATATATATGCAGATATACATATATATACATATACCTGTCATATATGCATATATATACATATATATGTAATATATATTATATACACATACATATATATGTGCATACGTATGTATATGTATGTATATATATGCACATATATATGCATATGTACATATATATGTACATATGCATATATATACATATATATGTGTGTATATGCATTTATAATACATATATATATATGCATTTATATATCTATAATATTAAGATCCTTGCTCTGTATGTCTCTCTGTTACCTTCAAGGGTTCTCATTGGTTGACTATTGGTAGACGGTTTAGTCCTTACGTCATGATGCGTTGGTGGGCGAGCATTTGACGAAGCGTACGTTTAATTGTTCTGTCAACGTCGCGATTCGTTGGTGGGCGATGTTCGAAGATGACGTTGCTATTGGTAACCAAACGGTTTAGTCGAAGAAGCGTTTGACGAAGCGTACGTTCAATTGTTCATTGCAGCGTCATAATGTGTACAACGTTGAGATGCGTTGGTGGGCGTAGCTTGAGGAAGTTGCGCAATTTATAATTTCGACCTGTTTCGGTTCGAAGCAATGGAAGTTTGAAGGCTGTTGTCAAGGAAACGTCAGAAACGGTGCCACTTTTTCGAAGCTCGACGCGTTTCGATAAGAAATCATCTTCAGGAGCGATGTTGCGAAAAGCTGCCGTAGTAGGCTAAGCGTGCGAATTCCAACGAACGAATGACAGGTGAGAACACCAGGCGGCGGCCAGAGGCGGCAGGCACGTATCTTAGAGAGGTCTAGTCGCTTTAAATGCAGCCAATCCAGAATGTACCCGAACTACCCCTGCCGGACCTAGCACCACACCAATTACAGTCACTTCAAACTCAATGAATAGGATGGAATTACCTTAAGTCAACGCGCAGTGGCGTAGCCAGATTCCCAGTTTGGTAACTTAGTAAAAATGGCTAGGGGGCAATGGCGGGGGAGAACTGCTGGTAGGCGCAGGCTAAAAGTTAGGGATTAGGGTTAGGGTTATGGTAAGTGTAAGACATGTGTGGTGCACGGGCACAACCAACAGCCCCCCCTGTATTTTGGCCCCCCTGACAAGAATTATTATAATTTCGACCTGTTTCGGTTCGAAGCAATGGAAGTTTGAAGGCTGTTGTCAAGGAAACGTCAGAAACGGTGCCACTTTTTCGAAGCTCGACGCGTTTCGATAAGAAATCATCTTCAGGAGCGATGTTGCGAAAAGCTGCCGTAGTAGGCTAAGCGTGCGAATTCCAGAGGTTCTCAAACTTTTTGTCCCCGCGTACCCCCACGATAGTTTTGAAATAAGACGCGTACCCCCCGAAAAAACCCATTTGCAAATGATGACTATAAAGTTATAAACGTATATTTCAAAGTTGCTAAATAGAATCCACATGTAGACAAGTAGTAGTAGTAGTAGTAGCAGTAGTAGTAGTAGTAGACTTCTTTGGCGCCTATTGTAGTATCGGTAGTTAGTACATCAGCACCAGTCGATGGTCGCTTCAGTAAATAATCGTAGTCATGATCTTGTCTGTAGTGAATCAAGGTTGTAATCCAGAGGTCAGTCCATACAAGTCACGCAGCTTCAGTCATACTGAATGTAATCCTCCTAGTACTGGCGTTTCTTTGTATGTGTAGTTGAGGAGGAGGAAAAGGACGAGGAGGAGGATGCGGAAGGTATCAGCAAATCACTCGATGCAAATGTGACTGCACATTTCTACGTAAGATACTATGATAAACGTTGGTTGTTCTCCACTATTCTGCAACTCACTTGTGGGTTAATAATATTAACGTAACCTAATCTGCTGGTGCTATCACTGACCATGTGGTTACGCAGGCTGATGCTATTTATATCATGGAGCATATGTCTGGGTTGAAGGGCTATGGCCGCTATGCCTATGGGTTGAATTTTTCATCTGTCAGCAGTATAGTATGTGTGGTATGTGTGCGTCGCGAGCGCGACTCTGTATGTGTGTGTGTATGTGTGCGTGCGTGCAGACAGATTGTATGTATGTGGCAGACTGGAGGATTACGGTCAGTGTAAATGTGCTCACATGCGGGTACAATAATGTACATTATACATGAAAAAGTTTCACATTCCAACAAAAATTTTAACATACGCCAGTTCTGGGCGGCGTACCCCCTGAAAACCCTCTGGCGTACCCCCGGGGGTACGCGTACCCCCGAGGGTAAGCCAGTTTGAGAACCGCTGATTTATCGGGTCCTTTTATGCAAAGGGGAATTGTGGCTTGGGCATTACAGAGCTTAGAGTTTAGATTAGGGCTGTACCGGATTTCGGCTCCGGCTCCGGTATAGTATATTATAATGACTCCCATATAATAATAACTCCCCCCTCATTATTATATATATAATAATGACTCCCCCCATCATTATTATATATATAATAATAACTCTCTATATTATAATAACTCCCTTAGTTTTTCAGAAGCCAGCTGAGATACCATGGCCTAGAGCACCAAAAGTTTCTTTTATATCGAAGATTATTCCAATAGTGTGCTTGTGGGATTAAAAATTTGTTGTTTTGGTATCAATTAAATTCATTATTGGCATTTAAGTGGAGAAATAGGGCTGAAACCATATTGATCAGTGGATAGCATATTAAATGCATCTAAGTAGTTTAACATTCTGGTAAGCATTGCCTTTCAGGAATTTTAGGAAAACTGGCAGATTGGAAATGGGTCTATAATTTGATATAACCATTTTAGAGACACTTTTATAAATTGGGGTTAGTTTTCAATTATTATTTACTCTGTAATTTTTCCTGTAAGAATAGAAGAATTTTTGATATCAGACATAAGTTCATCTATATATTCAACACAGGGAATAATTATAGTTTGATTTAGTTCATCATATCCAGGTGGATTTTTACATTTAAGATTAACTATAACTATCTGTAACCTCTTCTGGTGTAGTTGGATAAATTTGAAAGGAGTTATTAGACGGAAGTTTAAAAAATGATCATCTATCTGATCTAGTGTATTAGAAGGCTGGATTTTTGAAGCTGTTTCGTGACCTATATTTAGTTGTTGAATCAATTGGAAATAGATTTATTGTCATCCAAATATGTGTCATTGCCTTCTGTGCTAAGGAGAGTTATAGATTTATTTGTATTATTATTATTGTTGTTGTTGTTTAACGATTCATTAATATAGTTCCATGTAGTGGTAGCCTACTAGCGTTTGTGCTGTCTCTTATGTTGTTTGAATGGCATGTCCTTTCAGCTTGTTTCATTATCATTTGTTTGACCCATATCAATCCAATTTTTCTTTCAGCATTCCATTAACATTTTTTAATTTGATATGACACGTAAGTGGGTCAGCTAACATTTATTTCTTATAATTACATTTTTTTATTGAAAATATAGTCTTAAAGTCATGCACCATGGGAGGATGCGCTAGTAACTTAGCAGTAAAATATGTTATATACAGGCAGTTTTGATGTACTTCTGAAATAAAATAACAAATCAGTGTTTTATCCAGTCCCCAGGCCTGGGGGGGGGGCAACTTCACGTGGCTGGAGGGAAGAGACGCAGTTCAATGCAAACATTTACGTAAGTGCTCTGATTGGGGAAGATGTCGTGCTTGGGGATCTCCCCTAACAGGCCTGAATAAAACAATGTTATAAATAATCACTTATTGCCATGAAAGGCATTGATACAATGGATATGCAAGCCAATGTTTCATTTCTGGCATCTTTTCCTCGTATTCTTGCCACATTGTCCACAGCACCTCTGCATGCAAGTCATTAAAGTAATGGCCCATATTTCCAAAGGCACACGGCTGTCAAGAGGCTTTGGCTTTCCAGGTCGACCAAGTTTGGCAGTGTTGGCATGAATACCAAGAATATCTAATAGTTTCCTTGATATTATGGTGCACATCTATACAAAATCCACGCATTCTGCACCATTATGTCGATGATGTAGGCAGAGCTTCTCGTTGACATACGATATAATGACACATTCTGGTCAGCCTGATCCACTCCAACCATTGCTGTATTATAACATCGCACAACATTAGGCTGAGATTCTGTATGCTGACTCATTGGTTCTGAGATCTGCACCAGAGTGATGCACTGAAAAATGGTTCCAGTCCAATGGCATTCTATGCCAAGTGCATCATCGTTTTCACCATCACTCTCTCCAATTCTTCCAGTGCTTTAGTAGTGCTAGATGCAATTATAGTCGCTTTAACACGAATCTGTTTTCCAGTCATATTATTGACAGTGCCTTCATTTTCATCCCCATACCATTCATCAGATCCCAAACCATATAGGTTCAAGGTTTCGCGACAATTCGACTACTGACCTTACGTCTATGACAATTCGTCTACAGACTGTTGGTCTACCAACAGTGGGTCGAACTACGATACCTTAACCATAACCCTACCCCTAACTGTAACCCTAACCCTAGCAATAACCCTAACCTAAACCCACCATAACCCTAGTCCAGATATAGTAGTAGACCTACTGTTGGTAGACCACAAGTCTGTAGGCGAATTTTCGTAGACGAAAATTCTGTAAACGAATTGTCGTTATCTGAGATTCGGTTTTGGAGAATTGCAGTTTTGACTTTTTCTGAATACAAATTTATCATCATCATCAGTGTTTCTGTCTCTCGACAGGTCCAGGTATCCAGTTATTCCACTCCGATCGATTGCTTGCTTCTTCTTTGAGTTCCTGATATCCTTTATTCATCATCCACTCCAACATCATCTTTCTCGGTCTACCTCTCACTCTCTTTCCCTCTATTTTTCCTTCGATTATTGTTCTTAGTAAAGAGTCATGCCGGAGGACATGTCCCATCCAATTTCTCTGCCTTTTCCGGATTGTATCTATCAGGCTTCTTTCTTCTTCTATCTCCTTCATGACTTCCTCGTTTGTCTTATGCTCTGTGTATTTTACTTTTAGCATTTTCCTCCAAATCCACATTTCAAAAGCCTCTAATCGTTTTATATCTTCCTTTCTCATTGTCCACGTCTCCGCCCCATACAACGCCACACTCCATATCAATGTTTTTACCAATCTCTTTTTAGGTTTAGTTTTAGTTTACTTTGCATCAGCTCCTTTCTCTTGTAAAAGCTTCTTTTGCTATTGCTATACGTCTTCTTATCTCTTTATTGCATCTGGCATCGGTTGTTATCAGACTTCCTAGATAGCTAAATTCCTTCACTTGCTCTATGATCTGTCCGTAAACCTTTATTTCCACTCTCGTTCCTTCTTTTTATTTATTACCATAACTTTAGTCTTTTTGTATTGATTCTCATTCCATAATTTTCTGACACTTGTATCAGTTTATCCATTACTTCCTGAAGCCCTTTTGATTGCTTGCTAGCATGGCCTGATCGTCTGCGAAGCGCAGCGCCTTTAGTAGTACTCCTCCAACTTTAACTCCCCTTATCTGTATTTTCCATCGCCTCTTGTACTAATTCTTCGATGTATATGTTAAACAGCAGCGGTGACAGTGGACATCCCTGCCTTACTCTCTCTGCCAATCATACACGATTCACTCAGTTCTCCTCTATTCTCACCTTCACTGACTGTCCAAGGTATAGGTTTGCTATCAGTCTTCTGTCTCTCCAATCCACTCCCACCCCTTTTCAGTGCTCTCATCAAAATCCTCCAGTCTACTCTGTCAAACGCTTTTTCGTAATCCACGAAGCATATATAGATATTTTTTCCATTTTGAAGTCTTCTCTTACTTAGCATTCTTAAGCATCCGATTGCATCCCGTGTTCCTTTCCCCTTCCGAAACCCAAACTGATCCTCTCCAAGGAATCCTATTACATCTGTTTTCGCTTGTACTCTTTTTGTAATGACCTTGAGTATTATCTTCGCCGCATGGCATAATAGACTGATAGTTCTATGGTCCTCGCATTCCATTCCATTTACTTTCTTTTTAATCGGAATCATTATTGATTGTAGAAAATCGTTCGGCCATTCTCCTGTCATATAGATTTGTTGGCAGATTTCGACCAGTTCGTTTGTTGCATTCTCTCCTAGTATCTTTATTGCTTCTGCTGGTATGTGGTCCACTCCTTCTGCTTTGTTGTTTTTCATCTCTTCTAATGCATTCAGAATTTCTTCTTTCATCAGTCCTGGTCCTAGTTCTTCGCTTTCAACTGTTTGCTGTTCCTCTATATAGAGTTCCGTTGGTTTGCCGTCTTTCAGGTATAATTCTTCTATATATTCTCTCCATCTCTCTTCCACTTCTCGTTGAGTTGTGAGTGTATTTCCTTGTTTGTCTTTAATACCCGCCCTGCTCCTTGCATACCTTCTTTTTGTTAAATCTTTTACTTCCTTATATACTTGATCATGTTTCCCTTGTCCTTGTAACTTTTCTATTTCTTGACATTTATTCTCCCACCATTTCTCTTTCGCCTTTTCTGTCGATCTTCGCAGCTGGTTATTTAGTCTCCTATATTCTTTTTGCATATTCTGTGTTCTGCTTCTTCCATTTTCTTCTCTGCTCCATGTCTTCTATCATTTCATTTGTCACCCATGGCTTTTTAGCTTTCCTTCTTTTCTTCCTTCCTACTTCTTGCTCCAGTTCTCTTACTACCACAGCTTTTAGTTTTTCCCATCTTTCTTCTGTTGTCCCTCCTGTGTTTGTTGTCGTCACTTGTTTTTCGATCTTCCCCGCAATTTCTGTTGCCTTTTCTTTGATTTTATCCCTATCCCATTGTAGATTTAATTGTTTTCTCTTGTTTATGTATTTCAGTTGTATTCTCACCTTCATTACTACCAAGTTGTGATCTGTGTCTGCATCTGCTCCCGGGTAAGCTATCGCATTTTTTACACAGTTTCTATATCGTCCATTTACCATAATGTAGTCTATTTGGTATCTTGCTATGTCTCCCGGCATCTTCCATGTATATATTCTTCTCTTTTCGTTTGTAAACCAAGTGTTTGTTATCATCATGTTTCTTAACTTGCAGAATTCAATTAGTTTTTCTCCTCTTTCATTTCTAACCCCATCCCATACTCTCCCACCACACTTCCTTCTCTTCCTTTTCCCACTACTGCATTCCAATCCCCATCAGAACACAAAAATTTGTAGCTCTTATCCTCTCGATTTTTCCTCTAGATATTCATAAATTTCATCCACTTCTTCTTCAGTATGTGTTGTTGTTGGCATATATACCTGTATAATTGTCAGATTTACCGGCTCCGCTTCTATTGTCACCATTATCACTCTGTCCTCATATCTCTCTATGTTTGTTATGTTTCTGCTCAATTCCTTCTTTAGGAGTAATGCCACCCCTCTCTGCCTCTCTTTTCCTCCCGCATAAATAACCCTGATCTCCTCCGTCTCCTCATCTGTTATATTACTGGTGAACTCGCCTCCTTCTTTCCATCTCACCTCTGCCAAGCCCAATATGTCCAATCGCGCCTTTCTCATTTCCTGTATGATATTTGCTAGCTTCCCAGGTCGTAACATACTTCTAATATTCCACGTTCCAATTTTGAGCTTTTTCTGTGTTCCACAGGGATTTCGCTTGTTGACGACCTTGGTAGCCCTGTTACTCCCACTGCCGGACGCGACTCCACCAACTAAGTCAGTGGCTCCGTTAACGTCGTTCGCTGATTTCTCTTTTACTGGATACATTTGCACTAGGGATGTTAGTCAGGGTGGGTTCCCAGTTCCTTCCCTGCGGTGTTTTTCTGGAGACACCATCTCTTTGTCTAAGCGCTCGCGCAGAGTTTAGCCTGCTCTTGGGCAGTTTTCCGGGGGGTACCACGAGGAGGTACTGCGGCGAGCTTTCGTACGAGAGGCTATACCAACCGAGAGGTCTTCTACTCGTCAGAGCTGCCTCTCCTTTCGCCCCCGTAAGGGCTAGTTGGTGATCGATTTGTCCTCGGTCTCTAGGACCTCTTCATCGATACTTGGACGCATCGCACGATTATCCCCCCACAAATTTATATCTGAATTAAAATTTATAAGAAAAAGTTGTCAATCAAAGTTTTGCTATATGGGGTATATCTTTAAGGCTCATTAATAGTTGGCATGAAACAATTTGCCAACATCATGTTGATAAAACATTCAGGTGGTTCATGAGACTCAGTTTTTTATGAGTCAATATTAAAATATCCCATAATTATTACTTTTTCAATGTTTCATTACCTAAGGGCTAATATAATTCAACATTGAAAGAGTCCGTGGATGTTCTTGGAGGTCTATAGTTACAGAGCACTATAAGATTTTTCGTTTTATTTGGCTGAATGTTGGTTCTAATGTATTCAAAAACTTTGGGAGTTATGTATATCAATTTCTTAAAACTTGAGATTATTCTCAATCATAAACAGGGCTCAATTTTTTTATGGGAAGGGGATTTCCCCTGCCCAACTGCATCCCCACTGCTACATCCCCACAACTACATCCCCACTGCAACATTTCCCCAACAACTACATCCTCCCAAGCTCGACATATTCCCACCAATATTCCCCCCACTGCTCCAGTCACAAATCGCACCCCTAATCATATGCCCTACACCACCTCTGGTAGCATTACTTCTAGCTTTATGTATAAATGTATATCCAAGAACATAAACATTATCGGAATTTGACATAAAGCAAATGCGTCAGCATCTTCAGTTATGCTTGGAGCAAGGCAATATGCATCCATTTCCTAAATCTGCAAAGAAATGTAAACGACGAAAACCGAAAGTGACGAAAATCGTGTTATATTTGTGATTTTTAACATTTTCAATACGAATAACTATGTACATTACATGAATGTAAATCCTTCAACTGAGATGAAAATAGACCTTAGATTAGAAGTACGTAAATTGGATTCACGTGGATTCAATGATCTAATTTTGACCAATTGCTCAGAAGAAGAAAAGAGTCAATCTATGATTGAAGACAAAGAGAAACCGCATCGATGTTCACAGTGCAATATATCATTTAAATTGAAATCACATTTGAGGCAACACATGAAAATTCACACTGGAGAGAAGCCCTTTGATTGTTCTGTTTGTGGAATGATGTTTAACTGGGCAAATAGTCGCAATCATCACATGAGAATCCACACTGGAGAGAAACCCTTTGATTGTTCTGTTTGTGGGATGATGTTTAACTGGGCAAATAGTCAAAATCATCACATGAGAATCCACAGTGGAGAGAAACCCTTCGATTGTTCTGTTTGTGGGATGATTTTAACTGGGCAAATAGTCAAAATCATCACATGAGAATCCACACTGGATAGAAACCCTTTGATTGTTCTGTTTGTGGGATGATGTTTAACTGGGCAAATAGTCAAAATCAGCACATGAGAATCCACACTGGAGAGAAACCCTTTGATTGTTCTGTTTGTGGGATGATGTTTAAATGGGCATATTGTCGAAATCAGCACATGAGAATCCACACTGGAGAATCACCATTGAATGCCTCTCCTGGGCAGTGAAACATTCTCATTTGATTCAATGACTGTTGAAACTGATTAAGCACAGTTTAATTCTGAGGCTTTTGTAGAAAAGACATCTATATCAACTCATTTCATTTGTTGTGAATAGTTCTGAATTGCTTGCATGGTTTCCCATACAAATTGTGATATTTTCAAGCAATTAATATTACAGCTTATTATTGTTCACAACTTATATAGATGTTCAATGGAAATGTATTATCTTTTGACAATTGTTCTCTAGTGTTTTGCAATTTTGTTTTGATCCTTTTGAATATAATTTTGCAAAAGCAATTGCAAAATGTTCTGCCACTGAATTATTTGTCTGATCTTTTCATTGCTTTAATATTCGTTGATGAAACTGTAAGAGGGACTTATTTTATTGTTCATAAAATAGGGCATTGTTGTTGCTCCACTTGATGTTCGCTTATTACATACTTACTTTTCCTGTAGCTTCCGAATTGTTTGTAGCCACCATCACCACCACCAGCACCCTTCACCATGATCATTGTTCTTATTTAGAAACATTAGTAATATTAGATGTTTTATGTAGCGGTTTGGAATATACATTCGTAGAAGAAGCCTTCATTACTAAGTTGGTAACGTTTATTAATGCAATTCAGTTCTGTTTTGCATGTTTTGTATCTGTCAATGCTGTTTTTCATATAATTTCATGTTATTCCGATAACGAATTTTCACTTATAATATATATAAAGTAATTAGACTTTTTTCAATTCTAAAACTTCATATTTCCCTTCCAAGACATTTAGAGCTTGCTGTGTGCATAACCCTCTCACTAAATGTCCACCATACTGTCTTTTCCCTTTAGCAATCTCTTTCATCGGGGTCTTTCTGTTTTCCATTCTTTTCAAAAATTCTTCATTACTTATTTTATCCATCCAACTGATTTTTAGCATCCTTCTGAAACACCACATTTTAAATGCATCAATTTTCTTTTGAATAGTTTTTGTTATTGTAAATAATTAGGCCTAACATTTTAAATTGAAGTTAGTGGCGATAGGCCTACTTCTTCTGGGGAGTTATTATAATATAGAGAGAGTTATTATTATATATATAATAATGAGGGGGGAGTCTTTATTATATATATAATAATGAGGGGGGAGTTATTATTATATGGGAGTCATTATAATATGCTACACCGGCAAATCCGGAATCCGGCCAATTTTACAAATCCGGCTTCGGCCCAATTTTGCCGGATTTAAGCCGGATTTGTGTTGCCCAGTCAAGTGAATTTTCTGTACATGTTTTTATGAGGCCACGATTTAAATTAATAAATTATGAGTATATGTCATGATTGTCATGTCTATACTCTATAGTAAATTAGTAATGAACTACAGTAAATTAGTAATGAACAGTCGAGTGGCTCCACTCACCTAAGTCAAGTGATGCAGTACGTTATTAGTTATTACTTATTTAAGTTATTTTATTTGTCTTTTTAAATTGTAAATCCGGCTCTGGCTCCGGCCGGATTTCACTTCATAAATCCGGCCAAATCCGGCTCTGGCCGGATTTCAAAAATTTGCATCCGGTACAGCCCTAGTTTAGATAGAAAAATTTCAGAGAACTTTATGCTTGACCATGATGTAGATAACGGAGGGATGCTGGATTTCAGTTCCAAAGTTCTTGTGCAGCATATGAAAAAGCACTATGTTTCTAGTAACTGATAAATCATGCAAGCATGATGAGGTCTCATTATATGACCACTTTATCAGAACACTTGTTCAACTGGTGCTGATGTTGCAGGGGAACAAAGAATTCTCCTGAAAAGTTTTGAGAGGAGATGGAATTTATCTTAGTTAGTCACAGCTGTCAGAGACAGTTCTTCCGGATCTCCAGCATTTATGAGCTGCATGTTCTCATTCCCATGTTTTTTGTAAAGCGCCTTTGACTTTGGCCCTTGCTATGCTACGGCGCTATATAAATTGTCATGAACATTAACAATAACAATAATAACATGTATTCATTCAATCGGCGTTCTGGAGTGTCTTGAACCTTCTTCCTGCATTATGTATCAGCATAAACGGATAGAAAATGTGACTTGAGTCCAACTTAAACCACATCAAACAGGGAAATTAAATTTGGTTTCAATGCTGGTATTATAAAAGGCATAATGAATGACATTAAGAGTAAATGACTTAAAACATGTAAATGTAAATAAAAATTACATTTAACTAATTTGTTCCTTGCAAGGACTTATCAAGGACTAAATCACAAGGACAAGGACTGAACTGCAAGGATGAGGACAAGGAATATATCCACAAGAACAAGAATTTCAAATTGGTCGTTAAGGAGTTCTTAAGCATAAGAATCAGGACACGGATTAACATCACTGCTAGCACTCAGAATTGCTCCCACTACAATTAGTTTGAATGGGAAATAAACTATGTGGTCTGGTTCTAGGACTATTGACCACAGGACGATTGACCATAGGACGATTGACCATAGGACGATTGACCACTGGGCGATTGACCACAGCGGACGTTTGACCACTGGACGTTTGACCACAGCGGACTTTTGA
Source organism: Metaphire vulgaris (assembly GCA_018105865.1). Classification (NCBI taxonomy): domain Eukaryota; kingdom Metazoa; phylum Annelida; class Clitellata; order Crassiclitellata; family Megascolecidae; genus Metaphire; species Metaphire vulgaris. Next base: position 183,931 of record JACLAT010000093.1, read on the forward strand.
CCACTGGACGATTGACCACAGCGGACTTTTGACCACTGGACGATTGACCACAGGTGACGTTTGACAAAAGGAGCATATATAATAGCGGGCTTCTTTCCATGAATTAGTAATAATAATAATGTGATTATGAATGGTTTTGTACAGCTTATCATCTGCAAACTGAATTTCCTTATATGAAAAGTTTGCAGATGATAATACACTGTACAAAACCACTCAAAATCACATTAATTATTATTATCATTAATTCCTGCAAAAAGCCCGCTATTGTCTATGCTCTTTTTGTCAAACGTCACCTGTGGTCAATCGTCCAGTGGTCAAAAGTCCGCTGTGGTCAATCGTCCAGTGGTCAAAAGTCCGCTGTGGTCAATCGTCCAGTGGTCAAAAGTCCGCTGCGGTCAAACGTCCAGTGGTCAAAAGTCCGCTGTGGTCAATCGTCCAGTGGTCAATCGTCCTATGGTCAATCGTCCTATGGTCAACCGTCCTGTGGTCAATAGTCCGCGTACCATGTGGTCTAAATATCAAGAAAAAAAAATCAAAGTAATTGAGCGATATTACATGCTGCCTGAAGTTATAAACAGCACATAGATAACATCTCAGGTTTTTTTAATCTCAGTAGTACCAATATTTCACAGATCTCTGTCTAAAATTTAAACTACCGAGAAGTCTATTAGACAATTACAAAATATTTTAAATGAAATATCTAAAAAAGTATAAAAAATCCGTTGAGACAGTTGTAATGAGAGCAATAATATTGTATTCATCTTTTATTTACGCATACATTTTATTAGCAACCATGTAAATATTTGCATCTCATGTCAAAAGTTTTCAATGTACATTAATTCAATTACCAGTACATAGATTCTTCAAAGCACAGCTACATTCGATGATAACTAAATACAGGTATCTCAAAATTAACTTTTATTTGCTGTGATCAATGAGATCCTGCACAGATAAAAAGAATGATTTCCAAGCAGAAGTATAGGCATGACTCAAGCCCCACTCACATAGATACTGTAACACATTAATGCAATTATTACAAATACTTCGTGATTGGCCAGCTTGACAGCACAGCAAAACAAACTGAATGAGAAGTTTTGCAGATATTAGTGGATGTGGAAAATGATTCTAAAAGCAAAAAAAAAACAGAATTTTTCAAAATATTTACAAAAAGAAAAATTTACTAAACATCTGAAGTGCAAATTAAACTAAGTAAGAATAAATGACGTTAATATTTGTCACTTGGCAAAAGACAACATTAATAAGTGAACAATTACAGAGCTGAGATGTACAATCAAGAACAATTAGAAATTTTACCTGAAACTAAAATGAGGATAATAAGCATTAACCAGACCTGTTGCATTTCATTTAGCAATTTCAATGTCTTTAAATGTTTCATCATCATCATCATAGTTGCTTTCTGCCAGCTCATTAGCGGCAATAGCTAGACACAAAACTTTTCCATTTATCTTTTTCCGTTGTTAATCTCATTCCATCTATTATTGTCATTTGATATCTTTCGAAGTCTTCTTTGATGTTATCCATCCACTTTTTCCTGGGTCTTCCTCTTCCTCTTTTTAAATGTTTAAATACCCTTATTTCATTTGGGGCTGAATGGGTAGATCATCATTATTGGTAACTGTTAGCTCAAGAATTTCTGTATAGCAAGGCAAAGATAATGGACCAGAACAGGTTATATGAAATTTTTGCTAGACTCAATATTTTTATTTCTAAAATATGTTGATTACCTTTGCTTTTTTCAAGATAAACTTTAATTATAATGAGGAATGTTGCAAAATGAAAAGGATCATCATTCATATTAAGTCGGTTGAAACTTGAAAAGCCATAAAGTTATAAATTAATTTCTTCTTCTTCAGGTGTCGTGTATTTCTACATAAATGACTATGGACTTCCATTTATCTCTGTTATTTGTAGACCTCTTCTTTTTACACTCTACACTGCCCCTCTCAGTCACCTTCTCACCATGCAAAATGCTGCTTATCATTTGTACGCAGACGATACCCAAATTTTCCTGAGTTTCGACCAACCATCTACCTTACCATCCCTGGAACGTCTGTCAAGCATTCTGGCTTCTGTGCACACTTGGATGAATAAAAACAAACTCCTCCTAAATCCAGGAAAAACCCAATTTCTACTGATAGGAACACCACCTCAACTTAAGAAGATTGACTTGTCATCAACATGTCTTTCCTTTGGCACTTCACTGATTCATCCCTCGCAGTCTGCTCGAAATCTTGGAGTTATTTTTGATAATCACCTCTCATTCTCAGAACACATTGCCTTCGTCTGCCGTTCTGCTCACTATAACATACGAGATGTAAGGAGGATTAGACACCTCATCCCTTCCTCTGCACTTATTCCTCTGGCTAACGCTTTGGTATCAGTCGTCTCGACTATTGCAATTCACTGTATACTGGTATTTCAAAATCCGACTTAAACCGCCTGCAAAGGATTCAGAATTCATTAGCCAGGGCTATCACTGGAACTGCCAAATATGAGCACATCACACCGATCCTAAAATCACTTCATTGGCTACCTGTCAAACAAAGAATTGAATTCAAGATGAGTCTCATTGTGCATAAGACGCTCCACACAAATCAGCCAATGTATCTCCGATCGTTACTGACTGCTCAAGACAACCAGCACTCAACGAGGTCATCTGATGCTACTACTCTTTACATACCCTATAGCAGGACTACTACTGGAAAACGTGCTTTTTCTGTTACGGACCCAGACTTTGGAATTCTCTGCGGTACAGGTCCGCCAAACTGATTGTCTTACTACCTTCAGGTCTAGACTTAAAAACACATCTATTCCTGACTGCATATCCGCCTTAACCTGGAATCTGGAAGTACGGACTGACCTTTGGATTACAACCTCGATTCACCACGGACAATGATTCACGACTACGATTATTCACTGAAGCGACCATCGACTGGTGCAGATGTACTACTACAATGGCGCTAAAGAAGTCTACTACTACTACTACTACTACTGTATGAGTTCTAGTTCTTAAGTTATCCCAACGATCAAGTAGGGGATTGTCTGCTAGGGCTATGCCATCAGGGGTGAAAGTGCTTGCACTGAAATACCCCCTTGGGCATCATGCGAGGTGGACAGGCCTAGCAGGAACCCTGAAAGGTTGGCTAACGTAGACTCCGGTGAAGACACTGGGAAGCAGCGGTGTTTTCTGGTGCTGGCTGTGTGGGCGACAACAGTTTATAAGATCACAATGAACAACCAGAAGGTATGAGAAGGCATGTCTGGGATAACTGGAATTTTGACTTCTCAACTGCGAGGTGGAAAGAACTTGGGCCTACCACCTTATTTCTCGAAAGAACGCCATGAATCATAAGGATAAGAAGAATAGATGCTGGCTCGGACATCGCCCGGAGAAAAAAGGTCCGCGATTTTTGTTGAGCAATCAGGACAAAGTTGATAAGAGGGCTACTGAAAGGAAAACAAAACTTTCAAATATAAGTAAGATATCATTAAGAAAAAAGCTGACTATTGAAATTTGGAATGTATGTACAATGCTGGAGATAGGAAAATTATATCTACTAGGAAAAGAACTGGACAGAATAAACATAGCAGTATGTGGATTGTCAGATAGGAAGATAGGAAGGCCAAGGCCACTTCAACACATTAGAAGGGCACAAGATAGTTTATTCTGGAAGAACCAAACAAGGACAACTCAGTGTAGCAATCTGGATCAACAAGAAGTATACAAATGCATTATTAGAATATGAACCGGTAAATGAGAGGATAATCAAAATAAGACTAAAGGCAAAACCAATGAACATAACATTAATACAAGTTTATGCACCTACTTCAACTGCTATGGATGAAGAAAAAAGCAAGTTCTATGAAGATTTGGCAGAAGTAATGAGAAATACAAAGAAGGACATAAGAATATTAAGCGGGGATTTCAATGCAAAAATTGGGCCTGAAGAAACAGAAGTAACGGGAAAGTATGGGCTAGGAGAGCAGAACGAACAGGGTGAGAAATTCATTGGATTCTGTATTGAACACCAACTCACAGTCGCAAACACGCTTTTCCAACATCATCCAAGAAGACTATACACATGGACACTTTTGAATAGAAAGACAAAAGAACCAAATAAATTATATAACAATAAACCAAAGATGGAAATCCAGTATTACAAACTGCAGAACAATACCCAGTGCAGACTGCAATTCTGCTCATCAATTGCTAATAGCAACATTTGAATGAAAACTGATGAACAAGAAAACAAGGCCCATGATCAGAAATTTTTACCTGGACAAACTAGAAGGAGACCTGGCTATGCAATTCATAGCAGAAGTGGCAAATAGATTTGATGCTCTGAATGGTTTAGAAGAAGAGAAAACACCAGAGGCAATATGGAAACAAACTAAAGAAATAGTAACAACAACTGCTGAGAAGATAATTGGAAGGATAAAACGTAAATAGAACAAACCATGGGTTACGAAAACACATTAAACAAAATAAAAGAAAACGAGAAGCGAAGATGAAAAAGGATGCAGCAAAATACAAAACACTGAAAGCAGAGGTCCAGAAACTTGTGAGAGAGGATCTAAAACAACACACAGAAAACAAGTGTCAAAACCTGGAAGAGGGAAAAGAATGATGAGACATGAGATGTTCGTTTAAAACAGTAAGAACTATTACAAGGAAGTTTCAACCAAACTCACAATGTATTAAAAATAAAAATGGGGAAATAATAACAGAACCAGAAAAAATAAAAGAAATATGGAGAGAATATTGTCAAGACCTGGAACTCACTGCTGAAGAATGTGACAATGGCGACCTCCCCAGAACTGTTTACTAAGCATCTTAAGACGCATTTATTTAACATTTCCTACGGTGTCTCTTGTTAAGCACTCTTGACTTTAGCTTTCACTATGTTTACTGCACTTTATAAATTGTCATTAAATAATAATAATGATGATGATGATGATGATGATGATGATGATAATAATAAAGTAGAAAATGAAACCATAGAATGCAAAAAAGACTTTGAAAGAGAGGCACCACCATTAAAAGCAGAAGTAGAAAAGGCAATAAACAAAATAGCAGGCATGAAAAGTGTTGGACCAGATGGAGTTCCTATAGAATTATTGAACCATGGAGGCAACATCACAGTAGACAAAATACACCAAATATGTGTAAAGATCTGGTAAAATGGAGAATGGCTGGATGGTTGGACAAACTCAACTTTTATCCCAATACCAAAGAAAGGAGAGTTGAAACTGTGTGAAAATTATAGAACCATTGCTTAGTCTCACATGCAAGTAAAATAATTCTAAAAATTATACTAGAAAGAATAAAAGCAGAACAGAATTTGAAATAGCAGAACACGCAGGGTTCAGAAGAGGCAGAGGCACTAAAGACCAGGTCACAAATCTGAGATTGATAATGCAAAAAGCAAGAGAATACCAAAGACCACTTTATCTCTGCTTTGTAGATTACAAAAAGGCTTTTGTCACAATATGCCATGAAAGGCTATGGACAATCATGAAAGACATGGGTTTTTCACAACATATCACAGACCCAATAGTCAAACTATATACTAAACAACAGGCCAATGAATAGCAGAAACAACATCAAAATGGTTCAAGATGGAAAGAGTGTAAGACAAGGCTGCATATTGTCGCCATACTTATTAAAAAAATTGTTTGGAAATAATAATGAGAGAGAGAGATGTTAGATGGATATGAGGGTGGATTAAAAATTGGAGGAAGAATAGTTGCAAATCTTAGATATGCAGATGATATATATATATATATATATATATATATATATATATATATATATATATATATATATATATATATATATATATATATAGCGCTCATATAACAACAGCACCACAAGATCTTCAAGAACTAATAAACAACATCAGAAAAAAGTATGGCCTAGAAATCAAATCAACACAAGTAAGACCAAAGTCATGACAACATCTGAATCAGAACAAAACATCAACTTAACGGTTAATGGTCCATCACTAGAAAATGTTACATTATTCCAATACCTAGGCTCACTAATCCATGCAAATGCCAAATGCTCAATAGAAATTCGAGAAAGACTGAATAAAGGAAAAACAGTCAACGCAGTGCTACTTGAAACTGTGGAAGAGTCATAATCTGCAAAACAATACAAAGATCAGATTGTGGAAAGCTTTGGTTTGGCCAGTCATAACATACTGCTCAGAAAGCTGGACACTGAATAAAGATGAGCGAAGAATTGAAGCCTTCGATATTAAAGGATTACGACAAATTCTAAGAGTTTCATGGACAACAAAAAGAACAAATGAATGGGTGATAGAACAGGCAGGTAAAACAAAAAGTCTGTTAAACAACATTAAAAAAGGCAAAGTATGCTATTTCGAACACATCATGAGAAAACAAGGCTCTTGTCTAGAAAAAGAATTAATTCAAGGAACATTATCTGGCGGAAGATCACGCGGAAGAACAGCCTGGCTAGATAACATAACAACATGGACTGGACTCTCTTTTCAAAACATGATTCAGAAAACAGAAAAATGACAGATACATAGTGTAGCCCAACCTCGCATCGAAGATGGCTAAAGAACAGAACAGAACAGTTACCCCTTTACAACAGTCAGTAAACTACCTAGTACTGACATACGTCATTCTTTGTCTTCTTCTTGATCTTTTGCCTTCGATTTTTTCAGTGGTTACCAGGTTTTTAATCCATTCTTCCTCATTATTACGTATTGTAGACAGCAATTTCTTTTCTGCACCAGCCATTTCAAGTGCTAATTCAATCGTTTTCTTTCAGTACAAAATATTTTCAGCATTATTCTTAGGAACCACATTTCTGCAGCTTCAAGCTTTTTCTTCATGACTCTAGAGACAGTCCAAGTTTCTGCACCATATAATTTGACTGGTCAAACATAGCATTCTAGAACCATAATCTTGTTTTCATTGCTGTCTGTTTGTTAGTATATGTTTTAGAGTTGCAAAGGCTATTTTGGCCAATCCTATTTTTGTTTTTATGTCTTATTCACTTTTAGCATCATTGGTGAATCAGCTTCCCAGATATTTGAATGTCATGACTTGTTTATTTCCTCTCATGGACTAGGATTCAAGGATGTTAACAAGAACAAGAACTGAACACCCAAGGACTGATGTCTGTCGCATAGAAGAAAACTAAAAAAATCACTTAAATTCCAATCACAAAATTAAAATGCAATAAAAGTGTCCTAAACATAATCTAGCCAAGAGCAATGCTTTGTGTTTCAAATACACAAATAAATTCCACAAATTTCTATAGCGCTTTCATAAGTATTGCTACAGCAGTTGCTTATTTTTAGGCACTTGATTTTAATACGAAATAGCTATAGCTAAAAGGTCGAACAAGCATAATTTTATCAGGTCCTTTTATCCAAAGGGTCATTGTAGTTTTGATGCTACAGCTATGAAGGAAATGATTTTACAAAGAGAAATGCTTTGAGTTTAGATAGAAAAACTTCAGGAGATGTTGCAAAAAGTAAAGGAAATTGTGTCTGAGAACTTTATGCTTGAGTCGCTTGACTGTGGTGTAGATAACGGAGGGATGCTGGATTTAAGTTCCAAAGTTCTGGTGCAGCATACTAAAAAGCACAAGTGTTTCTAGTAGCTGATCATTCATGCAAGTACTATGAGGTCTCATTATAAGACCACTTTATGAGAACACTTGTTTAACAAGTGTTGATGTTGCAGGAGAACAAAGAATTCTACTGAAAAGTTTCGAAAGGAGATGAAATTTATCAAAGTTTGTCACAACTGTCAGAGACAGATCTTCCGGATCTCCAGCATTTATGAGCTGCATGTATTCATTCAATTTATGTTGATTTCGCAGTTGGGAATGTCTTTCTTATTTTTTCTGTCTTATGCAGAATATTTTATTGATGTTTACTCCTAACTTTTTCTTCTCACATTCTCTAGTTACTCAATTAAGCAGTTCCTGCAATTTCTGCTGTGTATCCGATATCAGCACTGCATCATCTGCAAATCTTATGTTACTAAATGTTATGTCCACCTACTCTCACTCCTTCTAAGTCCTCTTTATTTTGCATAATTTTTTCTCCATGTGCATTTAAAAATTCAGGAGATAATCCACATTCCTGTCTGGTATCTTTTAGTATTTGATCCATTTTTCAGTTGTTCGATTTATTCGTGGTGTTGCTTTCTGGTTCAATATATTTCTGCAAATATTCTTAAATCTTTTCCATCTATCCCTGCTCCTTCCAGGAACTTAAAAAGTTCATTATGCCGGAAATTATTGAAAGCCTTTTCATAATCAGTTAAACATATATACAAGTCATTCTGCATTCCAATACATCGTTCACATAACATTCCTAAAATGTACAGGGTGTAAAAGTAAAAGTAAGGCTAATTATAGTATTGTAAAGCGCTCTTGTCTTTGGCCATTTTTCCCATGTTTACTGCAGTATAGAAATAGTCTAGCTAATAATAATAATAATAATAATAATAATAATAATAATAATTGTTCTGAATGATTCACAGTCTGTAGCATTTTGATTTTTCGGAATAGAAATAATGATTGACCTACCCATGCTTTCAGGAATGGTCCATTATCATAGATTTGGTTTAGCAATTCAGCTGTCTTTGAGATTCCAATGTCTGCTGCCTTTTGTATCATTTCAGTAGTGATGTTATCTGGTCCGGCAGCTTTGATCGTTTTCATGACTTTAGAACTGATGTCACTTCTTCTAGGATTTTGGGTCTTTCTGCAATTCTGATTATGGGCTTTATTTTTCTTTCATCATGATAGAGTTGTTCTATGTATTCTTCCCATCAATGTTTAATATCTTTTTCCTATGTTAGTATTTGACCAGCTTTGCTTTTTATGCAGTTGCTACTGGTGACCCACTTTTTCATTTAACTTAATTCCTTGATTTTCAGGTGAATGTTCTCTTTGCCCCTGTTCTTATCCATGTTCTTGCATTCTGTGTTAAGCCATTCTTCTTTGGCATTTTGGCATTCTTCTTCAATTGTTTTATTTAACAACTGATAATTGTTCATATCTGTTGGTTTTGACTTTCTTCTCTTTGCCATGAGGTTTAGAATGTCTTGTGTCATTCATTGTTTTTTGGCCTTTTGTTTTACTTTAGGTACTATCTCTTCTGTTGTTTTGACTACCGTAATGTTTCTGTAAATATGTTTCATTTAGTGCTTAAATCCTTTGTTTCACCTATTTCTTTAAATGACTTTATCAGGGCTCCCTTGTATTTTTCTTTTAACTCCTCAATAGAGTCAAATACTTTCCAGTCATACTTGATGTGATGAGTTATGTCCCTTAGTTTTTAAACTTGAGTTGTACTCGTAAATGTGCGATAACTGGAACACAGTTATTTCCACAGTCTGCTCAGGGTATGTCTTTGCTTGACAATGGTTTGAAATCTTCGCTTGATGGCAATATAATCAATCTGATTTCTTATTCTGTATCCAGGACTCTTCGATGTCCATAGTCTTCTGGGATGATTGACGAGCCATGTGTTGGAGATGACCATTTTGTTTTCTTTGCACCTTTCAACCCATTTACAGTGATGTGACGTCTCGAGACACTGTCTTGTCTTGAGACAGTCTCAAGACAGTATTTTCAATGTCTTGGTCTCGGTCTTGGTCTTGCTGGCCAGTGTCTCGGTCTTGGCCTTGGTCTCGTCATTATTTTCTTGGTCTTGCGATTCAAGACCGAGACAGTGGATTTTTTCCACTGTTAGTAATAAAGTTTTCTGTGGTAGATGTCTTCCAAATTATGGGGCTATACAATATTGTCACTGCTGGAGTCATTCGTGAGTAATAAATAATCTAAAATATTTGTATAAAGATATCTATTCCAAATTTTCATAATTTTATGGCTAATGTTGATAAAAAATTTGTGAATCCTGTTTTATCTGCTTTCTTGATGTTTAAAATTACTGTATTGGTCTTGGCCTTGGTCTTGTGCCCTAGTGTCTTGGTCTTGATACCTAATGTCTTGGTCTTGATGGTTAGTGTCTTGGTCTTGGTCTCGGTCTTGCCACTTACTGTCTTGGTCACATCACTGCCCATTTATCTCCTCAATCATTTCTTACATCTAGACCAAGTGGGTCTACAGTTTTGTTAATAATCCCTTACCCACTTTGGCATTTAAATCACCCATCACCAGGACTATTTCTTGTGATTTGCAAGCTTAAATGTATGGACTTCTTGTGCTCTTCATAGAACAAGTCCGTTTCTTCTTCAGTGTGATCTTGAGTTGATGCATAAACTTGTATGATACTGAGATCAAATGGACGTGCTTGCAACTTCATCAGTACTGGCAGGGCCGCCAAGAAGGAGAGCAGGGGGGGGCAACTGCAAAGGGGCCAGCGGTCGGGGGGGGGCCCGGGCCGATGATGAATATGTATAATTAACAATAATATGAATAACAACACTAAAGTTGAGGGGGCCCGGCATGAAAAAGTTGACCAGCAAAAAAAATCACCAGCTAATTTTAAGCCGATGTAAAAGAGGCTGACAAGCAAAAAAAGGTAAAAAGGTCGTCAAGCAATTTTATTTTTTAAATAAAAAGGCGCCCTCTATCGATCTTTTTTGGATCGATAGAGGGTGCAGAGCCCGTGGGTGATTTTGCACCTGCAAACTATCGCGTCGTTTTCGAGTCTTCTCGGTCTTTCATTCCGGTTTTGGAAGCGTTTCTCTTTCAAACTGCCTTGTCGTCTGAGTGAATGCACTGGACCGCTGCACAAACGTCGAGGGGCGTCGGTTTTGACTCAAAAATAAGGGTCGTGATGGGCGTTCCCAGCCGTCATTCGGGACAGCATCAGTTGCCAGAGGGCCATCGAACAATAACGTCGAACAACATCGAACAACAACAACAACAACAACATTGGTCTCGTGTCCTCTCGGATTGTCCTTCCAACCATCTCGTTCGTCCATGGGAACAACCCAGGTCATTGCACCGACGAGTCGCCATCCTCGACTCCAAAAAGTCGGTCTATTAACTCCATCATTCTTTTGCAGAGGGAAACATGGTTGGATCTGGAGTATCCGTATCGCAACGACATCCTGGACATAAACAAGCAGAGCCGCGACTGGTACCACGGCAAGATCTCGCTCAGTCCACTGCTGCAATCGACAAAGAGAAGCAGGAGCAGTGGCGGCGGCAGTGGCCTGATGACGATGGACACTGTCGGCGGGAATCTCTGTAGATCTACGCTCGTGAAAGAATCGGACGAGAAACTAGATGACAAGGATGAAGACGACGATAAATAACTTTCTAAAGTGCTTTTACCATCCAGCTTAATTAAATTTGTGTAAAGCGCCCTTGACTTTGATCAATGTCATGCATACGGCGCTGTATAAATTGTCTAGTATAATAATATTCTGCACAGGGGCCCGGAATTTCTCTCAGCGGGCCTGAGTACTGGTAGTACTTTAGGAGACAGCCCAGAATTCCTTGTAAGCTTTTGTTGTTTCTTCACCCAGCATGATTGCTACTCCTCCTCTATGTATTTCTTCCCTGAGAATATAATTGTCATATTTTCCTATCTAAATTTTCCGCTGCCTAACCATCTTGCTTTTGCCACTCCCATGATATTTACCTTCATTAAATTAATTTAAATATTAAAAACCATAAAATTCTGAAGAAAAAAGTTCTGGAACGCCACTCCAGCACGTTTCAGCAGCAAAAAGCACCAATGATTATATCATATTTCACCTTTATAAATCAGTATGTATAAATAAGCACAAAAATCAGTAAAGGGAATTCTATGCATTCTAGTATTAGATAAATTCACTATTGATAGATGAAAGCCATTAACTAAACTTAACATTAATATATACTCACACAAATCAAAGGAAGACTACTCAATTCAGTCTTTATTCGATTCAATTCTTTCTGTAGAACAATCATTGTAATATAAGGCAATTCATACTTTTTATCAACTGAGAGAGAATACCACTCATCAGGAACATTAGCATAGTTACTGGTTCTTACAAAATCCAGGTTCTTAACATGATTGGCTCTATTCTCAATTTCTACATTCGAAGTTCTTAATTCATCACCTGAGCAGTGCTTTACTTGCAACAGTTCATCTTTGCATGTATTTGTCCAATGTGATGTTGCTGCCTCTGACCTACTGTTTGCATCAACAAAATATGAATCAATTGTGCTGGTGACAGCACAATCTGTAGAACATTGTTGGTACTTTTCCATAACCATACATTCTTCTTCATATTCAGCAGATTCTACTGACATAAGAATTTCAAAATTTCTAGTTGATTCACATTTATGAGCAATGGTAGCTCCACTGGGCAAAATAGTTTTCACTCTTCTGCCAGTACTGTGCATTGTAAGGCTTCCATTATCATTTTCTTTAATATCTTTTTCATAAGCATAAGTTTCACACAAATCATGCACAAATGTGGTAGACTCAAGATCTTTCTCATTTTCGATTACATTAGATTCTGGATTTTGTAGATGAAACTCATTCACACTCAGATTGATTTGATTGTTAGCTCTGTGGCTAGACATAAGAGATGAAACTGCCTTTCTTATGAAAACTTCTGAATCCAAGAGCTCATACTTTTGCAGCTGAACATTCCAAAGTAGTGCATGGGCCAAATTAAAAAGGTACTGATAAGTAACCATACCTTCAGTTACTCTGAAACAGCAATCTTTAGCATCAACTGTCTTTTCAATTAAGTCTACCATGATCTTCTGTGATAAGAGAAATTTCAGAATCACTATACAATACACAGCTGTAAGTGCATCGTAATCACTGCATTGTTGAGATGAGGTGAAAATTTCTGGGACGTCATCAGTATTAAACTCGTCCACAGTTTTAGTTGTTGTCCCTATAAAAAAACTTGGCATCTGCAACACAAACTCTGCAAGCTGACTGCTGTCCAACAATGCTACATGGAATGCATGGATTTGTTCTGTAAGGAGATGAAACAAATGTGGACCTACAAAAACAATAACACTATAAACTACAAATGAGAAAGACGCTAATTTTGTACAAGTAATGACAACTATATATCTCAAATTCAAATTGCAAGACAGGCACCTTCAATTGCATTTTCTTGCAGATCAGTGGATTTATCCATGCATCCATATATCAGTCCATCAACATCATTAGCACAAGTAGACAATAGTTAGTTCCTTTATTATTATTATTATTGTTATTATTATTTTTTTAAAATTATTATTATTATTATTATTTGACAATTTATATAGTGCAATAAGCATGGCAAAGGCCAAAGTCAAGATAACTTTTACAGGGGCACTTGTAGGAGATATTAAATAAGTGCATCTTTAGCTTCTTTGCAAAGAGTTCAGTGGAGGTCACTTTAGTCACGCATTCCATAGCATGAGGCTCCCTCATGTGACAGATCTCTTGCCAAGTTTTGCTGTTTTGGATGGAGGGGAACAGCCAGAAGGACACGATTGCTGGACCGAAGATTCGAGCGCCTTTCTGTCATCCTGAGTCTGTGCATCAGTGCCGTTAAGTAGGCGGGACAGGTAGTCACGCAGGACTCAAAAAGTAAGCAAGCATCATCTAAAACCGATGCGTTCTAGAATCTGGAGCCAGTGAAGATTGTCTCTGAGTAATAGTGTCACGAAGTCATTCCACCTGGCTCAGAAAATCACTCGAGCAGCAACGTTTAGCACTGACTGCAGCTGATTCAGTTGACAGTCTGGGAGGCCAAGTAATATATACTGTTACAACTTACAATAGTCAACTCGAGATAAAACGAGGGCGTGGATGAGTTGTATCAATGCGGCAATTGATAGGTAGTGGCGTATCTCCCTGATCTTCTGGAGCTGGTAATAACAGCTTCACGTCATGTTCTTTATGCATCCGACAAACGTGAGCGTCTCACCAACAAACGTGAGCGTCTCACCCAAAAAGACGCTGAGAAGGCGCAGTTCAGTCATATGGGCGATGTTGACACTGTCGATTAAGAACGGTGAACGACTGATCAGGTGGTTCCTCCTGGGGGTACTGACTCAGAGGAACTCTGTCTTACCAGGATTTAGAGCTAGCTGGTTTGCCGCCGTCCGCTGTTTGATTGTAGTAATGCAGTCGAGTATGCTGGCCCGCAGTCGCTTGGTTTCGCCTGGTGAACAGAAGGAATATACTTTTTGATGTCCAATTTCTGTAAACCCACACTAAGTCAAATCTATTGGCAGACCTCAGGAGTCCTAGCTGGTCCTAACTCAGAGTCCTGCCTTAGTGATTCCCATAATAAATATTCCAGTAAAACATTGGTTAGTAATAAATAATATTAACCGCTTAGCTGCCAGACATACAAATATTTCCGATGTCACACGGCCATCCCAGCCCTCTCTTTCTCCACTCCAATCCCCCCCGCTCCAACCTCAGCCCTACCCGCCACCAGCTCCCTCCGCCCGCTCCTCTGCCCACTCCAACTTCTCCCACATAAGCCTCCACCCCAAACCCCTCCCTCCACACCCTTATCCAATGAAGCCTCCCAAACTCCTTTCCAAACCACTCCCTTGCCCCATCCCCATGCTCCACCTGTGCCTCAACATCTCCCACAAAACTCCCACCATGCCCCAACCCCTCCCACAAAACCACCGTCCCTTCCCTACCCTCAGACCCTAACCCCATTCCCAGCATGTGGCTGTGCCAGAAACATCCGGCAGTATGGCATGAGCAATATTTGCAATACACCGGAAAAATCCGGCACAGGGCAGTTAAGCGGTCAATAGCAGATGGTGAGCTGAGAAAGAGAAAAAAAATATAAATAAAATTAGTTATCACTAACCCTGAGGAAGCAGAAGACGACATAATGCTTGGCACAAAAGTTGTCTGCTATCATCTTGGAAAAGACAAATTGCATCAGTCATAAATCTTGCACTTCCTTCAAAATCCCGTAAAAGGACTTTCAGTAAACATATAGCTATATTTAAGCTGGCCTCAAGTAGGATCTGAGAAATGCAAATGAATAATATGTACACTTTCAAATTAACATTCAGGAGTGCAAAACTTAGAACGTAGATTGAATTAAGCTGATATAAGTTTTTCTGAAACTGAAAATAACCATAAACGAAAGGACCACAAAACCATAATGAGCCAAAACCAAATTTTTGGAGCAATGTTTGTCATATTTCACAGTTGCTAGTCACTTAAGCTTCACAGACCAAAAACATGTGCTTATAACCAGTATAACAGAGGTTTCATTAATAGTGTAAACATGGCATTTGAATAAAACGAGTGAAATGTGGATAAAAAATAGTAATTGTAGCAGGACTGATCTGTGTTAGAAGAAATTGCTTACACTATATTACTTCAAACAGTACAGCTTTGTTTATAATAATGTTGTTGCTTAGAATTAAAATTTGCTATGTTGACCCATTAGCAATAAACAGTCCTGATGTTTTTACTTCGTAAACTAGAGGGATATTAAGATATAAAGTAAGTAAAGTTTTCCCATACTCAATTCTGAGCGTCTGGGCTGGCGCTGAACTCCGGTCTCTTAAGCATACAGCAACGCGGGTGGCATACACCATTAACCTAGAGTAGGTTGCCAGTCAAATGTCTAGGCCCGCATTTTACTTTGCAGCAAACGCTGCTCCTCAATTTGATGTTACCCTCTAGCGAGTAAGGCTGAGTTGACCTTAGGGGCTCCTACGGGAGTTGAACCCGTTCCGTCAGCATGCCTGCCCAGCGCGTAACCACTTCTGCCATCTTCCCGCCCTGATATTAAGATATCAGATTGAATAAAATCCTGCTCTTTGCATTAGTGTCTTTCTGGTCCCAAGTATGCTTGTGACACCATCATTAAACGGTTGTTATTTAACCTTTTCAACACATATCCAGGTGCCGTGCTGGGATATCTAAACATGTCCCAGTGCGTATACCAGCACTGCGCCGGGATAGAAAGAATGGTTTACTGGTTCACCCAGTACTGCGGGAAAGACTCTTATCAGTGTGCAGAGATGCTGTACATTATCAACAAGTGTAGCTACTAAAAGAGTACATATCTATGGTTTTAAAACACATATTTAT
>JACLAT010000094.1:0-200000 GCA_018105865.1 Metaphire vulgaris
CATACACACTTCTTGCCCAGCGGGTAAATAAGGCGAACAATGACTCATCTACTGGGTAGGTATGTGCTTCAGAAACAATATAACAATTGCAATGTTGACACTGCAACACTTTTGGAACCCAAGAATGCAACGCCAAGGAAGTTAATAACACAATTCATGTGCATTGGATTATCTAGGCCTCAGCTGAGAGAGCTCTAACACTCAGGTCTGCTCAAGCATGGCTTATGAGCCATTTCTTCCATACTCAAAACAAGGTGTCTACAATATTTTTGGCACCTGATGAGAACTGTTCCCACCGAGGATGATCATAGAGCAATTAAAGCATACCTTGGCTGGACGCATCCACACAGCACTTCAATTCGCCAAACAAGAAAGACCACTAGTCACTGACCCTAGGTCTGCAAACAGCATGGAGATGTCGGGTTGGGGGAAAGAATAGCCGCCTGCTGACTCAATTTCAATGTAGATCAAGCATAATTATGCAATTCAAGAAATCTGTAAACCCCTAAATTTTCATTGTTGATTTACACACGGGTCATAGCAATTTTTTAATTTTGGGCCCAAAAACAGGGTCAAATTAACTGTGAGATCAACTTATAGGCGAATATATATGGTAGCTGGCATAATATAATGCTGCAAAAAAGCTAGTATAATCAGGAAAGGTTCAATTTATGGTAGTCGCAAAAGGAAATACAATTAGTGTTCAGATTTGTAGCAGTATCTAAAGTTGCATATATAATCATACTGTGTATAGCGTCACACTATCGTGGCAGCAGAGCTTGGTGAGGTGGTATGATTCTTAATCGCATGGTTGTAATATAATATATCAACAAGCAGTTTATTGAATAAAATCGTTATCCAATATTTTTCAGTCACGCTTGAAGAGCAAAATTACTACATAATTTTTCACAGTAATATGAAACATTTGCAGGAAAAACAACCTAGCTGTCCCTTCATGCTTGATGGGGGCTAGCTATAAAATAAACAAATAGATAAAAAGTGCAAAATCATATAAAACTATACTACTATAAATCCACAACATAATAATTACTACAGTCATTCTCTTCTTGCTAAAGTTTCATTAATTTGTTCAACACCATTACTGGGGAGAAGAAAATGGCTTCAGTGGTGGAAGATCTTCAATGAAGACAAAAGCTGAGGAGGCACATCATCATTTTCACTCACAACAAAAGGCTATCATACTTTCGCGCATATAAGACGCATTCAAGTATAAGATGCACCCAATTTTAAGACTCGGGTTTTGATGATTTGTTTTAAAAAAATTATGGATAAGATGCCCTCCAAGCCCCCCATATACCAGGCACACCAAGAGAGTCAAATATTGAGTTTCTATTCAGTAACATGGTTAATTTCAATCCTATCACATCTGAATGTGGCTGCCTGTAAAAAGCAAGAGATACGAGGTAGAGAGAGGAAGGAGGGAGAGAAGGGAAGGTGGGAGAGAGAGAGAGAGAGATTGCCTTGAATTGGAAAGGGTTCCGTCGACTGTCAATGCTAAAATAGACCTATATTAATCATTTAAACATATCAGTAGAAGGAAATAACATCGAACAAGTAAAGAAGTTTACATATGTGGGAGGAGAAATATCAAGCGATGGAAGACACAAACAAGATATTAAAAAGAGAGCAGCAAAAGGATTACAGACAATGGGAAGACTTAGACATATTTGGAATGCTAAAGAAATAAAGATCAACACAAAAATTCAAATATACAACACTATCATTGTTCCACAAATGCTTTATGGATCAGAAACGTGGATATTAAAAGAGCAGATGAAAACAGACTATTGGTGGCAGAAATGAGTTGTTTGAGAAAGATATTGGGAGTAAGTAAATTACAAAGAATAAGAAATGAAGACATCAGGAAAAGACTGGGAATGAAAGAGACAATAATAGATAAAATCAGAAGAAGAAGACTTAGATGGTATGGACATGTAAATAGAATGAACAGCAACAGACTCCCATATAAAGCACTCTACACATACAAAGAAGGAAAAAGAGGAAGAGGAAGACCCAGGAAAAAGTGGATGGATAACATCAAAGAAGACTTCGAAAGATATCAAATGACAATAATAGATGGAATGAGATTAACAACGGAAAAAGATAAATGGAAAAGTTTTGTGTCTAGCTATTGCCGCTAATGAGCTGGCAGAAAGCAACTATGATGATGATGATGAATCATTTAAACATCTACTGTAATACTAAACCTCTATTCAGTAACCTGAATAATTACAATCATCTTTCATTTCCGTGTTGCTGCTGGTTGAAAGAGAGGGGGGGAAGAGAGTGGGAGGGAGGGAGAGAGTCTTGAGTTGAATATGGCTGCCAGCAGAGAGATAAACAGAGTGAGAGACAGACAGACGTAGCAATGGAGAGAGAGACACAAACCGAGAGACACACACACAGATTGCCTTGAATTGGGAGAGCTTCCCTCTGCCGTCGTTGACCAACATATAATGTCTACACATAAGTTGCTTAAATATCTAATTACGGAATCTTTTCAGAATCCTGATTAGTCACAATCCTCATTCACTTAACACGTTGACTGCGGTGCAATTCATTTGTGTGGCGCGATGCTCTCGACCAGTCTACAAGTACAAGCCCCTTGGCTAGGGACAAATTCAAATATGCAGAAACTCCAGAGAGTACAAAATTCCTTAGTTAGAGTCATATCCAAAATTCCAAGATTTGAACATATAACTCCAGGTAGACAGTCCCTACATTGGCTTCCTATCAAATACCAAATTAATTATAAAATGTCTTTTAGTATTTAAAACCATATTATATAATGAATCCTATTACTTTAAGATGCGACTAATTCCTCGACCTACTACTCAATCCACTAGGTATTCGGCAAGACTTTCATTTGTTGTTCCTTATTCTCGCACAGTCATTGGCACTAGTTGTTTTTATCAGTGTGTGGCCCTAAGCTTTGGAATTCATTACCAATATCACTTTGTAAAACTAACAATTAATCATCTTTTAGATCTGGTCTTAAAACATACCTGTTTGACTTGGCTTATCCCCTTAGATTGCTCCCCCGCTGTTTTGACTGATCTTCCGGGTTTGACCTGGCTCTAATTCTATTTGGATTTGGTGAGCCATCGGCTGATGCCCTGGGCATTATGATAGTGGCACCACAGAAGTTTATTGATTGATTGATTGATTGACAATCGTAGGCCACCTGTTACTAGTGTAATAGTTGTCTCAACAATGATGATCAAAGAATACAATGTCACAGGTCAAGAATGCAAAGCAATAACTGGCAATTACCTCGTTAAAATGGGCAAAATCTCAATATAAATTCCTGCATTGATTAACAAGGAACTCAATTATCTGGTCCAAATCCCTTCCTCACAGCCCGCGGCAATGTCCGCTTTACACAATGGCAGCCTTGACAAAGCAAGCAACATAATTGCATGTTAGCACGAATTAAATTGCATGTTAGCAGGAATTCTCCGGGTGTACGGTTTGCATTGAACAGAGGACGTCGTATGACAATCCCAGCGCCCTGCAATACCAAAATCCCAGCACCCTGCAATACCAAAATAAGGATGTCAACTCATGTTCCCAGCGGTTAACGTGTTAAATGTGACTGCTGGCGGAGAGAGTGAGAGAGACAGACAGAGAGAGTGAGAGAAAGAGAGAGACTGACAGACAGACAAAGATCGTCTTGAATTGGAAAGATGTCCCTCCAACGTTTCTTCTTGCATATACTTACAGTCTTGGATTTATTTATTGATGATGACATAGCGGCCAGTTCTTTGTGTTCCAAAAATTTAGACAAGATGACCACAAATATAAGATGCACCAAGGGGCTAATCATGTAAAAAATTGTATAACGCGTCTTATATGCAGAAATACAGTAAATATTAAATTGAAAATATAATGCAGGTTCCCATAACCTCCGTCCGCATAGGTACCATATATACTTGTGAATAGGTCGATCTCGTAGATAAGTTGACCCCATTTTTAGAAGGAAAGTTAAGGAAATTTGCTATGACCCGTGTATAAGTCGACAACGAAATTTTAGGAGCCTACAGATTTCTTGAATTGCATAATTACACATGATCTACATTGAAACTGGGTCAACAGACGGCAACTCTATTCCCCAATCCCAACGTCTCCAAGCTGGTTGCAGGCCAAGTGGTTGGCTTCTAGTGCTTACAAGGTCTTCATAAAGTAAAGTCCTGTTTTCTGCTGCATAGAGAAGGAGGGACAGAATGAGGGCACATTGCACAGTATATGCAGATCACATTCCCAGCGGTTAACGTGTTAAATGTAACTGCTAGCGGAGAGAGTGAGAGAGACAGAGAGAGTGAGAGAGAGTGAGAGAAAGAGAGAGAGACTGACAGACAGACAGACAAAGATTGTCTTGAATTGGAAGGATGTCCCTGAGAATGCTGAGAATGCAAGGTCAATACAAGTGCTTTATGTCCTCCATACAAAGTCCACTGGATGCTTCCAAGGTACATGAAGATCTCAGTTGATTCCACAATGTCCAGGTCAATGTGTAAGGGCACAGGTTTACAGTCAGATTCCAGATTTTGTAAATCAGTCTCTTTCCAGGAAGCCTTCAGGCCAAGATGGGTGGTGACTGCATTAAACTCATATAAGACCTCAGCAGCATGACCAACTGGTGGAAGGAAGAGAGTAGTGTTATTGCCGTGGACTATAGCCAATACAGTGTGCTGGGTGATTTATTAGAGTAGCCAAAAGCTGTGATACAACAAAGTTTACTGATTCTGTTGACAATCGCCCCTATCACCCGCCCCCCAACATTTCTCATCGGATCTGAACAAATCTCATGACAGGTAACAGCCAGTACCCTTAGTAGTGCATATGCTAATGCATTCAACCCCTTGATAAATCTGTGTGTACAATAGGCAAAAGTGGCTTAACCCCTTAACAGGGCAGGAAGTAAATATCCATCAAGAAAGCATTACACCGAAAGGGTATTACTAAGCTAAAGGGTTAAGAAGCACAATAACACAATTGCATTAACTGCAGATTGGGGTATGATGAACTCCATTCCTCCATTTCTATCCCTTTTAGCCTACACAGACCCTTGTCTTCGCAGTGCATCACAGCAGCCAGAGCTCATCCACTCTAATCTAGAAGGTCCAGTTCAGGTCACTGGTACAGCCAATTAACCAACGTTCCCTCTAATTTTTTTGGTGCTGTGCAAAGTTTTAGTTAGTCTGAGCAACTAAAAAATGCTGCCGTGCGTATATATATATATATATATATATATATATATATATATATATATAAATTATACGATAGCCTTGTCCCATACGCTAGTCAAGTGAAGACTGAAGACTGATGTCCAACAAAATAAGCTTTTCCAAAAATTGCAATAAGACCTAATTAATAAAATGAATTTGAAATTTATTACAGTCGTTATAAGTAAGTCTTATTGACAAAACATCGCGTCATGTGCGGCTTCATTGTCATCAAAATTCTAACGTAAAAGCAACAGCTTGCTGACATATTTTGCAAAAAACAAATTCATCGGTTTCACTATATGTGAGGATGCGTTTAAGCTGCACGCTACATTCCGAGACAGAGTCAGGTAGTTCCGTGTTAATGTGTTCGTTTAGCCATTCAGTCTTAAATTTTGTTATACATTTCTTTTTTGAAGCTGCAGATGTTCCCGACTCCGCTTCGCTATTGCGTTTCGAGTCAGGACAACTGGGTACCGCCGATTGAGCCCCGGACAATTGGACCCGGCAACTGGGTAACGGGACATTTGCGTAACGGGACTTCTGGGTATAACAGGACATCTCGGCCCCGTACAATAGGGAAAGAGAGAATGGTGTTGATGAATGGTGTTGATGCATTTATATATATATATATAATATATATTATATATATGCATCCTGATAGGCGTACTTTGCAATTTGAAAACATGATAATGAGTGTAACATCATAAATGCCTGCGCGTACAAAGAATAGTACTCAATTTGTAGCCGATGACAGGGGTTGAAGAAGACTTCCCGCAGTTATTCACTACTACAGGGATACAGCGAAGTCTCAGTTCTTCTTAAGTCCATATAAGCCCATAGTAACTATACGTTGCATTAACAATCAAAGAAATAGCACTTTCCATTAAGAATTTGTACTCAATTTGTACCTGATGATAGGCTTAAAGAAGACCGCCCGAAGTTTTACAACAAACCCTCAGTTATTATTCGGCCTAATGGTGCGATGGTGCGGGGCCAAGATGTCCATGGCCCAGATGTCCCGTTACCCAGATGTCCCGTTACCCAGTTGCCGGGCCCAGTTGTCCGGGGCCCAATCGGCGGTACCCAGTTGTCGCGGACCGATGCCGTTTAGACATTACGACTTGTGACGATTATTCCACTAAAATATTTGAGAAATTTTACAAATATTTAGCTCCAACGCGGATTTTTCTGTGTACGCTATTTTAAATTTGAGCTACATAATAACGTAATGGAAGTTGGATGCGTCGTCAGAAGCCAAGGTCAGAAGGCTTTGGCGTCATTCACGAAATTGTTTTATAGCGCTTGATTTTGTTTAGACTACGAACTATCATTGGGCCATGTAACGAAACTCATTTTCACCACAACTATTACTGCATGTTCTGGGATCGTGCTTCAAGTCAAATTTTTGTTATAATGTTTCAGCTTTGACTAATGTATTATCCTATAAATGCCACTCAAAAATCACTGCGCGCTACTCAAAAACTTTTGCGCGCTGGCCCTAAAAATAGTACGCAATTGTGCAGCGCGCAGCTTAGAGGGAACATTGCAATTAACCCTATCCATTAACCCAGGGGTCTCCAAAGTTTCTCAGCCACTGGTCACATTGCTGACTTTTGACGGCTCCGCAGGCGACCTGAACAAGAAATTAAATGTGACCTGCTGGGAGAAAAGGTACCATATGTGGGGTTCTTGAGTTACATATGCTGCATATATCGGGGTTATATTAGCTCAGTCACAGAAAAGTTTTAGAGAAATATACCTTGTCATTTCAGAGATACCAGCATCCAAACATCATGCCTATCAAATTCAAAATTCTGAGAAATTGAGCATTTATTATTGATGAAATTAAAGCGCTCAAAATTTTAAAACTATACAAGAGTTACGGATGAAATTTTATCTCTGTATTAATTGTCATATATGCAAACTATCTCTGAAGTTTCATCCGTAACTGTTCATAATTTATCAGTAGAACATTTAAATAAATATAATTACTAATACTAGAATACAGTAATTGAAAAAGGTACCATAAGTGGGCAGGGCATAATAATAGGGTTGTAGTGTACAATCTAAACAAGATATACGAACAAACTGTAATAGAACACAATAAAACTTAAATAATATTAATCAAAGTGATTATAGATGTAACATATGTAACGGAATGATGAAAAACAAAAGAACGAAACTAGTGTTGTAATTCATAAATAACAGCACAAAATATGATTAAACTTCACTTTTAATCAAAGAAAGAAAAAAATTGCCCGATATTGCAGATTTGTCAGCTGGTTCTAAGCTCACACGTATTAAAATTTTGTAAAAAATTAGTAAGTAAAGCTTAAACAGAGCGTCAAAGTCAAGCCCACTTATGGTACCTTTTACCTATCTCAGTTTTAAAACAAATTCTCTACTAAATTATGCAGATTTGACTAAAAAGACATGATCATTTAATTGTCTACACATCATACTATCTAAAATACCAAAAAAGTAATTTTGAAAAATTCAAGTTTTCAAGATAAAAATGCAATTTCACGCTAATCTGTGATCCCACTTATGGTACCTTTTCTCCCAGCGAGTCACAAATACACTCTGCAGTGAATGAATAGCCGACAATAACAGACTATTCTCAATTATGATAAAGTGTATAATGCAGACTGCAGAATATAAGTTGCAGATGAAATGGTTTTTAACTACTGTGATATAAATTAAATTGCTGCATTTCTGATAAAATTGCATCAAACTGTGGTTCAAGGAGTGTAGTCCCAATAATAAGCCAGGATTTTAAGCGTTCATCAAAATTTAATAATGCTGATCTGCATCCAGATTGGAGAAACGTTATTGAAACTGTTTTCTCAAATTTGAAATATCTTGAGCAAACAAGCATGGAAAAGGAGTCACAGCATCTTGGCTACAATGTTATATTTCTCACAACATCAAAAGTGACTGAAGCAGCTTCTTGATAACTGATTTTCCAAAACTAACAATTTCTGACGAAACGCGGAACTCTGGAGTACAAATCACAGATAAATGCCATTTCACCTTGTATTCGAATATTAAAATCATTAAGATGCATGAATAGATCTGCTGAAAATGCTAATTTCCAAAGTCATTCACTTTCTGTGGGCAACACCAATGGATGGTTCCTGTAATTTAAGAATAATTCAATCTCACTTCGAAAATCAAAAAATCGAGCCAGGACATTCCTACAGCTACACTATCTCACTGAAGTACGGTAAGGTAGGTCTGGGAAATCAGATTTGATTTCTATCAGGAAATCACGAAATTGACGATGAGTGAGTCCATGAAATAGTGTATATCTATGGCAAATGCACTAGTCCAAACAGTAACCAAATCACCGAAGTTCTGTCATATTTCACCTATACTGAAGTCACGCCACTGGCTTAAAATATCCAAATGCATCCAGTACAAGATAATAACAATTACTTACAGTTCACTTTATTCATCAAAACAGGTTTACCTTCGAAAACTCCTAACACCTCAGCCTCCTGGACCCACACAATTGTCATCTCACCTCACTCTCATGCCCGTTAACCCATTCCCGGGTAATGCCATTTATAAACGGCGCCAGAAAATCATAGCGAAACGGGTATCGCCGTCTTAAAACGGTGCGCCACATAAGCATGTTTGTATCCCGGACATTGCAGTTTTAAACCGCCCGGGAGTAACTTTTCGATTTAGTTACTATCCATTCGATAGATAGCAGCACTTTCTTCGCTGTTGTTGACTATATAAGCAAGAAAACTTGCCATTGATCGTCCAAATACTGGGCTTTTGCATTGAAATGCCTCGAAAAAGACTCGTCTGAGGTTTGAAAAATCATAACTCCGCCAATTTTGGCCCGATCTTCAAAATGTTTGCACTATTGTGTTCCAATTACAACGCCCTAAAACTTTCTAGCTCACAGTTGGGGGTCACCGCTGACAATTTTTTGCTATTGCGCTTTGAAATTTTTTGAAGGGGTTCCGATTTTCGGCTGTAGAGTGGACCTACCCCCAAAATTTTCTTTTTTGGCACGGATGGTTCGAAAGAGCAATAAAAATGCTAAACAACGGTGCAAACCACATCTTTCTAGCTTCTATATAGCCTGAAATATACTCAGTTGTTCGGTTTTTCAGACTGAAAATCTGTTCGCGAAATTGTCATTTCTTCGAGAATTGAGTAGTAGGGTTTGAAAAATCATAACTACCACAAATTTTGTCCAATCTTCAAAATTTTTGCATTATTCTGTTCCAATTACACCCCTTTACAACTTTCTCGCTCACAGTTTGGGGGTTACCGCGGAAAAATTTTTGCTATGGGGCTTTGAACAAAATTTGACCAAAATTTTGGAGAGGGGTCCTATTTTGGGCTGTAGGGTGGACCCTACCCCAAAATTTTCTTCTTTGGCACGGATGGTTCAAAAGAGCAATAAAAATGCTAAACAATGGTGTAAACCGCATCATTCTAGCTTCTACATAGCCTGAAATATAGTAAGTTTAAAACTTGTATGTTCACATTTTCACATGGACGCCTTTCCCCAAAATTAAATACCCCGATTGGGGACGACTTGAAAAAAAAAAATCCCCCTGGAACGGGTTAAATCAGTCATCTTTCAAATTCTGCAAACGCGCTTTCTCATACGACTCACCAGAACTTTGGAACTCAATTCCAGCTTCCCTTCGTTATCTACAACATGGTCAAACAACAAGTTCTGCATCCTCAGTTCCGGGTCATTTAGCATCAAATCAACACGCTTTTGAATAAAATCGGACGTCATCGTCTCAGATTTTGATGAAAATTGGCACTATTGTTCATCCTCAAGAGTAATGTTGAAAACCATAATATTAAAATTTTGGTTCAAACAATGCCCAAACTATGGGTCATGAAACTTTGGTCAACCAGCACCAACTTGCAACACTAAAACTGTAATATCTCCACTTCTATGATAGCTAGAAACATGATCTTTGCACCAAACTTTAGCTTCTTGACAGCTCTATCTGGGCCAATCAACAGGTACACCAAGAGTTTGAATACCAAAAGAACAGAAGCAATCGTAGCACATAATTTGACATTTCGACCAATGCTTATTCAACAATATTTATGATTTTATTTGTGAATAAGTCTTACATTGTGAGGAATTATTGGTGAAAATTTCAGAGTGGGCACTCTACAAGTTTTTATGCAGTGATTAAAAGAATATCCGCCTCCAATGCAAAATGGCAATTAAAACATTCCTGTTGAACTCACTAAGTGACTGAGTTAATTTAGTGTGCCAGTGACATGTGACACTTAGACAAATTTGTGACAATTTACCTTACATTTAAAAGTATTTTTATTTGCCTTTCCAATTTAATAAGCTGTACTTAATACAGTACTTTGCAATATATCACTAATACATAATGAATATGAACTTGCACATTGAGCGCACGAACGACAGATACACTCTGAAGCTCATACAGTTCCTTGATGCGTTTAATCTGCATCAGATAGTTCAAGAGCCGACACACGATGGAGGATTGCTTGACGTCGTCATTTCCCCAGTGGAAGGAGATAAACACGAAGCAGAATTAGTCGACAACGGCCTCTAGAATCATAGACTGGTCCGCTGGTCACTCCCAGTCGCCCGACCATGTGCAGAATTCAAGACAATTTGAAGGAGGCGCTGAGCACAACAGGACCGTGGCCAATTTAGAGACCGCTTCTTAAGGACTCACCACTAGTGACGAGCCGAAAAATTTCTGGGAAAATTTTCCTGGGAATTTCCCAAAAATTTCCAAAAAATATTTTTGATACATGGACTTCATTTATTAATATTAGCAACCAATGTAAATGGTGTAGAGTCTGTATCTAAAATCATTCAGAAAGCAAAAGACATAGTGAAGTTTGTCAGATATAAGCACGTGCCACAAGCGTCTTCCAGCGCGTTCAGATAGACCACTTGAAACAAGGCAGACCTCTGAACTCAGTCATGCCTTCAGCAACATGATGGGGAACTGTAGCTTTCATGCTTAAAAGACTGCTGCAGGTTATGGAAGAAGAAATTGAAGTCATAGCAACACCAAGAATGAAGGCTGATATTTTAGATGGAAGTGTGTTTTGGGTCCAAGTAAAGAACTTGCATAACTTGATGAAGCCAATGGCAGAAGCAATTAAACAGGTTGAGTCAGACAGGCCATGTTTGTCAGATATGCCACAGATGTTCTATGAGCTCCAGCAGCATATAACACAAGTTAGCACCTGTTCAGAAAAAAAGAAGAGAAATTCAAAAACAATTAGTATTCAGACAGGAATTTTTACATCCAACCTGCAGCTTGATGCACACCTATTGGATCCAAAATATTGTGGTGCACGGTTACGCAACGCTCAAATGTCCATAGCATACAATACAATTTGCGAGATTGGAATATTCAAGGCTGCACAGTAGGATGCTCACAATTGCAGGTAACAGTACAGCATCGCATCCCCACACAATGTTGTCAACCAAAATCCAACTGAAGCCTCATTTGGCCGCAGTGTAGTAATTCAAATGTTATGTTACCTAACATTGAAATAAATGTAGTAATAGCTCAGAACTGTTCAAATACCTGGAAAACATAGCACTAGATGGAAAGGACATGAGGATATTTCAAAATCTGTATTGGAATCAAAAAGCAGCAATAAGAATTGAAGGAAAAATAGGTAAGTGGATACAAATTTTAAAAGGGACAAGGCAGGGTTGTGGTTTATCACCAGATTTTTACAATGAATATGGGGAAGAGATTATGAAGGAAACAGAAGAATTAGAAGGGATAAAGATAGGAGGAAAAAATATAAATAACCTATGATATGCAAATGACACAACACTAATGGCAGATACTGAAAGAAAACTACAAAGGTTATTAGACAAGGTGGCAGAAGAGAGTGAAAAAAAGGACTAAGAATAAATAAAAAGAAGACATACTGTATGGCAGCGGTTCTCAACCTGTGGGTCGCGACCCCCACGGGGGTCGAATTACGATTCGCCAGAGGTCGCCCGAGACCATCAGAAATATGGGGTTGTCTCTTTTCTTGTTAAAGTACAAAATTTCCTCAGTGGTAGTTACGACATACTAATTGTTTTACTATAATTGTCATTCGAGGATACACATGGAGTCAACTAAATAATAACGATTTCGAACATTTTGATTGTCGTAGCATTATTATTTTTAGCAGTTTACATTGTGAACGAAAATAATTTAACCGTTGGGGGGTCGCCACATCATGAGAAATTGAATTAAAAGGGTCGCGGCACAATAAAGGTTGAGAACCGCTGCTGTATGGTAATTACAAAAAAAGAAAGAAATTCCTAAATGCAGGCTACAATACAGGGGAATGGAAATAAAACAGGTAACACAGTTCAAATATCTAAGAAGCATCTTCACAAGCGATGGGAGGAGTGAAAAAGGCATTGAAACCAGAATAAGCATGGCAAAGTCAGCCTTCACACAACTTAAAAAGATTCTCACAAATAAACATATTTCAACAACAACACGGCTCAGAATTCTTCACAGCTACGCTTGGGCAGTTCTGATGTACTGATCGGAAAAATGGATGTTGACAAAAACATCAGAAAGGAAACTGGAAGCTGCAGAGATGTGGTTTCTCAGACGTATGCAAAAAATTTCATGGACAGAAAGAATAACCAATGAGGAAGTACTAAAAGCTTTTGGTGCAAAAAGAAAATTGCTAAAAACCATAAGAAAGCAGCAGCTTGAATTATTTGGACATCTATATTGTCATCTAATAAGAAAAGATGGATTGGAAAATCTAGCCATAACAGGAAAAATAGAGGGGAAAAGAGCAAGAGGAAGACAAAGAATAAAGTTTACGGACAGCCTAAGAGAAGCGACAAGAACTACAGACAACATCAAACTGATAAGGAAAGCCAGAAACAGAGAAGAGTGGAAATCCATGGTCGCCAACGTAGCAATACATGGCACATGAAGAAGAAGAATAGCTCAGCTGAGTGACTGTACGTGCCTGTTTTATACTGTTATCTTGTTGTTTCTCTCATTTTTCTTATTTTTCTGAAAATTTCGGAACAATTTCCAAAATTTTTCTGCAAGTTTATTTTTCCGGAAAAATCCCATCACTACTCACCACTCTTTGGTCACCACAAAAACATGGAGCAAGCTACTGTGACTGAACTGGCCAATCGCTACCACACTGCAATCACAAAGATTCTGGACGACCTGGTGCTGATCGTGGAGTCGACAGTGCCGATCCGACCTCACCTCCCATTTTATTATCAGGAATGCAAACGGGTGAGGCAGAAGACCCTTTCGGAGGCGGAAAAAGAACGGAGCTGGGAGTGATGAAGCGGCCTATCATCCCTGGCGTGCAGCTCTCATGGACGCCAGGCATCTCGTCAGAGCGAAAAAGGTCGCCAATTCTGATAAAGCAAGCTCGAAGCAGCGACGTCAGATTCCGGGCAGACGTGGAGGAGCCTTGACAAGCTTCTCAGAAATATCGACCGGCGTGATCACACAGCCGCCGGCTTCACTGCAGGTGGCTTTCATCAGCACTTGGAAGACAAGATCAACGCCATATGCAGGAGAACGGCCGAGGCGGGGCCTGCCAACCATAATGTGGAGATGTGATCCTCCCTCACCGAGCTAGAGGCACCAACGTTAGATGAAGTCATCGCAATCGTCAGGTCATCCCCCAATAAACAATGCGACCTTGACCCTCTTCCAGTGTGGCAGCTTAACCCTTTAACGTTGAGCCCACCCAAACTTGCCCTGCCGTCGTACTACGAGTCCGGCCATACCCGCCCTGCCGCCATATTACGAGGCCACCCAAACCCGCCTTTGATGTTAACATGATTTTCAAAGGTCTTAAATACGCAGAATGCTATTTTCTTATGTCCGTGGACTAGATATTAGTTGGTCGGATGATTAACAATCAATTCTGAGTAAAATAAGACGCAAAAATTAATATATTAGCGAATTACAGTAGGTATTTAAGCGGTATTTAAATTTGGCATTACATGATTTTCAAAGGACTTAAATACACAGAACTCTTTTTCTCAAGTCTGTGGACCAGATATTAGTGGGTCAGACGATTACCAACCAATCCTGAGTCAGATAAGACGAGAAATATCAGCGAATTACAGCTGGAATTTAAAAGACTTTTAATTTATGAAAGTAGGTCACGGCGATGTAAACAATCACGGTGTGACACAAATATTTATCTTTTTTCAGCAAAATGGCGAAAAGATTGCGTTCAGAAAACATTCTCGCAGCTTTCAATAATGTTGAAAGTTACTTTACAAGCAGTTTGGATGAGTACAAACCATCTTTTCAATCGTCTCATCTGTCTTTTATAAGAAGATGATACGCCGCCGGTGAAGATCAAGAGGGGGACATTGATTTGGAGCCCTATATCTATGCCAAATGTGATCCAATTTGCAAATTTATAGTAAAATTTTGTTCCATTTTGATTTCCTGACAAGATTGCCGCTCAACTTAGATAGCTAGTCACTCAAAAATTTTGGCTACCAAGCTTTGAATAAAAAGTTTTGCATTTTTGGGATGGGTGGCCTGTTTTTGGGTGTGCAAAGGACCCACAACTTTTTTATCGTTTTCTTTCACGGATGGTTAGAAAGAGAATTGAAAGTCCTAAAAAATGAGGTATTCCACAGTTCTGTAGCTATCACATAGCCCCAGCAATTGCGAGTTGCAAAAAATTGGCTTTGCGTGAAAAATGGCCAAAAAGTCCCGGCGTCCAACACTTTTCCAAGATGGATTCTCCCGGCTTCATGGAGTTTTCGTTTTAAGGGTTCCCCGGCGTTAAAGGGTTAAAGAGGTGGTTGACATCCTGGCGCAACATCTAGCGACGCTCACGGCCACCTCCCTGAAAACCGGGGAGTTCCCAATGACTTGGAAGCATGCAATTGTGCGACCACGGCTGAAGAGAGTGGGTGCAGACCCAGACGACGTCAATAACTACCGCCCAGTCTCTAACCTTACCTTTCTATCCAAAGTCCTGGAAAAATTTACAAATGCACAATTGGTTCGGTATATAGGATCGAATGGACTAATGCAGAAGAGCCAGTCGGCATACAGACGGGGACACTCAACGGAGTCGGCCGTTCTTCACGTCTACAGTGATATAGTGGATGCGATATCGAATGACTAAGCTGTCCTCCTCTGCCTACTGGACCTCTTGGCAGCCTTCCACTCCATGGATCACGGGATCCTGTTCCGACGTCTGGAACTCTCCTATGACATTCAAGGTGGCGCCCTCAAGTGGCTCCATGACTTCCTAACCGATCGCACACAGTCGGTGTCATGGAATGGAACCAAAACCTGTCCGCGCCCCCTGCTCGACGGCATGCTGCAAGGGTCTGTGCTGGGCCCACTTCTGTTTATACTGAATGTAGCGGACATGGCGCGGATCATAGAGGAGAGCGGGCTGTCCCCATTCGCCTATACTGACGACATGCAGATCGTTGCCTCTTGCCCTGTCAAAGAGACGGACCAGCTGCGCGAACACATCATTACATGCATTGCAAAAATCAAATCTTGGACCGAGGAAAATCAGTTGGTATGGAACCCCGCAAAGACGGAGGTGCTCTGGATCACCACCCCTAAGAGGAAGCACCTAATTAATCATGAGCCATTCCTCATCGACAAGACCCCGGTAATACCATCGGCCAAGGTCCGCCTCCTCGGCGTTCAACTGGATGAGTCACTGTCGCTCAGCAGCCACGTCGGCATCGTTGCCAGGAATGCATTCTACCATCTACAGCGGATCAAAGTGGTACAACATCTACCAACGCTGCTCGTGTGGGTGCGGGTGCTCACGAGACAAGAGTATTGCAACAGCATTCTCCTCGGATTACCCGACAGCCAGCTTAATCCCTTGCAGATTGCTCAGAATGCCGCTGCATGAATGATCTGTCAAATCAGGTGGAGAGAGCACGTCACATCTCAGAGACAGACTGCATTGGCTCCGCATTTCAGAACGAATTGTGTTCAAAAGGTGCTGGTTCACACATCATGCACTTTACGAAATGTAGGAAATAATAAGCTACTAAGGGAACCACAGGTTCCCGCTTGACAGTAACATGTAGGTAATAATAAATCTTAAACTTGAAGCGGCAATTAACAAAAAAAATGATATTAACATAATATATCTCATGAGTTTAAAAAACAGGCTGAAAAGCAAAAGATCATTGATCCAGAAAATGTGATCATTGTAGAGATATGTATATTAATAATAAACATAATACAAAGGCAATTAAACCATTCATATTTCAATAAATTAACCAAGCATTACAAAAAGTAAGGTAAAGGTTAAATTATTCAGTAATATAAATCTTTTAAGTTAATTTTTAAATAAAGTTAGATCTGGTAATTTTTCAAGTGAGAAGGGAGGCTATCCCATATTCGTGGACCTTAAAATTTTATAGTAAAAATTCTAGTGTTTAAGTATGCACACGGTATAGCAAAATTATCACTACTACTAATATTATGATTATGTTTTTTATTAACAGTAGAGAAGTATCTGTCTATATAAAATATTTTTGGTAAAAGATTATTTGAGTATCTATACATAAATATTAATGTCTGGTATTTGTAAGTGTTAGTGATTGTTAGTATATTTAGATTTATATACAGTTTATTTGTCATGTTGTATTTGTTTAGACAGGATATTAAAC
Source organism: Metaphire vulgaris (assembly GCA_018105865.1). Taxonomy (NCBI): domain Eukaryota; kingdom Metazoa; phylum Annelida; class Clitellata; order Crassiclitellata; family Megascolecidae; genus Metaphire; species Metaphire vulgaris. Next base: position 16,927 of record JACLAT010000094.1, read on the forward strand.
AAATTGCCTTATTTTGCAGTGTTTGAATTCTAGCAGTAATGCATTTATAATTTTGGCTCCATATAATGTTACAATATGTTAGGTAAGGATGAATTAGGGGCTGTCCATTAATACATCAACAATTTAGGGGAAGGGGGTTTGAAAAAATTTGACAGTTGTTGACAGGGGGAGGGGTCAAGAGAAGTTGACATCAACAATTTCAGTTTTTACAAATAATCAAAAACTAGGAAATATCATGGAATACTACTTATTATAATGGAAAAGAGCATGGCAAAAAGGTCATAACCATCACATTTTGACATTCGACGAGCAAAAAGGGAAAAAATGGTCATCATTGCAAAAAATATTAACCTTGTTATTGGGACCTGTCATTGATCTGGGGTCAAAAGTTTTTGACATAATTATGGGGTTAACTTAAAGTTGACAGTTGTTGACCAGGGGGAGGGGTCAAAAATTGCCCAAAATTGTTGACATAATTAATGGACAGCCCCTTAGTACACAAAATAGAGCTTTAAAGGGAATATTTGGTAACAAATTTCACGATATGTCTAATTATGTTCATATTTTTAGATATTATCAGTGATACTTGCTCAACATGGTTTTTCCAGTTGAGATTCAGGTCAATTAATTATTATACAAAAAAATTTTGTTAATGATCTCGGCATTATTTCTGTTATTTATTTTGAATTTAGTAATATTATTAGGTACAATTTTATGTTCAGAGTGAAAAATTATATAATTTGTTTGATAAATGTTTAGGAAAAGTTTATTTTGTTGTAACCATTTTGAGATTTTAATGAGTTCATCGTTACATTGAGATATTAGTTCATCTATATTAGTATTACTAGCTATTAGATTAGTATCATCAGCAAATAATACAGATTTAAACATAGAAGATATATTCAGTAAATCATTTATGAAAATAATAAAGAGAAGTGGCCCTAGTATTGATCTCTGTGGGACTCCCACATTTTATATTTAACTTTTTTGGAATTATTGAATTAGTTTGAGTACCGTATATACTCGCATATAAGTCGATCTCACAGATAAGTCGACCCCCAGTTTTAGGCCAAAATGTAAGAAATTTGCTATGACCCGCGTATAAGTCGACTTGGAAAATTTAGGGATTTACATGTTTTTTAAATGCATAATTGTGCCAGGTCAACATTGAAGTCGGGCCAGATAATCAGTCGGTATGGAGCCCCAAAAGCATTCCTAAGTGACCGTGGAAGCAACTTTTTGAGTAACATCGTAGCCGACCTCAATCCAATGGGGCCGTAGAAAGAGTCAACAGACATCTATGGCAGTCATTACGCATTTTGCATCGAAGGAAGCAACAACACCAACGACGACAATAGAATACCTCCGCTGCATAGCCTAACGTTGCAATGCGTTATGCATGGCGTTTCTTTCCAAAAATTCTTTGAAAAATTGCATTGACTCGCAGATAAGTCGACTCTGCATTTTTTAGTGAATTTTTATGCATAAATTTCTCGACTTATATGCGAGTATATACGGTATACTGTATTCTATTAGAAAGGAAACTAGTGAACCACTTATGAGATATACCTTTACTCCATAACAATTTAATTTAGAGAGTAAGATACTATGATCTATCACATCGAAAGCTTTTGCTAGATCCAAAAATATCCCAATAGTTAGTCTATTTGATTCCATGTTTGATGAAATAGTATCAGCTAAGTTTAATAATGGAATATATGTTGCAATTGTTGCATATTTTGGTCTGAAACCATAGTATGAGTTAGAGAGCATATTAAATTTTTCAAAGTAATTAAGGAGCCTATTAAACATGGCTTTTCAAACATTTTTGAAAAGGTAGGTAAAATGGAAATAGGCCTATAGTTTGTTATATTAGTTTTATCACCAGCTTTATAAATAGGTATAACTTTACTATTTTTAGTTCATCTGGTACAATGCCTGTTTCAAATGATACATTTATAATTTCAGATAGTATATTAGTATGTAAGGAGCAGACTTGATGACAATTTTTTTTATTTATGTCACATGACCAGAAGTATTTTTTACTTTAAGGTTAATAATTATGTCATTTATTTCTTGAGGAGTGGTGGGAAAATAGTAAAATATTTATTATTTTGATTATCAATTAAGGTTTCAGTGTTTATAATAAGGTTTCAGTGTTTATAATTTTTGTAGACAGATTAATACTGTTAACTTTGGAGTTTAGATTAGACCCTACAATAATAAAGTATTTGTCAAATTGATCAGCTATGGGTATATTTGTTTCATTTTCATCTTCAGAATTCATAGTATTAGTATGGTAGTCATTTGTATTACCTTTATTTCAAATTTAATTTATTAATTTCCAGGTTTTGGCATTATTATCTGGAAATTCCTCAAATTTATCTGCATAGTACTTTTTTCAGCTAATTTTCTTATAAGATTTTTAAAGTATTTTTTATGTAATTTAGATTTGGTGGTAAAAGATTTATAAAGAGCAGGAGTCATCCAAGGTTTTTTTATATTTGTGTTTATTAATGGTATTATCTATTAATGGAAAACTTTCATCCTAGATTGTCTGGTAGATTTCAAGAAATAAATTATAGGCCTTAGCTGTTTCCTTTTCCTTACATTTTATAGAAATTTCAAATTATGTGTTACGACTGCTTCTGTTCTTTTGGTATTCAAACTCCTGGTGTACCTGTTGACTGGCCCAGATAGAGCTTTCAAATAGCTAAAGTTTGGTGCAAAGATCCACCGGCTGACCAAAATTTCATGACCCATAGTTTGGACATTGGTTGACCCAAAAATCTAATATTATGGTTTTCAACATTACTCATGGGGCTGAACAATTGTGCCAATTTTCATCAAAATCTGAGACGGTGACGTCCGATGCCTGTGTTGATTTGACGTGGAATGCCCCTTCTTTTAATTCCTTCACTATCTCCTCAAGACTTTAGGTCTAAACTTAAAACATTCCTATTCCAAAAGTCATTTCCTCCATAGCTATAACAGCTCGACCCACCACCTCATGGATACACTGAACTTTGCCAGCCAACAACCCACCTTGTCCATAGCTACCGTAGATACTCGCGGTCAAGTTGACCTCACAAATAGGTAGACTCCGTTTTTTGGTCAAAAATTATGTAATTTGCTATGACTCGTGTATTAGTCAACAAGAAAATTTAGGAGCTTACAGATTTGTGGAATTGCCTAATAATAGCCGATCTGCACTGAAATTGAGTCAACAGACGGCCACTCTCCTTCCCCAAACATCTCCAAGCAGTTTACAGGTCAAAAGTATTTGAGGTACACAGAGGCCAAGTTCGACTTCGGGGTCAAATAAACAGCCGTTCCCTCCCTCAACCAGTCTTCTACAAGCTGTTTACAGGCCAACGGTCATTGGCTGGAGGTATTTGTTGTCTACTATGTCTGTTATACTCTGAACGGAATCTGATTGGCCCAATCCAGGCCCTCCGAGAGAAATTCCGGGCCCCTGTGCAGAATGGTCGACGGGCCCTTGAGAAGTAATAATTTCTAATAATTTCTTGACGACCTTTTTTTTTGCTCATCAGCCGTTCATAAAGTGTTGGTGACCTTTTTTTTTTGCTCGCCGTCAGCCGTTTATTTAGCACTTTGTCCCGGGCCCCCTTGTGCTCGCCGGGCCCCTCTGCTGAACTGACATTTTAACCATTCTTTAGTCTTATTATTCATTTTATTGTTAATTATACATGTTCGTCATCGGCCCGGGCCCCCTCCAGACCGCCGGGCCCCTGTGCAGTTGCCCCCTGTCCCCCCTCTCGGAGGGCCTGGCCCAATCTATCACTGCTTAACGGTGCTCAGTTGAGAAAGGAGGAGCCAGACGCCCACCCCTTTTGACTGACGCGTCTTTAAATAGAAACAACATGACTTGACACTGTAATGCATTAGGAATTGTGTTTCTTTACAAAAATACTTTGGAAAATTGCATTGACTCACAGATAAGTAGACTTGGCATTTTGTTGTGAATTTTAAGGCATAAATTTCTTGACTTATCCACGAGTATATACGGTATTTCAAGAAAGATTAAGCGCATAAGAATAAGCCGCTACTACTGTACTAATTTCAAAAGCGCTATATAAATTTACGGGATTTTACTTACTTACTTAAAGAGTAAGACAGCTGAAATTTGAAGCAAGTTAAAATTAAAGTCTATGGCTCTATGACGTAAATGGCGAAAAAAGACAATCCTGGAATAGATTTGTGCATGTTCCTCATTTCTTGCCACAGGCCGGATTAAAGACCCATGGTCGTATCCGCCCATAAGCTGTACTTTGGAGACCCCTGCCATAACCCTTAAAACTAAGATTCAACTGGGTGGGCATTTTTCACTGGGTACAAAATTTGAGTACCTTGATGAAAATATTTGCAGGTCCAAGAACAAACTGGGTACCACTTGTCCCATATGCATAATTATTGTTCCAATTTCTCAGAGTCTTGAAACACATAAAATCAGAGTGACAGGGAGATGGAGAAAGAAGGAGAGACAATTTGTATAGAGACGGAAACAAAAGGAGACCATGACTTGGAACTGCATTAACTCTTCAGCTGCCATGTTGTTTCTACAGAATTACCGTACACCTCAACAGTTTCCCAAAATGTTTAAATTCAAATATCATAACAATATTGACAATGTATATATCAATTGAAAGTGCTTTTGATTATTTACAAGAACATAAAAGAAAAATATAACATTTGCAATGACATTCTTCATATTTCATGAGAAGATATACAAATTTAAAAAATTAAAAAATTAAAATTGGACTTTGAAGTTCATTAAAAAAATGTCAGCAACAAGCCAGTGTAAGTAAGCTATCTGATATATGCACACATATGTAATAAACATTTGAAATTTATATAATAATGTAAAAATGTTATATTTTAGTTTACAGAGAATTTAGTGTGAAAGGTCTCAAAGCAATTATGACATATGTATTTTTGGCACTTGTCACAAAAGTTCCTAAAAAATTTTTTCAGCAACAAGACATTATTAGCAAACTATCTGAAACATGTACACATATGTAATAGACATTAAAAATTATATAAAATGCGATATTTTAGCTTAGAAAGGATCTTGTGTGAAAGAAGTTGAAGCATTTGTTACATAAATATATTTTACACATGTCACAAAAGTTCAAAAACTTGTTTTTTCGTTCTGCCCAGCAGAATTTTTTCATTTTCGATGTCATCGGGCCTCAAAATACCCATGCCATCAAACTTACCATTTTCAAGCGTTTCCAAAACTTCCTTAGTTGAATAAAACTTCTGCACCTGTGTATAAGAGGGTATTTAAAATTTAAATGCCAGAAGGACCGCAAATCTCGCCAACAAATCGATATATTTTCGCAGTCAAACTCACGAAATAAACCATTATTTTGCACGTTTTAGAAGCAAAAGCATGTTGGCTTTTGTTATAATAACCCTAGATCCAAAATAGAGTGGTATATATTTAGAAATAGGTGCGTTTTGTTATGCGGTCGAAATCAACCACAATGGCCCCATAAGAGTTAATGACTCCATTTACAATTTAGCTAATTGTTGGTACAATGCCAGGACCACTGTTCCCTCTAAGCTACACTACCGTGCGCTGGTGCACAGATTTCCAGCTCGGAGCACATAGATTTTTGCCTGTGCGCAAAAGCAGGCAACATAGTAAAAGTCGTGTCATTGATTTGAAGTATTAAAATAAGATTATTGCAATTCCCTGCTTTTTGGTATCACAAATTCAAATATGCAGAAACTCGAGAATACAAAATTCCTTACTTAGAGTCACAGGCCTATCCCAAACTCCAAGATCCGAACATATAACTCCAGATAGACAGTCCCTACATTGGCTTCCTATCAAATACCGAATTAATTATAAAATTTGTCTTTTAGTATTTAAAACCATATAATATAATGAACCCTAATACCTTAAGATGCGACTTATCCCTTGATCTACAACTCAATTCACTAGGTATTCGGCAGGACTTTCATTTGTTGTTCCCTATTCTCGCACAGTCATTGGCACTAGTTGTTTCTCAGTGTGTGGCCCTAAGCTTTGGAATTCATTACCATTATCACTTCGTATAACTAACAATTTATCATTTTTCAGATCTGGCCTTAAAACATGCCTGTTTGATTTGGCTTATTCCCCTTTAGATTGCTCCCCCACTGTTCTGACTGATCTTCAGGATTGACTTGGTTCTAATTCTATTTGGATTTAGTGTGCCATTAGCTGATGCTCTGGGCATTATGATAGTGACGCCATAGAAGTTGATTGATTGATTGTGTAGGCCTATATATGTCGTTAATTTGTATTATTGCGCAGATAGGCGGTGATGGCCATTTTCCCATGCATGACGGTCTTAAGTCATTGGGGTTTTGGGGAAGCAGTAGCGCGCAGACTAGAAGAATTCAAATTTTTAATCGTTTGGTTTTGCCCGGGAGTCAACTCCCTGGTTTTGCTTAGTTTTAAAATTTTGCTGCATCTTAATCGCTAATATTAACTTTATAAATTCTGGATTATATCGGTGTGTTCTCATTTGGCTGAAATTTAGTTTTTGGCATTAGAATTGAATTTTGCAAATTAGGCTGTTATCGCCAATGTTTTAATCTCACGCCATTACCGTTTCAAACAGTAATGTAATAGCTACTGCAAGCAATTGCTCTTCCTAGATTATTTAATTTGTTCCATATTAACACCGGCTGGCACTATTCCTCTTGCGCTGATCTCGTGAGTTGCTGCACGAGTCGAAGTACAACTGGACTTTCTTTAGTCTCAATATCTTTTCAAATACAATGGTCTGCTGCAGTGTGATTCCCGTTAACTGAAACTGAAACTGAAATATCCGTTAACTGATAAATAACAAATCCGTTAACGGGAACTGGAACTGGAACTGGAAAATACGCAAAACTGCAACTAAAACTGAAACTGGAAAATAAGCAACTGAAACTGAAAAATCGAGTCATATCAGTATCGTTTCAGTTTCAGTAACCTGAATATGGTAGGCGAACATCAGTGCAGCTGTGTGCACGACAGGCTGGCTATTGATCTATTGTCCACACGTAGGTCAGTACTCAATAGTCCAGTTGTTTACTGCTCGCTCGACCGATTGCCGGCCAGGGCAACAGGGCGTCACGCGTCCCCGCAGTGACAGTAGTTATTGCCCCCTTAATTGACGGTATTCGTCTACCAAGCCTGTAAGGCCTGCACGGAGTACACGCTGCTTTGCTGATTGACCTACTTTAGCAGAGATCGGGACTCGATGCAAGTTCCAACTTTATTGTATTGTTTTGTTTGTCGGCTGGACGGTCTAGTTTCCTGCGCATTGGCGTGACAGTTGTATAGGCCAACTAATCAAATATTATAGTAACATTTTAACAATGAGCTTTAAGGTAACCGGGGCGGGAAGATAGATGAGTGGTAATATCATTGGGCAGGCACGCCGACGACACGGGTTCAATCCCGTAGGAGCCCCTAAGGTCGACTCAGCCTTAATCGCTAGAGGGCGGTAGTAACATCAAAATGAGTAGCAATGGCAACATTGCGATAGCCTTTCATAGGTTGGCGGAAGAGACTGGCCACCGTCCGCCGATGTATGGCTTAGCCACCTATGGGCTGCTGGCTACTAAATACGGGGATCAGCACTGGACCCTACGGGCGTGAGCCTACGGGTGAAAACCTTTACTTTACTTTAAGGTAACCAGTGGCCGTCAAAAAGAGAGTGTGATTTGGGAATATTTTCAGTATGATAAGATTGCCGACAAAAGTAAATGTCTTGTTACTGTCTAACAACTCGCCCTGTGGAAAGTTAATTGCGGGCAGCAATTCAACAAATGTTAAAAGTCATCTAGAGAGTTGTCACAATGCTGCATTTGCTGAGTATCGCGAGAAAGAAGCCATAAGAAAATGAATGATTAATGTAAGCAATTTATTTACTTAAGTTATGTATGTAACTGGTATGATGCTCTGTTAGAAATTAACCCATTCACAAATAACTTTGTTTCTACTACCGGTAACTTTAAACTTCACATGTGTAATGTAGAGACTTTCAGGCTGTGTGCCCTTATAACCAGTTGAATAAAAATGAATATGAAATGTCAAATAAACGCTGTGCTGTAATGCTACTGTTGCTACAGTATTTAAATGTAGGGCTTTCATCCTATGTCTGCGTTTTTATTAGAACAACTAAAAACTGGAACTGAAAAATACCTGCAACTGAAACTGAAACTGAAAAATATACAAAACTGAAACTGAAACGGAAACTGAAAAATAGTTTTGCAAAACGGAACTGAAACTGGAACTGAAATATAATGAGCAACTGGAATCACACTGGTCTGCTGTATTTTCGCTACACTATGAATTTAAGACAGTTTTAAGGACGATTTTTGCCCAGCAATAAAATCCTTAGTATTTTAAAATCTAGAGTTAAATTGCATCTCTTTCTGTTTCCTTTTCAAAGTCTGCCTTGCTGCTTCCCCACTTCAACTCTGACTGATCTCTGGAATTGATTTTGCCCGGCTGACCACGAAGCTCCAGCCCTAGAAAGCGCTATAGAAATTAACAAGATTTTTATTCTTACTTACTTGAAGTATCCCTAACTTTGTTGATCTATCTTGTCATTTACAATTTAATATTTGATGCCCACCGAAAGCATCAATAACCACAAAGCTTTACAATGAAAACAGATAGGGCCCTACAAGAAGAGGGAAATAAATTAGAATGTTTGCAATACTATTGTGTTTTGGTTGTAAAAAAAAACTTGCACACAAACATTTATGTTGTAAAACTGTGCCCACGAGTTTTTGATTTTGCACACGCGCCGTCAATCCTTAGAGGGAACATTGGCTGGGACAGTGACGAGCAAAATGTCAACTGACAGAGGCAGAGGGATAGTGGCACAGAGAGACAAATTTCAGGGAGAGGGAGGAGAGAAAGAGGAGACAATGACTTGGAGCTACATTATGGGGCTGGGCCAATAGAGCTCATTGAATGCGCGGTTGCGTACGAACAAAGCAAGCTCGCATTGGCCGCCTGAATGATAGGCCGCTTTCAAATGACGGCTGGGCCACTTGCATACAATGACCGCCGGTAGAGTGTGAGGGGAGTGAGTGGAACGTGTTCTTTGCACTCTAGATTGTGCATGCACATTCATTCCTGCTTTCCCTGACCTACTTTCTGATTGTCCAACCAATCAGGTGCGAGTTCAACGATCAGAGCGCCAAAATAATTATAAACAGAGTGGGCTGACTTGTGTGTGTACAAAAACGATGGCACACTTTACTGAGAATGCGTACGGTTTAACAATTTTGAGTGAGGTGGCTGCCCGTTTGATCCTATAGACAGGGAAATTGTAATGGTAACTCTGTTCAAAAATTACCTGTTGCTAAAAATCGCAGAGCCATACAGTCTTTCCCTTGGTGATATACTTTGACGCATTCTGGTGCATTCTGGTGTCTTCTTTTGCGATGTCATGTTCAATACGAGATAACAAATCTTCAAAGGCAGCAAAATTCATCCTCACAAAATTATGAAACGACTGTTGGTCTGTTGCTGTAAGTTCCTTGAAAAGGGTATGGTATGCACCGTGCAACTCCCTGCACCTCACCCATGGTCTTCCATACCCACTTTCTTTTCTTTGTTTTTTTCCAGTGGATAATGCATGTACTGATGTGAGTCAAAAACATCATTCCACATAAAATGGCAAAATCCTCATCAGACATTATTTTATGTGCGCTACATCAACAATATGTAGGCGTGGCCTCATTTCTGCTAGTAGGGAAAATTTTCGAGGTGGCGAATGCGTAGGTGCTTTGTTCGTCCGCAGCCGCGCGTTCAATGAGCTCTAGTGGCCCAGCCCCCATTAATTACTCCATTGACACCCGCTTAGGCTATTGCTGGTTCTATACCACGACAGTGTCTGCTATCAGAGTATAGGTAAATGGAGAGAGATGGAGAAAGACAATTTTCAGAGAGAGGAGAGGAGGCAATAGGAAGAGGTAGACAGGGACAACGACTTGAAGCCACAATGCGGGTGGTCTTAACGACTTTAATGACTGGCTACTAGCTCAGTTAAACAAAGCCAGGTGTCACTGCAGCCTGACTCTGCTTGTGATTATTGGCAACTACTTGCCGGCATGCCAAATATTTACCAAGGCGAATACTTGCAAAAAACCTCATATTCAGCCACGGCGATTTCCAGCTAATTCCTACTTTGAACCTTAGCCTAAATAGCTAGTAGGGCCTATCAAGCAGGCAACTTTAAAGAGTTAAATCAAGCCATCAATTGCATTTTTGCATGGATAAATAAGGTGCATACACACATTAACAGGCCTGTTTCTCGTATGGAATGCATAGGAAAAGTGACATTTTAAGAAGAAACATTTGCAAACACTCGTTTTGGGAAGGATCCCGTAAGCCCAACTACAACACCCTTTGCTGCTGAAATATGATCAGCACGTGAAGGTGTATGGAAAGTTGATCTATCTTCAACCCAAATTTTAAAATATATACTGAAATAACTTCTGACCTAACCAAAATCAAATCAAGACTAAGTCTGATAACTCTAATGAATTATATTAATAAAGAACCCATTTCAAAATATATTTACCAATTCTTGTACCAATTCCCTGTTAATGATGCCACTAAGACAAGTTGACTGAGATGTCACCCATAGCCAGCCATCACCCATATCATTGTGCACAACAAAAATTTCACCTGGAGAAAACTGTAATAACAAATCAAAATCAAAGAACACATCACAAAATGTCTGTTTCATTTACTTGCTAAGAAGTGTTCCACAGCGCATTATCTACAAGCGCTGTTGGCTTACATTTTGGACTTTACACAATCCACTCTGTCCTGATTATCTAACTGTGCTTGTACGAAGATCGACTGTGATCGAGAGGAGATCGGTTCTCAGGTCCAGTTGGAGAGTGCAGTTGTTGGTCCCTCCCCGTCCAAGACCACTAAGTTTGGGGAAAGTTCATTCGCGCAGGGAAATCCCGCCCTGTGGAACTCTCTTCCAGACAAAGTGACTGGAGCAGTCTCAGCTGGACTTTTCATTAGAAATTTGAAGACACATTTATTTAATATTGAATATGAACTGTATTAAGCGCTCTTGTTGTAGGCCTTAGCCTTGTCTACTGTGCTATATAAATTGTCAATAAATAAATAAATAAACTTCTCCGCCTCGTAGCACCTACTTATTACGCTGTCTAAACAAAATTGACGTAGCCTTGTTCTGTGACAACACTAAATCATCGGACCTAATCACTTAACTCCCCTCCAACAATACCCTGCCGTCACTGATCAACGAATACAAATTCTGTGTTAGCCGGTCTTCCCGATAAACATGCTCCTATCATCACATGACCTCTTTCACCTCACAACAGCAAACCCAAGTACAACTCTTTCATTCAAGCTTTCAAGACATTTCGCAGACATCTTGAACGAACCTACCATAGAACACATTCTCCATCTGACCTTTTAAATCTTTGTTCCACCACTAACCGCTACCATAAACTCCTCATATCTGCCAAAAAGAAGTACTATTCTAACATCATTTCAACAAATAGTTCTAACCTATGAAAACTCTGGAAAACTGTAAGTGATCTTTTCCATCGCAAAGACCCAAAACCTCTCCCTCAATCCATATCCCTGTCAGAACTTTCTGAATCTTTTTGCTAATATCTTCTCTGGCAAAATCTCCAAGATTTGCAGTATCCTTAAGTCTTTCACTATTACTCAAAACATCTCTTCTCATTACCCTCCTCCCCCACAACCTCCATGCAATTTATCAAGCTTCACTCCTACAACTGAAGAAGAGGTATCCAAACTTCTACTCCCCTTTCCAAACAAACAATGAGACAAGTTAATGGCCTTTGTCTCCGTGATCTCTCTGCTGCATTTGATACCATAGATCACAAAATTCTGCTCGAGCAACTCTCTCTCTGGTTTGGCATATCTGATAAAGCTCATAGTCACAACAGGTTTGCATCTTAACTCAAATCTTGGTCTTTTCAAGTGTCCTGTCTTGGCCAAATCTCTCTATCTCACAGTGTAGATTATGGAGTGCCTCAAGGATCCGTTCTTGGACCTGTACTGTTCAGCCTTTACACGACACCACTTTCATCTTTAATTAATTCCATCAATTTAAATCACCAACTCTATATGCCAATGACACCCAGCTATTCCTTTTCTTCTCACCTCCTTCATTTAATGCATCTATCGTTGAGCTTGAATCTGCATTCTCATAGATCTCTGCATGGATGTCATCTAATCTCCTCGCTCTCAACCCATCTAAGACAGAGTCCCTTTTAATTGGACTACCTCAACAACTCAAAAAAATTGACAATCCTAAGCTAGTTCTGGCTCCTGACACCACAATAACCCCTTTTCCAACTGCAAGAAATCTCGGATTCAAATTTGATTCTTTTCTAAACTTTGAATCACAAATCTCCCAACTTTTAAAAGCCTGCTGTGTTCATATTCGCGTATTCGCGACCTTCTTCGCCTATGCGACCTTCATTACCTACGTCCTTGCCTCGATACCAAAACTGCCTCCACAATTGCCACCTCAATAGTCCACTCCAAATTAGATTATTGTAACTCCCTCTACTATAACCTTCCCAAAGCCTCCATCAACAAATTGCAATCAATACAAAATGCACTAGTTCACGCTGTTACTAAGTCACCTAAATTCTCCCATATTTCACCCATACTAAAATCATTACATTGGCTTAAAATAACAGAACGTATCCAATATAAGATAATAACACTTACATATAGCTCACTTCAGTCATCAAAACCTGTCGACCTGATATCACTATTAACCCCTCAGCTTCCTCGACCCACACGTTCATCATCCATCTCACTCTTTCACACCTGCTAAATCAGCCATCCCTGAAAATCTGCAATCGTGCCTTCTCATACGCTGCACCTGAACTTTGGAACTCTATCCCAGCTTCCCTCCGCAGACTTGGACACTTTCAAACAATAAAATCTGAGTCCTCATTTCCTATAATTCCCGCATTATCTCCTCAAGTCTTCAGGTCTAAGCTTAAAACCTTCCTTTTCTAAAATCATTCCCTCCATAGCTGTAACAACCTAGCCTCACTGCCATCTGTTGACTATTACCTGCCTGATCATATACCTTTCCCATAGCTATTTTAAGAAAGGCTGAGCTCCTAAAAATAAGCAGCTACTGTTGTGCTGCTCCCCAAAGTGCTATATAAATCCACAAGATTTTACTTACTTACCAACTTTTTTCTTTATTATTATTATTCAGACAATTTATATAGCGCCATACACATGGCGTCTACCAAAGTCAAAGGCGCTGTACATATTTAACATTCATAAGAAGTCGCAAATAAATGTGTCTTCAAGTTCTTTGCGAATTGGTCGTAGGAGTTCGACGAGGTTACAGTGTCCGGTAGAGCATTCCACAGCCGCGGATTTCCCCTTACAACCGAACGCTTGCCAAACTTTGACATCTTCGCAGGAGGTGGAACCGCGAGAAGAACACGGAACACTTTAAATAAAGTTACTAATTTTTGAAAAACCATCTTATTAACATAGCTGGCAAAAATTGCAACTATTACATTGTTTAAGGATTGCATACAAACTTTCTAAACTCAACACACCCCTGAACACAATGACATAAAGTATAACATCATGTAGTCAGTGGCTTCATTGGCAGAGGATTCACAAGAACTGGACAATGGTGATGTAAGGCAGACAATCGGACTCTATCCAATTGGGCCGCAGCGATATGATTAGCAGATAAAGTTAGAAACATGACTAGTTAGATTGTGTAACAGCTTTGTCATGCGAGTGAAGAGGCGATATATCAGTGTGCCTGTTATAAAGGCTTTCCAACTGCAGCACAGAAAGACTAAGAAACTACTGTCCTACAACCTTATGGGTTAACACTTGAATAAGCTCTTCAGGAATCAGCAATGCCTGGTCAGAGCTGAGCCTCCAGGGGAACGACCAAAAAGACAGCCACTGGGCAAGGTATCAGAGAGTTCAACCTACAGGGTGGCCATAAGTGGCATAGATGAAGCTTCTTGGTCAAAGCCCAGTACAGTAAACCAAGAAACAGATAATATCTAGCTCAAGAGGGACTACAATTATCAGAATAGGATGAAACTTAGAAAAGAATCAAATATGGATACTGGAATAGGAACATGGAATAAAGAAGCCTGTAACACATTGGCAAACTAACCTTTCTTGATAAAGAACTAAAAAAGATAAAACAAGACATCGTAGGACTGGCAGAAACAAGACAGAGTGGAGAGGGTCATTTCAACAGCATTTGGGACAATATGATTGCAAACAGAGGGACAAGAGAATGGGACAAAAAGGGGCAGCGATGTGGATAAAAAAGAAATAAAAAAAATTGTGATGGGATACCATGCCATCATTGACAGGATAGTCTGGATAAAACTGGCAGGGAAGCCAGTGAATATCAACTTTCTACAGGTGTGTGCACCAACTGCAGAAGCAGAGGAAGAGAAAAGAAACAGATTCTCTAGGAAACTGGAGAATACTCTGTCTTGCTTTTTGAGCAACAAAGTAAGCATCATCAACAAAGTAAGCATTATAGGAGGGAACTTCAATGCCAAAGTGGGAAAGGAAAATGACGCAGCAACATTTATGGGCTGGTATGGCTTGGGCAGGATGAATGAAGCTGGACACAAATTTAATTCATTTCTGCAAAGAATAACAATTGGTTATCCAAAACAATTTTCCCACAACCACCATTCATTCATTTCATTTGTTCACATGGACGACAGAGGCCCGTTGTGCCAATCTCGTGTTGCGCGAGTTGTGACCGCGACCGATGGCTGAGTGCCATTCATGAAAAATTGTGGAAGGAAGACCATCGTCAATCTGCTGGGGCCATGTACGGCGTGGTCTGCCAGGAGGTCTTCTCCAGCTCGGAGGAGGACGCATCTCGGTGCGTCGAGCAATGGCGCAGGCAAGAGCATGATGGGCTGGAATGTTCTTGTCCTGGCGAGCCACGTGACCGAAGAGAGACAGACGGCGTCGCATGATAATTTCTGTCACTGGCAGGAGGGCAGTCTGTTTGGAGACTGCTTCATTGGTCACGAAGTCAAACCAGCGAATGCAGAGAAGCTGTCTCTGGCAGCGCATATGGAATGCCTGAAGTCTTTCAGAGTCTCATGTAAGCAGAGTCCAAGTCTAAGAACCATATAGGAGAATTGGCAGGACGCAGGACTGATAAATACGGATCTTAGTACCGAGCTGTATCTGTCTTTGGCGCCATAAATTTTGAAGAGATCTCATGGCAGATGCAGCTATGCCAATTATGCAAGTAATGTCCCGCTGACACCTGCCATCAGAACTCTGGACACTACCCATAGTACCCAGGTAAGTGAATTCTGACACATTTTCCACCTGGTGTCCATTAACATATATGTCTCCTACGTCTCCTCCAGAACCTAGATTCTGCAGCTTGGTTTTTGTCCAGGACACATGTAGCCCTAGTTTGGAGGCTGTCGACTCAATCTGATTGAGTGATGTTTCTAGGTTCTTAACGGACGTTTCCAGAAGAGCAACGTCGTCAGCGTAGTCTAGGTCGGAGAAGCTATGTTCCGGTAGGGTGATCCTGGTCTGGTCAATAGCATGCTCCAGGATCCAGTCCATAGCCCTGCAAAAGAGTGCTGGAGCCAGGACTCAGCCCTGATGGACCCCTGAGCAACCACCCACAACCACCCACACAGACTATATACATGAACAACACAGGATGGACATACAAAAAAATAAATAGACTACTTCCAATCTTCGATCAGAGGGAAAAGAACCATTACGAAATGTAAGACCTATCCAAAGGCAGATGGGGACAGTGATCACCAGCATTTAATGGCAGATTGGAAACTAAGAGTGAAAAAAGCATTTATGATACCAAATCAAATTTAACCTAAAAGAAAACACCATGGAGTATGACATAAAGGTGCAAAGCAGATTCAAAGAACTAGTTTGGAGGAACAAAACCACCCATACAGACTATGGCAGGATATCAAGGGACAATATCTAAAAGCGCAGAGGAATCATTCACAAGACAGCAGAAGAGGAAATCTAAAGCTTGGATAACAAAAGAAACATTGCATTTAGAACAGAAAAGAAAGCTAAAAGGGGCAGAAACCATTAAAACAAAAGAAAAATATATGGAGGGGAAAGAAAAGGCATAAAAAAGCTTATGGCAGGATAAAAACTATTACAAAAAATATGCAAATAAGAATCCACAAAAGGGAACAGCATAGGAATGTTTAAAATGCTCAAGGAGCTTACAAAAAACTTTGTGTCTCAAACATTATGCGCTAAATCAAAAGAAGGAATGATACTGGGAAAGAGATCAACAATACTGAAGAGATGGGAAGAGTACAGAACTGAATAAGAGGCATAGACGCAGGAAAAAAAACCACCTCCTTTAACCCTTTGACACTTGTGATCTCTATAACCAATAGGTTATGAAGCTGAAATATTGACATTATGGAGTAAAAGAGTTAAAAAAACAGAAATAGAAAAGCCAATAAAAAGAACACTGCCAACAGGAAAGTGGCCATGCAGAGTGGGTGACATACCAATTGAATTACTCAAAATGGGAAAGTAAAAGGCAACAGGCATTATTCATAGACAATGTGTTAGAATTTAGGAGACAGGGAGTGGCCAGATGATTTGCTGAAATTAATATTTATACCGCAACCAAAGAAAAGAGACAAAAAAGAATACAAATATAGAACTATAGCTCTGATATCGTACATGAGTAAAGCCTTGCTAAGAGTCATTCTGGAAAAGATAGACAATTAAATGGAGGAGGAGGAGGTTGCAATATAGCAGGTGAGCTTCAGGAAGGGACATGGCATGTGGGATAGCATAACAAACTTAAGACTAATAATGGAAAAGCAATAGAATTCCAACAGCCACTTTACATCTGCTTTATAGACCACACAAAAGCGTTTGACTCCATGCCTCACGAGATGTTATGGTACATATTGCTGGGGATCTACACAAAAGAATTGAGGCTTATTAAAAGTACTCATTATGTACCATACACTGCATAAACAGGAGAGAAAATAAACCAGTGAAGCGGTTTTGCAAATGTCAAATACAGAAAGACAGTTCATCAACATGTCAAGAAAAAGGAAGCTGCAATATTTCGGGCACGTAAAGTGGTCCGCGGAACGAAGCCCGAAACAAAACAAAGAGGGTGACTAACAAGACAATGGGCAGATGACGTAGAGGAGTGGACAGTACTGCAAATGTCAGCAGCAGTCAGGAAAAGGGATAGACATAGCTGGAGAAAGGAAATTCTTGCTGTCACCTCAGCTTCGGAACATGAAGAAATGAGAAGATGATGAGTCAGTGGCGCAGTTAAACACATTCATGCCAATTCAAGACGAAATGCAGGAAAAGTTGTCAACTGCACACTAGATTAAGAAATGCAAATAGCACACCATCCTAGTTTTCTGTGAGAATGTCCAGTTTCCTGCTATTTTCTGGTTGGAACACAATATCTTTGTTGAAAGTTTCAATTTGGAACATGTGTACCGTATTTTTGTGCATATAAGATGCACCCAAGTATAAGACGCACCCAATTATAAGACACAGGTTTTGATAAATTGTGTACAAAATATTATGGATAAGACGCCCATGTATATAAGACACACTAACAGAGTCTGACATCATAGGAATCTCAGAGATAAATAATATATGCTGATCTAACCCTATGGTTCAAAATACGGTAAGCCTCCCAAGACCAAAATCATTTGTTAAAACTCTTTTATTGATGAACTGACAAACACACTGGTTATATTTTACAAAAATGTGTCAATAGCATTAGAAATACTTAAGGATAGCACTTTGTCTGTTATCCTTATAAACTGATATACATACACTAATTTCATAGCATGTTTCTTTGTTATTTTAAACTTCTTACTAAATTAGATCCCATTCAGATGAGAAATTTAATTCACAATTTTACCATTTTACCGGAAAGTAGACAAAGGCCTCTTCAAATCCTGTCAAGTCTACCGCGGCCTGGAGTGTCCAGCAAACAGTGACCACCTGCCTTTTATCACTGAACTCAAAATCAGAATCACCAGGTAGAATAAATACAAAAATTCGTCACGGAAATAAGATACCGCACGGCTGACTGAAGACCCAGCACTTCAAAGTTGATACACCTTATCCGTTGCCAATACATTTAGTATCCTATCTGAGATACCGGAAGATGTTGAATCAGTCTGGTCTGGCTTTCGAGCAACCATACTAGAATCCGCTGATGAAGTCATTGGACCACTGAAGAACAGCCGTCAATGATGGCTTACAGCTGACACCATCAAAATACTTGAGCTCAAATAAGCAGCCACAATAAGAAATGACCACAGTGAAAGGAAAAGACTATCTGGTATCTTCAAGGCCAAGGCAAAGACCGACAAGATTAACTTTCTCTCCAAGGTGGCAGACGAAGCAGCAGATGATTTCTCCCACAACTGGGTGAGATCTGTATTAAATACCATCAGAAGCCATCAGAACCATTGCCGGCAGTAACTACTCACAGATGTTACACCAAGAAGTGAGCAAAATGGACGGCTCACCATGTAAATCTATCAATGAAACCATGCAGCACTGGCAAGAACACTACTTTTCAGCACTCAATATACCCTCCGGATCTCCATTGGAAGAGCTCGATTCTGAATCTACCATGACGCAACCCAACATGGATATCAGCATGGACGAACCAACTCTTGATGAGTTCATTTATGCTGTCAAAAAGCTACGTAACAGTCGTGCTGCAGGCCCAGATGGCATACCCTCTGAATTACTTAAATACGCACTGAGTCCTGTGAGCATCACACTACATCAGCTCGTTCTGCAGGTTTGACAGGTCATGTCCCTGCTGAATGGTGAGATAGCATTATCATCTCCCTGTACAAAGGGAAAGGCCCAAAAGCAGCAAGCAGCAGCTACCAGCCTATTACCCGGCTATTGGTCCCTGGGAAGGTCTTTGCCCACCTCCTCCTTGCATGCATCCAGCCCCTTCTTTTGGTGACCCGTAGACCACAGCAATCTGGTTTTACCCCAGGCAGGTCTACCATTGATGCTATACTTGCCTTGAGACTACTTTCGAGTTGCACCAAGAATTTGACCGCCAACTGAACGTCGCATTCCTCAATATAAAATCTGCCTTCAACTCCATTGATCGCTCAGCCCTATGGAAGGCATTACGTTCCAAAGGCATACCTGACATCTTAATTTAATAGAAGATCTGCATCAGAACACCGCAGCATGTGTACGCGTCCGTGGAAAGCTCTCGCTAAAACTAAAGACGACCTCAGGCGTGAGGCAAGGCTGCGTCCTGGCCCCAGCTCTATTCTGTGTTGCAACAGACACAATTCTAGACCACATGATCACAAAGCCAGTCATCGAAGTCGGCTCCCACCGTTTCTCTGACCTAGGGTATGCCGATGACACCTCACTCCTTTGCCTCCCGGGGACAGACATTGAAAATGTTTTAACAGGATTTAATCAAGCTGCTGTCCCCTTGGTCTGAAAACCTTGTGGTCTAAGACCAAGTTGCAGAATCTAGGAACGGGCCCTCCGCCTACTCCTGTGTCCATAGATGGCGTAACAGTCGAACCAACAGATGAGTTCACTTACCTGGGCAGTATACAATCGACCAATGGCTACTACCGACAAGACCTGAAGAGGCACATCAGTATTGTCTCCTCAGCAATGTACTCATTTCGGAATGTCTGGAAAGACAAGAGCCTTCCATTGGCTCTCAAAATTTGCATCTACCAATCACTCGTTCTATCATTACTCTAATATGCAACCAAGACTTGGACCATGCTGTCAGCGTATGAGAAAAATTTGGAGGCTTTTCACATGAAAAGCCTGTGTCTCATCCTTGGAATCCATTGGCACCACTATGTAACCAACGCCGACATCCTCCTACAAAGCGAAGTCTCGCTGCTCATGGACTTCATTCGTAGGCACCGTCTAGCACAGGGGTTCCCAAACTTTTCGTGCCATGGAACCCTTTGAATTCTTCAACATAGTCAGCGGAACCCCACCCATAATACGGATTGGAAAATACGAGAAAAGGAGAAAAGACACGACTGTTTCGCAAAACAATAATGTGTACATATCACATACATAAAGTTATTTTGGATGAAAAATGTTTTGATGCAAATGTAATAACATACCAGTAGTCACTAGTCTAAATTTTGAAACACATATGCCTACAGTACAGTTTACAGTTTAGGCATAGGGCCTAATAATAATAAGTACCAACTATATTTATATCAAAAGTTAGGTTTCTTTACAGAATCAATGATCGCCGCAATTTCTATTGCCGTGCTATCTTTATAAAATTATATTTCATCATTACTGGCTGGACAGATTGAAGCAATAATAATTTTTTAGTTTGTATCCTCGCGCGGAACCCTTCTATCCGCGTCACGGAACCCTGGAGTTCCGCGGAACACACTTTGGGAAACCCTGGTCTAGCACTTTTCGGGCATGTAGCCTGACTAAAAGCCATCACTCCACCTAACTAGATCCTGCAATGCTGTGTTGACTTATCGTCAGGTATTCCGCCTGATGCCACGTGGAGACGCAAGCCCAGGCGTCTAAGGAAGAGATGGCTCGACCAACTTCAGTAGCAAAGCGGTTCTACTCCCACCTTTCTATGGGAACAAGCCATCGTGCATGGTCATGGTGAAGTGGTGACGCAATGGCGCCTGCCTGCTACGCGATGATGATTTTACCATCTGTTTGTCTAAAAATAATAAATAGATAGACATCTGTTAACTGGGTGGGATATATATATATATATATATATATATATGCTAGTTCTTTGTATGTGGAAAAATTTAGATAAGACGCTGATAAGGTGATAAGATAAGGCGCTGGTTATGTAAAATTTCATAAAAGACGTGTCTTATATACATGAAAATACGGTAATGTGACATTCAACCTGTTTTACTGGGCCAGTCCCATTTTCATGTCTGTCCAAATTTTGTCCTGCATCTGACACTTTAGAGAGAAAAAATTTTGACATAGTTAAGTTTGCATAAGGCTGTGGCTGACTTGCTAACTAAATAAAACTAGTCTTATTCCACAAGTCAGTCTTATTCTTGCCAATAAAGTTTAAGAAAAGAATTAGTTGCCTGTTAACACATCAGTTTTCAACTGGTGCTACATGTACTCCTAGGAGTAAGTGAGCTGCTGCAAAGGGGTACACAAAGAATGTTTTAAATTGTAAAGAAAACTATAAAATAAGATGATAAAAAGATTGAATATAAGAGTAACCGTAAATAAGTATCAAGAGGAAATTTGATCGAAAACAGAGCCATATATGGAGCGGACATCATGCAATTGTAAAAAAGAGTCATCAGAAGAGTTAAAAACTATTCAGAAACAAAAAAATCATCACACATTTTTAAAGGGAAAACATGAAGTAATCTCCAAAATTTATTTTAAAAAACAAAGACAAACTGCAAGAGTAACATATTATTTCAAGTGCTATATGTTAAGTGTCTAGGGCAAAAACAAAGTTCACTTGTTTGCTTGAAGGTACATTTTAAAGATTGGGAACTGCTGTGTCAACACAATATATGCACCTCAAGAAAACATTCCAAATGACTTGTCCTGACCTCTTGACCAATAACTGCCAGAAAAGCAGCTGCTTACAGCCATATAGTCCTTAGAAAGTATAGGGCTCCATTTAGGAAACCAAGATCACATAAGATGTCAATGCTGTGAACCATAAACTGTCTACCGTATTATCTCGGGTATAATACGCAGCCATGTAGAATAAGCACCATGAGTTTAGAAATTTATCATAATGCAAAAATCTTTAAACCTATGTATAATATGCACCTGAAATTTTGAGAACCAGCGGTCAACTTTCCAGTTTGAAAGAGGCAAAACGGACCAACTTTAATCATATACTTATGTACAAGTCGATCTCACAGATAAGTCGACCCCAGTATTAGGCCAAAATCTAAGAAATTTGCTATGACCCGCTTATAAGTCGACATGGAAAATTTAAGGATTTACTGGTTTTTTAAATGCATAACTGTGCCAGGTCAACATTGAAATCGGGTCAACGCCGAGTCCAAGTGCTTGAAGGTCGGCTGCGCCCAGCCAGAGGGCGGTGGCCAAGGTGAGTCGTAATCGCGATGGTGATCCTCTGTGGGAGCAGTCGTCCACACAAAAAGTGTAGAAGCCTACAATTTTTAGTGTCCTTGATTTACAGAAGGGTATGAGCAAATTCCATTGGACCCAAGTACAAAAGAGAAAACAACATTCGTGAAACATTCTGGTCAGTACCAATTTTTGCGATTACCTTTTGGCTTATGTAACGTACCTGCTTCATTCATGAGCATGATGGCCCACGTTTTCAAGGGCATGACTTATCAATCTGTTCTATGCTACCTGGACGATATTTTAGTCTTTAGCCCTGATGTCAATACTCACCTCTAACATCTTATATATGGGTGTGTCTTATCTATAATTTTTTAAACACAAATCAGCAAAACCCGCGTCTTATACGCGGGTGAGTCTTATATGCGCAAAAATATGGTATACTTAATACTACATACCTAACAATAACGGGAATGTACCATAGCGTTGCTTCTGCGTTTGACTGAAGAGTGAAGAAAATTTTATTCCTATGCATAATACGCACCCAGACTATTTTGCAGTTAGATGATGTAGACATGACCAAAGTGGGAAAGGCCATAGAATTTCACAACGTGAGTATTAATTTCTATTAGAAACACCTGCTATAGTCATTATTGATTTACTGCTGACAAATAATAATTATTTTCGAGCCCTGTATAAATATGCTGCTCTGCTGCACCTGCACTTCTAATTATGCTCCATGATAAAAGTAAATTTTTGTTTGACCACAAAATTTATGGCAGTTTTATGGCTACAACTTTTTTGGCTCGGTGGCTAGCCACGCAAGTTTGGCAGTTTTACGGCTTCAACTAGTAAGGCAGTGGCTAATACTGTAACATAAGAGTCTATTTCCACACCATTCCATAATGTTGTCAAACCATTCTCTGTGCAATCTTCCTTTCTTACTGGAAATTTTCATTATTCTTAACATTAGGCTTTGAACCTCCTACAAGTACCGTATTTTCGTGAATATAAGACGCACCCGTGTATAAGATGCGGGTTTTGATGATGTGTGTTTTAAAAATTATGAATAAGACGCACCCATGCGTACCGGTAAGAGGCACCAAAAGGTTCCGTCAACTGCCATAATGTTAAAATAAACCTACATCAATAATTAATTTAATCATCCAATACTAAATCTTTATTCAGTAATTTGACCAATTACAATCATCTTTCATTTTCATGTCTCTGCCGGCTGAGAGAAAGACAGATAGAGGGAGAGACACAAACAGAGACAAGCAGAGAGAAATCACCTTGAATTGGAAGTGACCCGACAAATGCACAACTGACATTTGCACACCGACATTTGCGCGATATTATTAGTTGATATAATTGAGATTAGGGTTAGGGTTTGATTTTGAGTTATGATTAAGACTATATTAAAACACGGATGACTTTTAATTTATAGCGCAATTCGTGCTTCCTTGAAATATGTGCTAATGTCGGTGCACAGGTGTCGGCGCACAAATGTCGGTCCGACTCGGTCGCGCAAATGTCAGTGAACCGAATTGGAAGGACTTCCCTCCACTGTCATCGACAATCATATAATGTCTACACATAAGTTGCTTAACCTTTTCCTCGGGTTAGCCGTTTTAAGACGGCGGCGGAAAACTTTGACCAAACGGGATTAGCCGTCTATAAACGGCGCTCTATATAAGCGACTGCGTACTGCGGACCTGCACGATTTTCACAAATCCAACGCGAGGACCAAGTTAGCTCACATCCATTCGATAGGCGGCAGCACCGTTTTCGATAATACTGACTATATATGCAAAGGATATTGACTGTAGACTGACCAAGGCTGGAAAATGTATAGGAAAAATCTTAATCCGGAGGCTAGAATGGCCATAACTACGCCGAATATGGTCCGATCTTCAAAATTTTTGCACTATTCTGTTCCAATTACACCTCCCAACAACTTTCCCGCTCACAGTTGGGGGTCACCGCTGAAAAAAATTTTTCATTGAACTTTGAAAATTTTTTGTCGGAGATGGTCCGATTTTGGGGTGTAGAGTGGACCCTACCCCCAAAATTTTTTTTGTATGGATGGTTCGAAAGCCCAATAAAAATGCTCAACAATGGTGCAAACCGCATCTTTCTAGCTTCTATATAGCCTGAAATATACCGAGTTGTTCGGTTTTTCACATTGAAAATCCGTTCGCGTAATTGCCATTTCAGCAAGCAATTGGTACTTGGGTATGAAACCCCATAACTACCCCAAATATGGTCCGATCTTCAAAATTTTTGCACAATTCTGTTCCAATTACACGTCTCTATAACTCTACCGCTCACATTTGGGGGTTTACTGCTGAAGACGTTTTGCTATTGACCTTTGATCAAAATTTGAACAAAATGTTGGGGAGGGGTCCGATTTTGGGGTGTAGAGTGGTCCCTACCCCCAACTTTTTTCTTTTGGCACGGATGGATAGAAAGAGCAATAAAAATGCTCAACAACGGTGAAAACCACATCTTTCTAGCTTCTATATAGCCTGAAATTTAGTAAGTTTATAACGTATATGTTCACGTTTTCATACGAACGCCTTTTCCAAAAATTAATTCCCCCGACGCGGGATGACTTTAAAAATTTAATTCCCCCTTTAAAAGGTTAACTGTCTATTGTGGAAGCTATTCAGAATTCTGATTAATCACAAATCTCATTCACTTAAATGTCACTGCCAGTGGAGAGAGAGACAGACAGAAAGATACTGAGAGCCACAGACAGAAAGATACTGAGAGCCACAGACATTGCTTTGCATTTGGAGGATTTCCTTCCAACAATTCTACTTGCATCTACTTACAGTCTTGGATTTATTTATTGACTAGCTTTTAACCCGTCAAAAATGACGGACGAGAGTGGCTATCTCCTTCCACGATTTTTTCCAAAATTTCACATTATTAAATATAAAAATTTTTAAAATCTGAAACTGTAAAATGAATGCGTAGATTACCATTTAAAATTTGTCTTATGTGCTCACTGGGGGGTCATGTTCCCCTCCCCCACCACAGGGGCTACACACAATAACGCCCTTCCATTCCATTTGGATTTGGTCTCCCATAAGAGATGCGCCCTCCAGTGTTACCTACGACCCCCTTTTTGGGCATACGGCTCCTTTTGGGCTTTCGGACCCAAAGGGGCGTTGCCTCCCACGGAGAGCTTGGATTTTTTTATCCCCGAGGGGCTGTGCCCCAGTGTAAGATAAAGGCCCCATGGGGGCTGGGCTAGAACTCCTAAGGGAAGCTGCATCCCAGTAAGGCCTACGGCCTAACATGGGGGCTGCGGCCCCACATGTGGGGCTGCGCCCTACATGAGGCTGCGCCCCCAGTAGGACCTGAGGCACCACATGTGGGTCTGCGCCCTACGGGAGGTTGCGCCCCCAGTAAGGCCTATGGCCTAACACGGGGCTGCGCCCCTCAGTGGGCGTACGGCCTCCCTCGGGGGCTTGGGCTTGGTCTCCGACGGGAGGCTGCGCCCCAGTAGGGGCTACAGCCCCCACGCCGGTTGGTGCTTGGTTTACGACGGGAGGCTGTGCCCCCTTCCAGTAGGGTCTACAGGTTACGGCCCAACACGAGGGACTGCGTCCCCAGTAGGGCCCACGGCACCACAAGGTGTACTGGGCCGCCGGTGGTGCCGTACAACGTGCAGGCAATCAGGATGATTCGTTAAGCTGAGATGAAGACGCAGCGTCAAACGCTACTTCGATAATAAAGTTTCGTTATCAATAGAAACAGCATCTTCCAACATCTGCCGTGTTACATGACTGACAAACTTACCGGACAAAGAGAATTATATATATTACTTCACCTGAAACGTTTGCTAAAGAGCTGAAAACGTATTTGTTCACCATATCGTATAGTTGACTGTTCGACTGTACAGCGCTTTTGGTTTTGGCCGATGGCCATGTTACGGCGCTTCACAAATCGTCGAATAATAATAATAATAATAATAATATAGATGATGACTTGGGTGGCAGTTATTCGTGCTCCAAAAAATTTATATAAGATGCACCAGAGTATAAGACGTACCAAGGGGGCTAATTGTGTACAAATATGTATAACCCGCGTCTTATATGCACAAAAATACAGTAGACAAAGATAGTGATCCAAAATACAAACATTTAGCCTGTGTGATGTTTCCCATGATTTTTCAGAGCTCTTGATGGTGATGATGATTTGTACTAGTCAATATTCAATTAAAACATCATAATTCTTAACCCGTTGCAGGGGGATTTAATTTTTTCAAGTCGTCCCCAATCGGGGTATTTAATTTGGGGGAAAGGCGTTCATGTGAAATTGTGAACATACAAGTTTTAAACTTACTATATTTCGGGCTATATAGAAGCTAGAAAGATGCGGTTTGCACCATTGCTTAGCATTTTTATTGCTCTTTCGAACCATCCGTGCCAAAGAAGAAAATTTTGGGGGTAGGGTCCACCCCACAGCCCAAAATAGAACCCCTCCCCAACATTTTGGTCAAATTTTGTTCCAAGCCCCATAGCGAACTTTTTTCCTCAGTAACCCCCAAACTGTGAGCGAGAGAGTTATAAAGGGGTGTAATTGGAACAGAATAATGCAAAAATTTTGAAGATTGGACAAAATTTGGGGTAGTTATGATTTTTCAAACAATATTACTCATTGCTCGAAGAAATGACAATTTTGCGAACAGATTTTCAATCTGAAAAACCGAACAACTGAGTATATTTCAGGCTATATAGAAGCTAGAAAGATGCGGGTTGCACCGTTGTTTAGCATTTTTATTGCTCTTTCGAACCATCCGTGCCAAAAAAGAAATTTTTGGGGGTAGGTCCACCCTACAGCCAAAAATCGGAACCCTCCCCCAAAAAATTTCAAAGCGCAATAGCAAAAAATTTTCAGCGGTGACCTCCCAACTGTGAGCGAGAAAGTTTTAGGGCGGTGTAATTGGAACATAATAGTGCAAAAATTTTGAAGATCGGGCCAAAATTGGAGGAGTTATGGCGGAGTTATGATATTTCAAACCTCAGACTCGAGTCTTTTTCGAGACATTTCAATGCAAAATCCCAGTATCTGGACGATCAATGGCGTTTTCTTGCTTGTATAGTCAACAACAGCAAAGAAAGTGCTGCCATCTATCGAATGGATAGTAAACTAAATCGAAAAGTTACTCCCGGAGTCCCGGGGCGGTTTAAAACTGCAATGTTCGATGCTTATGTGGCGCACCGTTTATAGACGGCGTTACACTTTGGGATATGATTTTCGGGCGCCGTTTTAAGACGGCACTGCCCGGGAACGGGTTAACCAAGGCACTTACAGTGAAGTGTTGAGAGGGCCACCTTACTTCATTTAGTGGCCTAAATGAAACAACATCAAGGTCTGTTGCAATAACATCATTTCATTTTCCACATGAGCATTACAAAATTTAACCAACTTCTGTCTCATAACTATTGTGATAAAGATGATTCTGCTCTAGTTTAGTTATTCAAGTATATTTGTATGAAAAGTTTGTTAGACTGCAATTTCAAAATGTATATTGCACCAACTGTTCATAGTTACAGCAGCAACAAGAAAAAGTTTCTTAGCAACAAGTGTCAATGTCGTTGTTGTCATTGACACTGTCGTCATTGTCATCATCATCATCATCATCAGCAGCAGCAGCAGCAATAACCACAGGCTCATCACCAGTCTTTGTCAGATGCCATCTTCAAAGTGCATTCTCAATGATTTTTCTGTTTATGGCTCGGTGGCTCAACTCTTCTAACCAATACCAACGCCACTCCCTTTTGTCATCATACGATTCTTTGCTCTTCTTTTTTTGTTGGAGCCATCACAAGTTATGCAAGATGCATAGGTCGAATTTTTTACAAATTTGCAAAAACATGACTTATTAACAAACACCTTGATGACTTCAAAATAAAACAGCATATGTTAACAAAGTCCAATTGACATTGTGTGGAACAGTAAACATATATAATTCATTAAAATATAAAATTCCTCACCTAAGTTCATCAGTATCAGGCATCTGGCTGTAAGTAAGTATGGAAATAACTTTTCGTTTGTCATAAACTGGCTACAAAATCAATGAAGAACTCTATTTTGACCCTTTACATAAATTCTTAAATACTTCAGCTTCATACATTGATAGGCATACCAAACAAAAATATATATGAAGTAAGCCCCTATTGAGGAGAGATCAGCAGTGCAGATAAAACTGTGAACATCAATCAGATTATCACAATTTTAAAAATATCATGAACACTAAGCTAGTAAGCTACGCAAGATCATAGATGTGACGTCACACTGCTTAATAAATAAGTAAATCTAACAGTGTTCTGTTTTTCTATCAGTAATGCATGACTTGACTCCTACGTGTTACAACTGTTTTTAACCCCTTGAATACCGTTGAATTTAACTCATTGAATAATTCTTATAAGTCCCAACGCTGGAGTGACAAGATTATAAAATTAAGATTATGGTTTAATTAGAAGACCAGAGGCATATACTTGAATTAACTTTCTGTACATACGTGGGGCAACTACAGCACTTGATTGGCCAGAATGGATGGGTCAGGACAGGCTAGGCCAAGACCAAAGGGGGGCCATGGCTCAAATGGCCCAATGGTAAATACGCCACTGTTTGTCAACACAACATTCTTGGATAGATAGATAGAAATATATATATATATATATATATATATATATATATATAATTTTATATATATATGTTACAGTCAAAGTGTGAAATCAGGCAATGCTGACATTGCCTGAAATTTTTAGGCAATGTCGACATAAGCCGTTTCCTTGGGCAATGTCGACATTGACTGAAATTGTTAGGCATTGTTTAACAATGCCTGAAATTTGCTCAGATTTTTTACACACTTTGCCTGAAATCCTTATCTGTGATGGAATAGCATCCCGAGTGAATCGGGATATGAAGGCATATGTCGACATTGCCTAAAAATTTCAGGCAATGTCAACATTGCCAGATTTCACACTTTTACTGTAACATATATATGTGTGTGTTATTAATGTTGTAGAACTGTATTCTATTACTGCTTGTTCCTTTATCCTTTATTTCATTTGAACTAAATAAAAGTTTGGCAGTTATTAATTAATGTTGCAGAACTGTTTTATATTACTGCTTGCAATGTTTAAGGGGCCATCCATATAGTACACACAAAAAAAGCCATATTTTCAACCCCCTCCCTCCTGTTGCACACCGTATGTTTTGGTTAACTCCCCTATGCATAGGTACAAATTAGCAACCCCCCCACACGGTGAAAATTAATTTTTAGCCATAGCAAAAAAGCATTTGTTTACTATTAAATTAAAGGTTTTTAACCAAGGTAACTAAGGCTGTTGAGACTGCTGGTTTTGAAGGACCGGTTAACCGTTCAAAAAAGACCGGTTAACCGATCATTAGCGGCAGCCTGGTGTCATGCCTACATCAAAGCGCTTTGATGCCGCCAGCGCCTATGCCGGCGTCCTGCGCGGCTACATCAAAACGCTTTGATGCCGCCGGCACCTATGCCGGCGTCCTGCGCGGCTACAACAAAGCGCTTTTATGTTTTCAAATTGAAATTACGGTTAACCGGTCAGAGTTAAAAGACCCGGTTAACCGTTAACAACCTTAGTTGGAACAATAGTCAGGACCCTTCCGCACACATTGGTGCATGCATAGCTCCATATACAGTGCTATTCCACCACGGATAAAGATTTCAGGCAAAGTGTGTAGAAAATCTGAGCAAATTTCAGGCATTGTTAAACAATGCATAAAAATTTCAGTCAATGTCTACATTGCCCGAGTGAAACGGCTTATGTCAACATTGCCTAAAAATTTCAGGCAATGTCAACATTGCCTGATTTCACACTTTGACTGTAACACACACACACACACACACATAATGATTATAATCAATACAATACAACAACAAAAATTAGTCTAAACAGCAATGGCGGTGATCATCGAAGCCCATAGATATACTATTTAAACGCACCTATCTATGCGGAGATCGCTGAGAAGGCCCGCAATCATCCATAACAAATTAACAAAATCATCAGTCATGCCACATTTGTAATCAGAAATTTTAAAAATGATACGGACAATAGATATAGTTCTAAATTTTCTATTTAAATTTTAATTTTGCTAAAAACCAGTCTTCGGATTTTCCGGAACGCGGTCTGGATTATCCGGAGTGCCGCTCCGCCTCGCTCCAGCCCCAAAAAGCCCTGTCTACACTCTACAATCAACTGTCGATCACTCTCTTCTGTTCCCAGTCACAACCAACCAACTATTCTAGGAGACCTGAATGCTGCTTCAGGATAAGCCACTGATGACAGCAGCATGGTCAGCCCGTTTGGCTCTGGCATCTTGAACGACAACTCTGAATAACTCCTGCATTTCTGCGCCATCTATGGCCTTGCCATACTCGACTCCTGGTACCAGCGACTTGACATCCATCAATGGACATGGATGATGGATGTCATTTCTAGTTCGCCGCTTGGAACACTCTTATGGAGTAAAAGGCACTGTTCTAGCCTGGCTCAAGGACTATTTGGCTGGGCGAGTCCAGTCGGTTTGCTGGAACGGAGTTACATCAGCGCCGCGCCAGGTCCTCAGCGGTGTTCCGCAAGGGTCCGTCCTCGGGCCGCTGCTATTCGTCTTATATGTAGGAGACATCGGCCGAATCATTAAGTCATTCGGGCTGGGATCGCACGCCTACGCGGACAATGTTCAAGTGTTTTCCTCCTGCCACCCATCCGAGGCTGATCGACTACAATCCAGCATAAGAGACTGTATCACCGCAATCAGACAATGGACAGACGCGAACCGACTTTCCCTCAACCCTGGAAAGACAGAGTTCCTTTGGGTCACTACCCCGAGACGTAGTCATCTCATCAGCCACAATCCGTTCACGATTGACGGAGTTGACATTGCGCCGATGACTGAGCTGCGACTCCCGGTATTCTTCTGGACGAGACGCGCTCGTTCACCGGCACGCAACGAATGTGATCCGCACCTGCTACTATCACCTAAGAAGGATCAAAGCCATTCGCCGTTATCTTCCACTACTCGCCGTGATAACGTCGGTGCGCGCTCATCCTGACACACGTGGATTACTGTAACAGTCTACTCTTCGGACTCCCGGACAGCCTACTGAACCGCCTTCAATCAGTTCTTAACGTTTCCGCGGCTTATATTCGGAGCCAGGTGGAACGAACACGCCACACCGCTGTTACGAGACCACCTTCACTGGCCCGGATACCTGAACGAATAGCATTCAAACGATGTTGGTTGGCGTTCAGAGCTTTACCACGACCCATGCTGTCCGGAGTATTTATCGACACTTGTGCACCGACCCTCTCCAGCTGACAGACGCCGCAGCTACGATCATGTCGCCGAGTCCAGCTTGTTGTCCCTCCCCGTCTAAGACAGCCAAATTCGGGATAGATCTGTCTCGAGGGGAAACCCTAGACTCTGAACTCCCTCCCGAGGAAATAACTAGCGAAACCACTCCCGACAAATTTGCAATTTAACTCAAGACGCATCTTTTTAGCATTTCATATCAGAGGCTTCTGTAAAGCGCTCTTGACTATGGCCTTAGCCAGGCACAGAGCGCTATACAAATTGACATTTATAATAATAATAATAATAATGGATATAGCATGATGGCCACACCAAAAAGATGATAGATCACATTCTCACATGCCAGGATGTGATCACCACATGCCGCTGAAACCAAAGCACTGTAGTCCTGGCATGATGCCCTCAGGGGGAGCAGGAGCTTGGTGAGGAGGAAGGGTCGTCAGTACTGGCGCCATGCGATCGACTCCTCGCACTGAAGGATCTATGAGAAACTATAAGGTCAAATCGACAGAAAACCGAAGAGCAGCGCTCTAATAGTGATGGGCGACTTCAATGCCAAAGTAACTGGAACAGGGATCCACAAAATATCAATGTAATGGGCAACCATGGCATAGGAGAATGCAACAAAAGAAGAAAAAGGCTCCTGGATTTCTGCTACACAAATAGACTTTTCATATACACAAATAAACTTTTCATCTCAAACACTAAATTTAAAAATACAAAGGCTTCAAGGTGCTGGACCTGGGAATAACCAGAGAAGAAAACGCACAACTAAATCGACTCTGTATTTGTTTGCAAAAAACTACTATCAAGCCTCCAAAACAGCAGAGCCTTTCCAAAAGCTAACATAGGCTCAGACCACCAACTAGTCATGACAATCATAAAACTAAAACTGAAGAAAGAGATCCCCCCAAAAAACTACAAAGGTGAATTACCAAAAAGCTATCGGATCTAACAACTAAAGAAGCATATAATGCCATAATAGGCCTCCATAAATTGTTTAGTTATCATTTATGGAATCTGTATTTAGTAACCTGGTTAATCGCAATCGTCTTTCAAATTCTGCTTCCAAATGCAAGGGTAAACAAAGTTCCATCCGCTGTCGATCATGTGTGGTGCCATTCACCATAGGTTTCTCTGATTTTAAATGTCTCTGTTCTGTTACGGCCCAAATGCAATAAAGAATATCAATGGCATTGGCTATTGGTCTTATTTCTTACTTAAAGGCCCTTGATTGATCCTGAAGTCAGCCACTTGTGAAAAAAATTTATATAGTGTGTCTATGACTATAACAAGTGGAGGCACTGGAGGGGTGCACAGTAGACAAAAATATGTATATTGCATTATATGTGTGAAACTACAGTAGCTTAGAGGGGTAAAATTAGAGGGGTAAAATGCAGCCCTGATTCAAACACAGTGTCATTGTTTGCAAGATGCGAAAATGAGATTCTGTTGGGTAAGACAGCTAATGTAAAACATTTGTCATATGATCACTCTCCTGACAAGGAGTTTAGCAGCTGGGTGTAGAACTGATTGGAATGAACTAAGATGAACTGCTGGAAAACCAGCATAGAGTGAGCCCAATATGGTAATCTAAAGGAGATAAAAGCAAACACCAAGGTAGCAGCAGAAGGTGCATCAAGTGTTACATTCTACAATCGTCACCAACTCGTAAAGGTTGGTGACGATTGTATAATGTAAGTGCAAGTGAGGGATTTGATGTGCTCAGAAAGTCAACTCAGAATCAATCTTGCCACCAAAGATGAGAACTGCAAATGATAAAAAGTTAAGGAATGCAGACACCAGAGCTTTGCAACCAAGTTTGGAGAGTTGAAGCCAAGATGCAAATCAAATGAGTTGCGTCTTTAACCCTATGGCTCCTACATAAAAAACCCATATCCCTGGCCATTTTTATCAATAGCTACTATAAAATTTTCAATTGCTAATACAACAGATAAAAACCACTATAGCTTAGTTTAAATTCTTCCTTGTCCATCTGACATCTACCAATCTGAGGCACATTGTTACTTCATACCTAGGTTATTCCTGTTATTCCTATACCTGCACTTTTGATTTTACTTTTCCAGAAAAGTTTCAAACCTATTTTCCTCTTATATCTTTATTTATTGTTACTAGGAAAAATAAATATTGATTTGCTCTTTCCCATTAGTAAAAAGCTGTGGGAAAACAACTGACAGTATTTGACCAAATGACAAAAGACAGTTCTATAACACAATAAAGAATGCACTGCTATGCTGATATTTTGTCTCAGTTAACATTGGTAAATCACTCTGATTAACAATGATGTACAATACAAACTGACCTCTGGTGGTGCAACTGGGTGCAACAAACGCTCTCCTTTCAGAAGATCAGAACACATTGTATAATATCCTATGAGGTCAGACATACTATCAAATTCTCGACCTCCAATATAGAAATCTCCACACATGGCTGTGATCCTGAACAAAATATTTAAATACACCCATCATTCAAATTTAATATGAGACTTAACAAAGAAAATTTCAGACATGAAAGAAATGAAATGCAAAATACCAATGGATTCAGCAAAGGTGGCAACAAAAGTTGGAGAAATCAAATCCCATGACCTAGGATTTTTATTATTATTATTAATATAATTACACGGCTAACGCACATTAAGTCATTCACTAAGTGAAGAATCACAAGTGCGGGGTGAGTCATGTGTCCTAAACAGTGTAGGCCAAACTGCAGAGTACAGTTTTCAGTTGGCGTTTAAACACAATTAGTGAAACAGTTAAGTCTGAAGTGACAGATTTTGGTATATTGTTCTAAACAGACAGAGCAGCATTGGTGAAGAAACGGCTGGTGACAGAAAGGTGAGTGTGTTAGACCTGTGTGCCGCCACGCCACCGACGTTTTGCATGACGATGCCGCCAGTGATACAGGATCGGCGCGCCACCGCCGCCGAGAGGATACCAGCATGACGTCAGCGTCCCTGTGGTGAAATTATTTCTCTCATGTAACCATGTAACAGAAACATGTACACAGAAGAACTCATAAGAGAAGCATTTGAGAACATAGAAGATGGAGTAGTGGTGGGTGGAAAAAGGATAAGGGACATAAGATCTGCTGATGACCAGGCAATTATGGCAAACACCAACCATGGATTGCAGAGATTGATGGACTCTCTTAACGCAACACCAAAGGATTACGGAATGAAAATCAATTTAAAGAAGACAAAGGCAATGAAAATCAGCAGACATGGTGGAGAAATGAAAATAATCATTGATGGAGTGGAAATAGAACAGTTAGAAGAAATCTGCTATCTTGGAAGCCTGCTTGATGAAAACGCCAAGTGCCATAAAGAAGTAAGGAGAAGAATTGCCATGGGGAAAGAAGCCTTTACGAACAGAAGAGAACTACTGAGAAGGAATTTTAACCGAAATCTGAAAAAACAATTGGTCAAAACACTGATCTGGCCAGTGACACTCTATGGGTCAGAAACTTGGACGCTCAGAAAGGAA
Source organism: Metaphire vulgaris (assembly GCA_018105865.1). Classification (NCBI taxonomy): domain Eukaryota; kingdom Metazoa; phylum Annelida; class Clitellata; order Crassiclitellata; family Megascolecidae; genus Metaphire; species Metaphire vulgaris. Next base: position 51,991 of record JACLAT010000094.1, read on the forward strand.
GACATAAAGAGATTAGAGGCATTCGAAATGTGGATCTGGCGAAGAATGGAAAAAATCACCTGGACGGAAAAAATAACAAACGAAGAAGTCTTGGAGAGGTAGAAGAGAAGAAAAGCATAATTAACACTATTCGTACAAGACAAAAGAAGTGGATAGGTCATCTATAATATTAAAATCCTTCCTCTGTATTGTCTGTTACCTTCAAGCATTCTCATTGGTTGGCTGTGTGAGCGTTCTGATTGGTTACCTTCAAGCGTTCTGATTGCTTGGCTGTGTGAGCGTTCTCATTGGTTACCTTCAAGCGTTCTGATTGCTTGGCTGTGTGAGCGTTCTCATTGGTTGGCTGTGTGATGTTCTTATTGGCCGAATCTTAGAAAAACCACGCTAACATCGCAGGCACAAATAGGCTTAAAACTGCTCAAATAATCGACTCTAAAATCTAATCTACATATACTATTACAGATTAAATATCAGAGCATCAGTTTACAAGGATGGTTTTGTGCAAAAGATGCAATTAGCACACAATAAAAGAGTCTTGACACAGCCATGGACAGTGTATAGGCGCATAATCAACGTAACCAAAAATCAGCTATAACTTTTGAAGAACAATGAATAATGCAAATAACCATGTTTTTCCAATACTTTCGACTACACCTGGAGAGGTAAAAGATATAATCCTAAATCTTAAACATAAAAATTCTGCAGGATATGATAACTTAAACTAAAATATAATTATTGATAGTGCTGACTTCATAGCTGAAATTCTATCTGAAATCATAAACACTTCCTTTAAGACAGACAATCAAGCATTGTTCCTGAAGAAATCAAACTTGGAAAAATTATCCCAATATTTAAATCAGGCTCGAAACATATTAAATCTAATTATAGGCCTATAGCCAATTTACCGATGTTCTCAAAAATCTTAGAAAAGGCTATGTTTACAAAAATGTTAACTTATGTTGATAAATATAATATGTTCTCTGATTATCAATTCGGATTTAGACCTAATAACTCTACATAGATGCCAATTAATGATTTAGCAGATACCATTACCTCAAACTTTGAACTTAACAAAAAATATAGGAATCTTTCTTGACATAAAAAAGCTTTTGATACAATAAATCATAATAAATTATTTTAAAAATTAGATTATTAAGGTTTAAAAAAATTAACTCAAACTTGGCTACCAAACTATTTACTAAATGAAAACAGTTTACATTGGTAAACTCATTAACTTCTGAATTGAAATATATTAAATTCGGTGTACCCCAAGGTTCAATATAAGGCCCACTACGTTCCGGTAGCGCCATTTTGGCTGCTCTCATGTGTCTGTATGTGCTTTGGAAAATCGCTCTTCATGGCGGTTTTACCGACATCTTGCACTTATTTCTTTGCGCTAATCGCATGGATTGTCGCCTAGCTGTCGTTTTCGAAGCGGTTACGGTGATTGCCTTTGCGTTTTATCTGCGCCGAACAGATCAGATTTATGTCGCCAGTGTCGGCGTGGTTGGTCCGCCATTGTATCTAAGCCACCAGCCCGCCAACGTAGGCTACAGGCTATAAAGGGCAAAGACTTCCGGTTCATGCGCGGAATTCCATCTTCAGTCGGTTCCCGTCAAGTTCGGTGAGAAATTACTGTCTCGCAGATGACTGCCCTCAAGGATTCGCCGCCTGATTTTCGCCACACGGAGAATTTTTCTCAGCATTCGTGCGTTCCTTCAATATCCTTTCTGCGTTTTCGCTGACTCTTCGACAGAACATCTTTTTGCGGAAGACTGCCTTCTGAAGGGTTCACTGCCCAATTTCAACATGGCAGCGACCTCTTTCTTGCCATCTGAGCGGATTTTCCCCCAAGACCAACATCTTCCGTTCCGTGTTGATTTGTCAGCATTGTTGATAGCGCCTTTCACTTTGGCCTTCACCTTGCTACAGCGCTATAGAAGTTGTCCTGTACCATAACCATACTCTTTCTTATCTACATAAATTACCTTCCTAACACCTCAAATCTTTTAAAATTCCTATTGTTTGCTGATGACATCAGACTATTAGCAAGTCAGGACAATATTAATGAACTGAACACAATAATAAATGATGAGTTTAACCTCTTCACCAGGTTCCCCGAGCTCAGCTCGTCCAATGTTATCTGCCGTACGTGATGTATCACATACATTTTATGCTGCAAATCGCTTTAGTATCCATCCAATCGCTAGATAGCATCTATTTTTCAGCTACATGGTATCCTTGAAAGAGAGAATATATATTCTTTGGATCAAAGAGTGAGACTAATAACTTCCAGAATTCGACTTTTTCTGGTTAGAATTGATCTAACTTTACCAAATGTATCATTACCAAATGTTGACTGATTTTCAAACTTATTGATTTATTTTGTTCCACTGATATGCCCCTACAACTTTGCTGCTCATCCGATAGGGGTCACCACTGAAAAAAATTTCTACGGACCTTTGAAAAAAATTTTTGGGAGGGGTGCTATTTTAGGCCGTAGAGTGGACCCTACCCCCAAATTTTTTTGTTTTGCACTGATGGTTAGAAAAAGGAATAAAAAAGCTGAACAATGGTGCATACCTCATCTTCTTAGCTCTTATAGAGCCTGAGATATAGCAAATTCAAAAAAATATATAGCAAATTTAAAACGTTACAGTTTTCATTTCTGAAGAGCGTTTTCCCAAAAATTAAATCCCCAGTACAGTGACGGCATCTGAAAATTTAATCCCCGGTGAAGAGGTTAATAAAGTAGTAATCTGGTTTAAAATCAATAAGCTATGTTTGAACCTTGACAAAACAAATTTCATTCATTTCCAATCAAGGAAAAGTTCTCCTTTAAATAATACTATTCAAATAAAAATGGAAGAGACTATTATAAATCAAAAAATGTCTCTAAAATTCTTAGGTATAATTATTACCAATTCTTAGAATGGAAAGAACAGTCAAATGAACTAACTAACTAATTAATTAAGAATCTATATATTATACTTCTTCTTCTTCTTTAGGTGCTGTGTATTTCTACGTTAGCAACCATGGATTTCCACTTTGTTCTATCTTGACATCCTCTTATTAGTTCGATGTTATTCATTATTCCCTCAATTCCTTCTCGTAGGCAGTCTACATATGTGTTTCTCTGCCTTCCTCTGGCTCTTTTTCCCTCCACTTTTCTGGTTATTGCCAAATGCTCCAGTCCTTCCTTCCTCATTACATGTCCGAAGAAGAAGGAAAGCTGCCTCTTTTGATGGTTGCCATCAGACTTCTTTCTATTCAATTTCATTCAAAATCTCTTCATTGGTTTTCTTTTCCGTCCATGAAATCTTCAGCATCCTTCATAGAAACCACATTTCTGTGGCTTCCAATTTCTTCTCCATTGCCTTGGATATAGTCCATGTCTCTGCTCCATACAAGAGTACTGACCAAATATAGCATTTGAGCACTCTTAATCATGTCTCGTAAGAGAAGTGCCTATTTGTAAGTATCGTTTTAAGTTCCCAGAATGCTGCCTTGGCCTATCCTATTCTTGATGTTATGTCTTTCTCACATTTCCCATTGCTGGTTATCATACTGCCTAAATATTTGAAGGGTGCCACTTGTTTGATTTCATTGCCGTTTAGTCTTATTTTGCACGTGGGTATTACTTTGTTCCTGGTAATCACCATGCAGAAGGTTTTTTATATTGACCTTTCCTTTTGCCTTCTATTGCTAATTTTATTTATAAGTTCCTGCAGTTTCTCCTATGAATCAGCTATTAGAGTTGCATCATCTGCAAATCTAAGATTATTTACGTTTCTTCCTCCAATTTTGACACTTTCTAGATCTTCAAATGCTGTTATGACTTCCTCTCCATATAAGTTGAAAAAGTCTGGCGACATTCCACATCCCTGTCTTGCCCCTTTCCGTATCTTTATCCATTTTCCTAAAGTTCCGTTAATCCTGATTGCAGCTTTCTGTTTCCAATACAAATCCTGCAGCAGTCTTAAGTCCTTCCCATCAATTCCTGAATTCTCCAAGACTGTAAATAGAGTTTCATGCACCACGCTATCAAATGCTTTTTCATAATCAATAAAACATAGATACAAATCTTTTTGCATCTCGATGCATCTTTTCACAAGCATTCTTAGTACAAAAATTGCATTTCGGCATCCACAGTCTTTTCTGAAGCCATATTGTTCTTCTGCTATTGCATTTCTAGTCCTGCTCCTTGCTCTTTCAAGCAGTACTCTTAGAACTATCTTTGTTATATGACTTATAAGACTTATCGTTCTGTGATCTCCACACTCTGTTGCTCCTGTTTTTTTTGGTATTGCAATACAACAATATTATTAAATATATTAAAAACTCCCTGGATACCAAAGCTTTGCACCAGCTATATTATGCTCTTATAAACTCGTACTTAAATTACTGCACTTTAGTATGAAGAAGCAACTACAAATCTACCTTAGACAAGATTAAGATTATTCTAAACAAATCAGTAAGATTAATCTTTAGAGATCAGGACTATATAAATACTAACCAGCTATTTCTTTGCTATGGGTCTGATCTTCTTACTTACTTTGTATCTAGATTTAGAGTCTTTGGTTTTGATGCTGAAGCTCTTCCATTTTGATATTTGGACTGTTATGTTAAAATAAATATAATTTTATACAAAATCAACCAAAGTCTTGTTTATTTTGCAACATTGCGCTCCAAGCTTCCAACACTTAACCTCTTAACTGGGTGCCCCGAGTAACGCTTGTCCATTTTACGTTGAGTTACAAATAGTTGCCCAGTTAAGGGGTTAAATATAATATACTAAATGTAGAAAACATAAATAAATATCAAACTTTACTCTTTGTCTTCAAATTTAACCATAAACTATTACCTTGGTCATTTTATACCAACAAATTCTTTGATGCAATAACCAACAATAATACACTCAACCTCAGAAATAGACAAAATCTTTTCTTCCCTTTTGCTTATACTAACAAAAGACTATTTACTATTAAATTTTCAGGACCAAGAATTTAGAACAGCATTCCCAATGAATTAAAAAACCTACTTCACCTTCATTATGTAAAAAAACAAGCTAAAAATACCTCGTAACTGAAAAAACTAATTAACATATTTGATTAACTTTTACCTAATCAATTAACCCACTATGAGCTATGTAACTAGTATTTAGTAATGACTAAACTTTCAATAAGTGTCCATCATTTACTACTAACTCATTAACTACTCAGGTTCGACCACATGATGGATTTATAACCCTTAGGTTGACCAATTTCTCAAATATGCTGTACTAGCTGTAAACTCATGAGCATCTATTTATAAATGAACTTCTGAATTTGTATGTTATACTGCTCAATGTTATATATTCTATCATTGTTGCAAAGAGAAATAAATAAATGATTGATTGACTGAAAGTGAGCCCAAGAGGGTTGTATAGTGAGTGTGTGGCACTATCGCTAATAAGAAACTCGGAAAGAATCAAACTGCTCATTAAGTCATACTCTGTACATTGACATTCCGAGCACTGAACGATCCTCTCTGCCCAGAGTATATTTCTGCGCTCATACAGCGGCCTATGGCGACAGACTGTCAGAAACAGCTGCGATCAAACAAGCGACTTCGCCTTTATGTCCCTCCTACATCCAAAACGATGATGCTGAGGGAAAGATCCGTGATCCGTGGCAACCCTCTTCTCTGGAATACTCTTCCCGCCTCAGTGACATCGACTACATCCTTTGAGGCGTTTGTGACTGCCCTTAAGACGCATTTATTTTGCATATCTTATGAACATTTGTAAATCACTCTTGATTTTAGCTCTAGCTATGTTATAGCGTTAAATAAATTATCTAGGGAAGAGAACAGAAGAAAGTCAAGTTCTGGTAAATGATATAAGAAGTCATTAGACAAAATGCTAGACCATTTAGAAAAAATGTAATATATCGGAAGAAATTGAGTTGAAAAGTAGCATAGCTCCCTTGTCGTTTTTTTTACTGCAAACAGATAGTCATTAACCCCTTTAGTGTGTAATAAAATTTTCCAAGACGTTACCAATTTGTGTAATTAATTTTGGGGGAAAGCGTTCATTTGAACTGTGAACATGTACTTTTTAAACTTACTATATTTCAGTCTATATAGAAGCTACAAGGATGTGGTTTGCATCATTGTTTAGCATTTTTATTGTACTTACCATCCATACGTGCCAAAAAGAAAAATTTGGGGTTTGGCCCACTCTACAGGCCAAAATATGACCCCCTGCCAAAAATTTTCTTCTAAGGTCAATAAAGAAATTTTTCAGTGGTGACCCCTAGGTTCAGCAGTACAGTTGTAGGTGGGTGTCTTTGGAACAGATCAGTTCAAAAATTATGTAGATCGGTCCCATGGTAGATAATCAAAGACAGGAAAACTAGCAGCTCATCCATACCCACGTCCTCCCATTTGAGCAACCTTGAGTGCCTGGCCAAGGTTACTTGCTGCAATTGTGCTGCCCTCCTGTTAGTTTCAACAGCATTACCCCAAGTATTTCCGTGGTAAAAATAACTTGAAGTAATCCATGGGGATTTGGTGGGAGAGTGTCGACCTTCATACCTGACTCCCAGTGAGCGCCACGCAGGTTGGTTCCACCGATGCTCTATTGTCCCATTGGAACTCCTGCCTCACCTCGTACCCCTCCGTCTCGTCGCTGTCCCCGGAACTTTCGTCTTCCGAGGACCGCTCGTCACCGCTCCACATCGTCGGTGTCTTCGAATTTGGAGAGATCATCGTCCGATTCCATGACCAGCCGCCGCTAACCTCTTTCTCGACGCCATCTTTTCAACAACAACGAACCCCCCCCTCTTCCAGCCTCAACTACGAATTTATTTTTAGGAATATACTGGCTCCCGGCGCGCCATTGAACGCAGAATATGTCAATAAACGCCTAGATCACTTTTGACGTGCTCAGCTCGGGGCAAACATATAGATACGGGTCTGTGAAGTTCATGACGAACTGGACTCGGGGCAAACATATAAGGCGGCGCCATCTTGGACGTGCTGGGCTCGGGGCAAACGCTAAAGAGGTTAAATATTTTGAAATACTTCAGATTTTCCAATTGCAGTGGTGCCAGTTGCGTCCAGTCCCCTGGCTTCGTTGCAATGTCTATCACTTCAAACAAAATCGGATCCAACATAATAGATCACTATTTCCACGATTGTGTTGCCATCTAAGTCTTCAAAATCACACAAACTAAACTTTAACTCACTTTTGTTGTCAGCTACCGATGATTCATTGCTATTTTCTAAGAGAATTGGCCTAATTTTGCTAATATTATAGATACATAATGGAAACCTGAGTCTGACACAGGCCAACCAGTTAAGGGGTTAAGAGAGCTAGCTAAAAGTTTGCACTTTCATATGGATATTTGGGAAATACTGCATACAAACTTCATCATTTTGTGAGGCAGTCAACCAGATCATCTTGAACTGATACACAGCATGAAGCGTGCATTGACTGATGTCGCAAGGATTATAACATAATGGTGTGCTAACTCTGACTTCAGTAACCTGAGATGTTCTGTTTGATTTCTAGCAATAAAATGATAATTGAGAAACTGCAACTTAGCACAGTCCCTACTATGCTGCCTGTACTGCATATTGGATCTCCCGGGACATCCATCATGGTGTTAAAGACTTTTTAGACATTTTTTAGTTGATTGCAAACTTTCAAACTTATGAACTTTGCAGTTTTTGTGCGTCTTCAGCATTCTTCGCAGAAGTTTTCAGACACAGTTCTTCTCCCAGTTGGTTCGTGCATCTGTGGGACCCAACTGTGTCCCGGGCCGTCACTCAATCTCGGCCTCCAACTCTCAACCAACCTGCGGTGGGCAGTTCGCGGTGGGCAGTTCCTGGTGGCCAGTTCCAGGTGGCCATTGTTTGGCAATCACATTCGACAGAGGGACACGTCTTCAATGTCACTTGTTGCATTGCTGTCGGAGTGCACCAACGCCATGAGTGTGGCATATTCCTAAACAGCCGCGGAATTACTTCACCGATTCTCAATAGGTGTCTATCTTCCGGCTGGCAGAGGCTTGGCCATCTCTTCGCCAACTCGCACTCCAGCAAGTCAGCTCATTGCTGCAGGACGAGCTGATGGCTGCAGGGCGGGGTGGCGGCTGCAGAGAACCATTAGGGTGATAACGTCTGCAGACCATCATCATCGCCCACCTAGACTGCCAGGTTGTCCCCTGTCGTCACTCATCTACCCAAAAATCGAGCACCACATCGACTCCTCGGCTCCTCTGACAAGAACCGGTTTGCTAAACATTCGCTCGGTGAACAACAAACTAGATAACATTACGGATTTATTCAACAAGTTCTCGCTGAATGTGCTAATCCTTACTGAAACATGGCACAAGGATGTTGATAACGTTGCCATCATACGTCTACACGCTACGGGATTTAACATCGTTGAAGCAGCTCGTGCTCTGCCGCCCAGTGCCAACCTGAACAATGCACATTTCATTAATTAATTTCAAGCAATTATTGTTTCTGCAGCACTTCGAGGTCAGGCACTGTCTTACATTACTGAGCTTTTCAAATCATCGTCTTCAGCTGCTCATCGCCTGCTCCGCTCCACTGATCAGAAGAATGTTTATGTCCCCAGAACACGCACTGCTCTTACTCAGCGTCGGGTTTTTGCAGTGACTGGACCCTCTCACTGGAATGCCTTGAACCCATTAAGAGCTGGACGGCAGCTAACTGCCTTGCACTCAATCCAGGCAAGACGAAGCTGCTCTGGCTCAGCACCTCGAGGAGTCACCTGATCAGTTGCACTCTGTTCCTGATCAGTGATGCAGTCGTTGTTCCGGTGACAGAGGCACGTCTCCATGGGGTCCACCTCGACTCCTCGCTCTCCTTCACAGGGTACCTCAGCAATGCGATCCGGGTGTGCTACCTCCAGCTGAGGCATACCTGAGCGATCCGCCCCTACATATCGACAGAGGACGCTGTCCATCTAGTCCGCTCCTTCATCTTTTCACAACTGGATTCTCCAACTCTTAGGTCTTCTGCAGTCTTCAATGCATCGACTCGTTTGATTTTTGGCACCAGGTGGCACAATCACGTAACCCCATTATTAAGGAACAAGCTACACTGGCTCAAGGTGCCTCAGCGAATCTTATACAAATGGTGCTGTCTTACATTTCCAAGCCCTGCATGACACCTCCTGCAAGAGTACCGTATATACTCGCGGATAGGTCGATCTCACAGATAAGTCGACCCCATTTTTAGATAAAAAAATTAAGGAAATTTGCTATGACCCGCATATAAGTTGACACGAAATTTTAGGAGCCTACAGACTTCTCGAATCGCATAATTACACCTGATCTACATTGAAATTGGGTCAACAGACAGACACTCTGTTCTCCAATCCCGGCGTCTCCAAGCCGTTTGCAGGCCAACGTGGTTGGGGTGTTTGTTGTTCACTTGATATAACCCATTATGCCGGTTTGGAGCCCTCCGGCTGCTTAGTACGTGTATGCGCGTGCCTCAGAAGATCGTCGTTCTTGGCAGTTTGCCGGCATCTTGCGCTGGGTTTTAGCGCTAATTTGCGGAGTGCGGACTTCTCATAGTTTTCATGGGGTCCTCTTCACCTTCTCCGGGTAGATTTGGACGTTTTTGGTCGTTCGCCGTCGAGTGTCTGGACCGCCATCTTGGACCGGCCTTTATTCCATTGACGTTAGTTATAGGCTGATATATATATAGCGCTATTGCCTAGCAGACATGGCCAGTAGAACTCTATGGTAGACTCAGACGGGCGCCTCCAAGACTAGTTGGAACGACTGCCGTCTGCTGTGAACGTTTCTTTTACAAAAGACCGCTTTCTATAGGATTCACCACCGTATTTGTCAAGGCAGAGAATTCCGTCATTCCATCAAAACGAACTTTCAAGATCATCATCCTATGTTCGTCATCGACAAGCCAACGATGTCAGAGTGCCTTTGACTGTGCCTTTGGCTTTGTTACGGCGCTATAGAAGTTGGCTCGGATAATAATAATAATAATAATAATAATAATAATAATAATAATAATAATGCATTGCGAGTACAGTGGGTGTTATGATTCATCTGGACCGCCGGCACATTGTTTACTAGACCAGAATGCATTGCGCGTCGTGATTGTTGCTTAGAGCTGGGCTGCCGACCGTAAAACTGGGTCGTAGCGGGACTTTACAAAAGCAACCTGGTTGGTCCCAGCCAAAGCCTGAAATGCCTTAAGGGCAAAGGCATTAGTTAGCAATAGTTTTGTTGGCATACCATTAATTGTAGGGGCCAACTGGAATTGTCTCGGACATTCGCCACGGCCGAATATTAGTTTTTTGGAAGTATTTTCCTCGGCAAATAATACGCACACAATTAGTTAAAAATGGAAATATTAAATCAAACTCTTAATAGGTCTATAAAATTCCAGTTCATCTAAATATTATAGTCTATGCCTCTATGGTTTCCGCCGACCTCCACCGTTTCCGTTTGCGAATGCGGCTGCCATTCAAATTTGTAGAAAATAAAGTTAATAAATATCAATACTCATCCTAGACTAATACGAAATTAAGTAGCAAGATTTGAACATTTTTAATTTCTCTCTGGACTTGGGAGCATTGTTCCCTCTAAGGTGCGCACGCGCACGAATTTAAGTGGTAGCACGCACAACATTTCTTTGTTTGTGCACAATTTATTTTGCTCAACAGGTATTACGTGCGTTTCCCAAAAGTATGATTTCGGTAGGTTCATTTGACCGAGGTGATTTATTTATTTAGGCATGAGCAGTGTTAGTCGTGGTTGTTTATTTATCCCTAGCCGCTAACGTGTTTGTTTTGCCCAATCAGTGTCGTTTATATCTGCTGATATTTGTGCGCATGTGCAGCCTACAGATATAAATTTGCATAATAGGCGCTATTATATGAACATCGTCCATTGGGTGACTTGGGTCACGCATTTCATACGTGAGTCAATAATCAAGAATACCGGGATTATTAGTACACATTTATGACATTTTGCTTGATAACTTGACTAAAGACAGACGTGAACAAATCTAGTAAATATAAGTTTTATCAAATCGCTTTGTTACTTCTTAATTAGGTTTTGAACAACTTTCATTTTCGCCAACGATATACTGAATTTGAAATATATTGATATAAGTAGGCCTACTGTTTAATTTCTTACGTTTATTATTAGTATACATCAGTGGTGCACAACGTCCGGCCCGCGGGCCACATCCGGCTCGCAACAACTCGCCATGTGGCCCGCGAGAACTAAATGAAAATACCAATATGTCATGCCTTCTCTCAATGCCGTTAATGACGGTTTTAGAGCCCAGGATGTTGTTAAAAATTAAATCTATAGTGACTCATATCTCTAAATTTTGCTGCGGTCATGACGAGTCGACTGGGTCACTGAGCTTTACTGTTTGCTTAGCTGCAGAAAAACGTTGTATGCCTGCTATGTCAATCGACATCTGTAAGCTGGTTGCAGAGGTGCAAACAGCCATCACACTGACTTCCTCGTTTCAATCTTTCAAACTGCTAGTGACAAAGTTAAAACTGCTAGTGTCAGATAAATGGTCCAATGTGTTTCGGTTATTGTACACTAAGTTTAGGCCTATAACTTTAGATCATGAACTTTTTCTATAAGTCTTATAAGACTAGTATAATAATACTTTAGATTCTGCTAATTATGTTTAACTTTAACATAGCATATGACTATAAACTTTATGTTTAGAAACTTATATAAATGCATAACCATGCCTTACTGTACTGATATTGTATAAGACACTTTACAGTAGTGTACAATGTATCTCAACTTAAAAAGTGATTTTGTACTAAATTGTAATAAACTAAAAGCAAAGACCCTCGTCAGTTGAGTCTGGCCCCCGATTGGCCCGAAGGATTTCAGAAATATAACTGTGGCCTGCGGCCGAAAAAGTTTGTGCACCACTGGTATACATAATATAGCAGTGATTGATTGATATTGATACAAGCGCTCATGACGAAACTATTTCTGCTCACGAAAAATCTGGTGCGCTCACGGTCTCAAAAAATTAGAGGGAACATTGCTTGGGAGATGCCGCTACTAGTACTACTCAGTTCGTACCCGGTTCCGGCAAATGGCACATCTCGGATTTGGTACTCAATGGAAATTGTTTATCTGGTTGGTCCCTAATTAATTGATAGACTAAAGCTAACTTGCGTAGAACAACGGTGCCTACTTAAGAAAAGATTCAGACATCCAGCGTATTTTGATGGAAGTGTCTTTAAATATCGGTAGACGCAACATGGCTTAACGTTGTAATTCATTAGAAATGCATCTCTTTCCCAAAATTCTTTGGAAAATTGCATTGACTCACAGATAAGTCGACTCTGCGTTTTAAGCAAATTTTTAGGCTTAAATTTCTAGACTTATCCGCGAGTATATACGGTACTTGTTGACTCTGGTGCAAAGACGGGATCAGACTGACCGAATCCTGCATCCTTGATCAAGCAGTCAGTCCCTACTGCATGTCCCTCCTCTGTTGAAGAAAGCTAAGCTCATAGAGAGATCCATGTCACACAGGAACCCCCTCCTGTGGAATACGCTTCTGGACGATGGCCGGGACTTTTGCATGCAAGCTCAAGACACGCTTATTTAAGATTTCGTATAATTTAGCTTTTTGACTGTAAAGCACTTTTGCCTTTGGCCTTCGTCATGCTTACGGCACTCTATAAATTGTCCTGTATAGATACAGATTTCAAAGTCATACATTCTAAAACTAATATAAAATCGTATAGACAAAGAACCACCACGAATTAGAACCACCACGAATTTTAGATATATTTTATTATTGATTATGCTCGATTTAGTGATAGGCTGATGTCGTCAGACTGTCAGAAACAGCAGCGATCGAACAGGTGACTTCGCCTTTATGTCCCTCCCCCGTCCAAGACGGTGATGCTGGGGAGAGATCCATTACCCGCGGCAACCCTCTTCTCTGGAATGCTCTTTCCACTTCAGTGACATCAATTACATCCTTCGAGGTAATTGCGACTGCCCTCAAAACTCATTTATTTTGCATATCTTAAGAACATTTGTAAATTGTTCTTGATTTTAGCTCTAGCTATGTTATAGCATTAAATAAATTATCTAAGGAATAGAATAGAATGAAACGCAAGTAAGACCAAAGTCATGACAACATCTGAATCAAAACAAAACATCAACTTTACGGTTAATGGGCTATCACTAGAAAATGTTACATCATTCCAATCATTCCAATACCTAGGCTCACTAATCCATTTAAATGCCAAATGCTCAATGGAAATTCGAGAAAGACTCAAAAAAAGAATAAAGTCAACGCAGCACTACTGAAACTGTGGAAGAGTCATAATCTGCAAAACAACACAAAGACCAGATTGTGGAAAGCATTGGTTTGGCCAGTTGTAACATACTTCTCAGAAAGCTGGACACTGAATAAAGAAGTTGAGCAAAGAATTGAAGTCTTTGAAATGAAAGGATTACAACAAATTTTAAGAGTTTCATGGACAGCAAAAAGAACAAATAAATGGGTGCCAGAACAGGCAGGTACGACAAAAAGTCTGATGAACAGCATTAAAAAAGGCAAAGTATGTTATTTCAGACATATTATGAGAAAACAAGGCTCTTGTCTAGAAAAAGAATTAATTCAAGGAACAATATCCAGCGGACGATCACGAGGAAGACCAAGACTAGCCTGGCTAGATAACAGAACAACATGGATTGGACTCTCTTTTCAAAACATCACTCGGAAAACAGAAAAACGACAGATATGGAGAGATGTGATACATAGTGTAGCCCAACCTTGCATCGAGTATGGCTAAAGAACAGAACAGAACAGAGATACCATTTATTTTAAGCTACCACCTGTCCCATATGACCATTTTCACACTCAAAGCCGTCATCATAGGCCTTTGGACACATTTTTATGCCCACTAAAAATTCAGGCAGCAACAATCTATCTGCTTGCAATGAAAGAAAGCATAGCTACTGGGCAGTTTACAAAATAAAAATTACAACTCTGAAATAAAGAGAAAGGTTCCCTTTTGAGAGCTAAACACTGAATATCAAGGAAGTGTGCAACTTTTTTTCTTAAATTTTTGTGACTGTGCAGTGAGAACAGTTTTGCCCTTGTTTTATAAACAACTACTAATAGTGAATAAGTTAAGAAAGTTTCAACACCCTGGCTATGATACTACTGAAGCTATAAAGTTCCGAAGCTGCATGAAATTTAAGCGGCTGTCGCAAAACCCCAAAAACAGGCCCTCCCTCGGAACTATCAAAGTTGAATATCAGAAAAACTACTTAAGAGAACTAGAAACAATTTTTGAAACTTTCATATGAATGTTTGGGGAACATCTCTTGTAAATTTCATAATTTTCTGAGATGGTCAACCAAAAAAATATATAATTCAAAAATACAAAATTCCTTGTCATGTAATTAAGCTTCAAATTTACCTAAAATGGTTAATACCAGTTTTTCCATGGAAAGACAGCACATATGAACCAGGCTTCCGGTCACTTTCTCTTATCAGGTAGCAGCCAAGCTGACCAACCTGTCGAAGTCGATCTTCTGCAACATTACGATCAAGTCGACCATGATACCACCTATACATAAAAACAATCACAGCAAATAAAAATACTGTTAAATGTAAGGCAAACTGTCACAGATGTGTGTAAGTGTCAGATGTCACTGGCACACTAAATTAACTTAGTCACTTAGTGAATGCAATGTACAACAGGAATGTTTTAATTGCGATTTTGCATTGGGGCGAATATTCTTTTACTCACTGCATAAAAACTATAAGAGTTCCCACTCTGAAATTTTCACCATTTATTCCTCACAAATAATATCATAAATATTGTTGAATAAACATTGGTCAAAATGTCAAATTATGTGCTATGAATGTCTTTGTTCTTTTGGTTTTCAAACTCTTGGTGTACCTGTTGATTGGCCCAGATAGAGCTTTCAAAAAGCTAAAGTTTGGTGCAAAGATCATGTCTCTAGCTATCACAGAAGTGGAGATATTACAGTTTTACTGTCGCAAGGTGGCGCCTTTTGACCAAACTTTCATGACCCATAGTTTGGACATGGGTTGACCCCAAACTCTAATATTATGGTTTTCAACATTACTCATGGGGATGAACAATTGTGCCAATTTTCATCAAAATCTGAGACGATGACGTCCGATTTTATTCATAAGCATGTTGATTTGACACGGAATGACCCAACAGAAACAAAACAGAAAGATAACAGCATGGACAACAGAATAGAAAAGCTGCAGAAAAATATAAAACAAGCAATGCAGGAAATACTACTGGTAACTAAGAATAAGAGAAAGCCATACATCACAACACAAACACTGGATTTGGCAGATGAGAAAAGAAAACTAAAACTACAAAGACATGTATCACAAACAGCCAACGAATCATATAAGAAGAAATGCAACGAAGTAAGACATGCTGCGAGAGCAGACAAAGAGAAATGGATAAAAGAACGCTGTAGGGAAATAAGAAATACAAACAACATCAGATGAGAATAAAATGAAACAGACATACCAACTGATAAAAGAACTTGGAGGAAAGTGGCAATCGAGAGCGAGAATGATAAAGAGCAAAGAGGGGAAACTCTTAACAGAGAAAGAAGAGATAAATAAGAAATGGACGGAATACTGCAAAGAACTCTATAGCTCAAAAACAAGAGAGACAACGAACGAAGGAGAAGAGATGATCAAGAAGAAATTGAAAGACATTGTGCCACCAAGGGAGGACAAAAAAACTACCTCCACTCAGAGAAGAGGTGCACAGAGCATTATGGAAGCTAAAGAACAAGAAGAGCGCAGGAACAGATAGAATAGTTGCTGAAGTCTTGAAAGCAGGCGGAGAACATCTGGAGGGAGAGTTATATCAGATCATAAATGAGATATAGGAAGAAGGAGGGATGCCAGAAGAATGGACCAAATCAATAGTAACAATAGCGAAGAAAGGAGATAAAAGAAGGATATAAAAGAATGCAGTAACTACAGAACAATAAAGTTCTCTCATAAACCACATGACAAAAATACTACTAAAGGTGATACCAGAACGACTACAGACCAGCATAGAACCATACCTGGGAGAAGAGCAGGCAGGATTCCGGAAAGACAGAAGCACTATACAGCAAATTCTGATATTGAGACTCATAGCAGAGAAAGCTTGAAGAAAGAACAAGCTAATATACAACTGCTTCATAGACTTCAAGAAGGCATTCGATACAGAAGAACATGAAATGATCTGGACAACCTTGGACTCCTATATTAATAGGGTAGACAGCAAAGCCACAAGAATGCTACAAACCATGTATAAAACCACAAAGGCAACAGTAAGAGTAGGACAAGAACTAGGAGTGAACAGAAAGAGGGAACAAAACAAGGAGACCCAGTCTCAACCATTAACTTCATTGCATATCTAGAAAGGGTAATGGATGCAGGAGAGAACAAGAGAAAAGGAGTCAAGATTAAGGTTGTTAACGGTTAACCGGTTAAACGGTCCTAAGAGCAAGGACCGCTCCTTTTAACTTTGACCCTTTAACCATAATTTCGATTTGAAAACATCAAAACACTTTGTTGTAGCCGCGCTGGACGCCGGCATAGGCGCCAGCGGCATCAAAGCGCTTTGATGTAGCCGCGCAGGACGCCGGCACCTATGCCGGCGGCATCAAAGCGCATTGATGTTGGCATGACACCAGACTGCCGCTAACGAGCGGTTAACCGGTCTTTTTTGAACAGTTAACCAGTCCTTCAAAACCAGCGGTCTTAACAACCTTAGTCAAGATCAATGGAGAGATTGGTAAACAACCTGAGATTCGCAGACGACACAGACCTAATAGAAGAAGAAATTAAAAGCTTACAAGAAAGCCTCAACAGTGTGGTGGAAGCTGCAGAGCCTATGGGATTGAGGGTAAACATAGAAAAAAAACAATGATGTTTGGACAACAAGAGGACACGGTAAACATAACAGTAAATGGAGACAAAATCGAACACATAACAGAATTTGAATACCTTGGAAGCCTGCTGACATTGAATAACGACTACAGCCAGCCTATGTTCCGACAGAGGGGTGTTTGAGTTAGATGTAATATATTTCTACCAAATGTTGTCCGATTTTCAAACTTTTTGATTTATTTTTTCCCTCTGACATTCTCCTACAACTTTGCTGCTCAACCAAGTAGGGTTACCACTCAACAGTTTTAGCTGGTGAGCTTTGAAAAAAGAATTGTGAAGGGGTGCTATTCTAGACCATAGGGTGGACCATACTTCCCAAATTATTTTTTGGCACAGATGGTTAGAAAAAACAATAAAAATGCTAAACAGTGGTGTATACCTAATCTTCTTAGCTCTCGTATTGCCTAAGATATAGTAAATTTAAATATTCAGTTTTGTAGAACGCTTTTTTCAAGCAAACTAAATGGCCAGCACGGTGACGGCTTCTAAAATTTTAATGGACGGTAAAGGGGTTAAGGAAAGGTTATATTGGAAAATTTATGTAATTTTTCAGTAGTGGAGGAAAATAAGAATATAGTTTGTGGGTCTACTCTATTAATAAACTGCAAAAGCAGAATAGGCTGAGTCGGGAACCTTTGCTTGACCGTGAGAAAGTAATTGTGTTCTAGTCTATGGCTAAAAATTAATTCCCCCTAGAGGGGTTGCTATTTTGTATGCATGCATAGGGGATATTATATTTGAAGTCAGATGGAATGAACATGTTACACCATTACTGCGAGATCGCCTTCATTGGCTTCGGATCCCTGAACGGATAACTTTCAAATGTTGTTGGCTTACGTTCAGGGTTCTGCACGACCTGTGCTGTCCGCAGTATCTTTCGAGACTGGTACACCGACCCTCACTAACCGACAGACGCTCACGGCTTCGCTCAAGATGTCGAGTTCAGCTCGTTATCCCGCACCCATCTAAGACTGCTAAATTCGGGAACCAATCCGTTGAGGGGGAACCCAATATTGTAGAACTCCCTCCCTGAGGACATGAGGGAGACTACCCCCCACCAACTGATTCTTAGTGAAACACATCTTTTCAACATTTCCTACTAAAGACTATTGTAAAGTGCTCTTCACTATGGCCTTCGCTATGCATGTAACGCTATATCAATTATCGTTAATAATAATAATAATAATAATAATAATAATAATAATAATAATAGGGAAGGGTGTCCCACAAATGTACGGTGTGCAACAGGGTGAGGGGGAGTCAAAAATATGGAATTTTCGCACGTGTTCTATATGGAGAGGTCCCTATCAAATACAAGCCGTGAATGGTGTACGAATGGCCAGACGAACTATATTATTATTTCCGAGAATACTTTTATAGCGTCACAACTAAGCCAAGGCCAAAATCAAGGGCGCTTTGACATCGTTTTCATGTCGATGACAAATGTATAATGACAATCTTGAAAGTCCGTTTTGATGGAATTCCAATCGAAGTTAGGACAGCGGTCGTTCAATCTAGTGTGAAAGACAGCGTCGTAGCATTGTCGAGCGTATGTCTTGCCTAGAGTTCTACCGGTTGTGATAATATTCGTACAAGATGGCGGTCCAGACATTTGATGGCGAACGACCAAAAACGTCCAAATCTACACAGAGAAAGTGCGGATGACTACCTGAAAATGACGAGATGGTCACTGTCCGCTCATTTAGTGCAAAAAACAGGTGCAAAATGCCTGCAAACTGTCAAGAACGGCGACTTTCCGAGGTACATGCATACACGTGCAACACAAGCAGAAGGCGCCAAGCCAGCTTTGGTACAATATTAAGGATATATAACTTACCAGTTATATATCCTTCAAAAACAATCTTGAAATTTCATTTCATCGCTTTGTACCACATTTTTCTGTGACTTCCTAATAGAACTTAAAGCAGTGTTTTTAAATCTTTGTTTCAAGTTTACAGTAAAAACCGCATACAAATGTAACCCGCAAAGAAGACTGTGCTTTGTAATTTCTTGTATTACCCTCAGGTAATTTTCGTGCAAATACGGTAAACGTGTCCAGACAAAAACAAGCTGTAGAATCGGGGTGCTGGAGGAGCCACATATGTTAATGGACACCAGGTGGCAAATGTACCTGAATTCACCTACCTGGGCAGTGTCCAGAGTTCTGATGGCAGGTGTCTGCAGGATATTACTCACAGAATCGGCAAGGCTAAGCAAGTAAAATCTTGTGGATTTATTTAGCACCTTGGGGAGAAGCACAACAGTAGCTGCTTATTCTTAGGTGCTCAGCCTTTCTTAAAATAGCTATGAGAAAGGTAAATGATCAGCCAGGCAACAATAGCCAACATTCGAAGGGCAGTGAGGCTAGGTTGTTACAGCTATGGAGGAAATAATTTTAGAAATAGCAAGGATTTAAGCTTAGACCTAAAGACTTGAGGAGATAATGCAGGAATTATAGGAAATTTGGACTCAGATTTTATTGCTTGAAAGTATCCAAGAATGGCGAGAGAAGCAGGGACCAAGTTCCAAAGTTCAGGTGCAGTGTATGATAAGACACAGTTGCAAATTTTCAGGGATGACTGATTCATCGGGCGTGAAAGAGTGAGATGAGATGACGAACATGTGGATCGAGGAGGCTCAGAGGTTTGTAGTTATCTAAGGTAGACAGGTTTTGATGACTTAAGTGAGCTATATGTAAATGTTGTTATCTTATATTGGATACGATCTGTTATTTTAAGCTAGGGCTGTACCGGATTTCGGCTCCGGCAAATCCGGAATCCGGCCAATTTTACAAATCCGGCTTCGGCTCCGGTCCAAATTTGCCGGATTTAAGCCGGATTTGTGTTGCCCAGTCAAGTGAATTTTCTGTACATGTTTTTATGAGGCCACGATTTAAATTAATAAATTATGAGTATATGTCATAATTGTCATCATTGTCGTGTCTATACTCTATAGTAAATTAGTAATGAACTGCAGTAAATTAGTAATGAACAGTCGAGTGACTCCACTCACCTAAGTCAAGTGATGTAGTACATTATTAGTAATTACTTATTTAAGTTATTTTATTTTTATTTTTAAATTGTAAATCCGGCTCCGGCCGGATTTCAAAAATTTGCATCCGGTACAGCCCTATTTTAAGACAATGTAATTATTTTAGTATGGGTGAAATATGGGAGAATTTAGGTGACTTAGTAACAGCGTGAGCTAATGCAATTTGTATTGATTGCAATTTGTTGATGGAGTCTTTAGGAAGGTTATAGTAGAGGGAGTTACAGTAATCTAATTTGGAGTGGACTATTGAGGTGGCAATTGTGGAGGCAGTTTTGATATCGAGGCAAGGACGTAGGCGACGAAGGTCACGAATATGAACAAAACAGGCTCTTGAAAGTTGGGAGATTTGTGATTCGAAGTTTAGAAAAGAATCAAATTTGAATCCGAGATTTCTTGCAGTTGGAACAGGGGTTATTGTGGTGTCAGGATCCAGAACTAGCTTAGGATTGTCAATTTTTTGAGCTGTTGAGGTAGTCCAATTAAAAGAGATGCTGTCTTAGATGAGTTGAGAGCGAGAAGATTAGTTGACATCCATGCAGAGATTGAAGAAAATGTAGATTCAAGCGCAACAATAGATGCATTAAATGAAGGAGGTGAGAAGGAAAGGAGTAGCTTAGTGTCATCGGCATAGAGTTGGTGCTTTAAATTGAGGGAATTAAACATGAAAGTGGTGTCGTGTAAAGGCTGGACAGTACAGGCCCAAGAATGGATCCTTGAGGCACTCCATATTCTACACTGTGAGATAGAGAGATTTGGCCAAGACAGGACACTTGAAAAGACCAAGATTTGAGATAAGATGCAAACCAGTTGTGACTATGAGCTTTATCAGATATGCCAAACCAGAGAGAGCGTTGCTCGAGCAGAATTTTGTGATCTATGGTATCAAATGCAGCAGAGAGATTACGGAGACAAAGGCCATTAACTTGTTGGAGACCAATTGCGGTTAACAGTCTGTCATGAATGTAGGTGAGGACGGTTTCATTTGAGTGATGTTTAGTGTAGGCAGACTGATGGGCATTATATAGAGTTATTTGAAAGGTGTTCGGTCAGTTTGGAAAGCACATTAGCTATTAAGGTCTTTGTCGAGACCAGGCTTTTCCAGGAGAGGAGTGACAAAAGAGTTTTTGAATGAGGATGGGAAAGTGCCTGAGGTAAGAGAGAGGTTGATGATTCTAGTTATGATAGGCGTAAGCATGGTGGCACACTGAGTAAAGAGGTACGTATGGGATCTAGGTCGCAGTTTGTTTTGAAAGAATAGTAGAAGTTTGGATACCTCTTCTTCAGTTGTAGGAGTGAAGCAGGATATATTGCATGGAGGTTGTGGGGAGAAGGGTAACGAAGAGAGGTGGTTTGAGTAATAGTGGAAGACTTAAGGACACTGCGAATCTTGGAGATTTTTCCAGAGAAGAAATTAGCAAAAGATTCAGCAAGTTCTGACAGGGAAATGGATTGAGGGAGAGGTTTTGGGTCTTTGCGATGGAAAAGATCATTTACAGTTTTCCAGAGCTTTCGTGGATTAGAGCTATTTGTTGAAATGATGTTAGAATAGTACTTCTTTTGGCAGATGTAATGAGATTATGATAGGTTGGTGGCGGAACAATCGTTTTAAAAGGTCAGATGGAGAATGTGTTCTATGGTAGGTTCGTTCAAGACGTCTGCAAAATGACTTGAAAGTATGAATGAAAGAGTTATACCAGGGTTTGCTGTTATGAGATGAAAGATGTCTTGTGATGATAGGAGCATGTTTTGTCTTGTGATGATAGGCGCAGTACGGGCCACAATGGTCCCAGGTTTACTCAGCAGTAGTAGTTGTAAATGGGGGAAAGTTCAGAAAAATAGCATTACCGTCGAATTTTGACAATCTAAATGCAAATATCTAATACTGTCCATGCCAAATATTCAAATCTCATTTGTACTCACTGACTCTCTGGTGGAGCTGAAAGATCTACGTCTAGATTTTCATCGACACATTCAACTATTCCACAAAAAGGATCAAAATCGTCAGTAGCGTCAATATTTTGCGCTTCCTCAGCAACTAGACCTGTTCCTTCCATCGTGCTTCTGTAACGAAAGTCTTTGTTATCGTCCGACATATTTCATTGGCACATCCGAATAAAGTTCAAATATAAAAACAGTGTACGAATGTAAAAACGCCGTTCCTAATTTTGAAAAAAAATTTCACTGTGCAAATAAAATGCTCACGCAAACTCATTACTACTTAGAAAATATTTGTTAGGTTCAGTGCATTCAGCGCCGTGCTGCCACATTACATTTACAAATACAACATTTTAAAATTTTTAAAAATGAATAATAATAATAATAATAATAATAATAATAATAATAATAATAATAATAATAATAATAATAATAATAATAATAATAATGTGATTTA
This sequence comes from Metaphire vulgaris, assembly GCA_018105865.1. Taxonomy (NCBI): domain Eukaryota; kingdom Metazoa; phylum Annelida; class Clitellata; order Crassiclitellata; family Megascolecidae; genus Metaphire; species Metaphire vulgaris. The sequence continues at coordinate 74,441 of JACLAT010000094.1, forward strand.
TAATGATTTAGGAGGCTGTGTAATCATGTGTGTAAACCACTGCAGTATCTCTCCACAGTAGAGCTGGGTCGATTACGATTATTTTTTTACGATTACGATTACGATTATTTTCGATTATTTTTCACGATTACGATTTCGATTACGATTAGGGTTTTTTATATAATCGCGATTTCGATTTCGATTATTTCACAGTACCTTTAGAAACTGGCTTTCCCGCCATATTTTACAGTATTCGGCAATCCTCTGTGTATCGATGTTCAGTTGGTCGTCAACAGGGATATTTCTACACCCATAACACCCTAACGAGGTCATCTGATGCTACTACTCTTTACATACCCTATAGCAGGACTACTACTGGAAAACGTGCCTTTTCAGTTACCGGACCCAGACTTTGGAATTCTCTGCCGGTACAGGTCCGCCAAACTGATTGTCTTACTACCTTCAGGTCTAGACTTAAAACTCATCTATTCCTGACTGCATATCCGCCTTAACCTGGAATCTGGAAGTACGGACTGACCTTTGGATTACAACCTCGATTCACCACGGACAATGATTCACGACTACGATTATTCACTGAAGCGACCATCGACTGGTGCAGATGTAGGCTACTACTACAATGGCGCTAAAGAAGTCTACTACTACTACTACTACTACTACTACCTCAACACCCCCAATTTGAGGTCGACACCCCCTAAAATTTGGTAATGTGACAATGGTATGCATACAGAATGCATATTGATTAGCCCTGAACACCCTCAAACAGGCCCATTCAGAGGGAGGCCAGGAAGGCCATTCGGCTCGGGCCTCCATCATTTGGGGGCCTCCCTTTGTTTCCTTGTCTAGAATTCTGGGAGAGCTAGAAAGCTAAATAGCTACTACTAGAAGGGACCTCACAATTTGGTGATGACCTTTTTTGCTTGTCGACAATTTTGGGATTTTGGGAAAGCTAGGAAGGTATTCTGCGGTCCTCAAAATTGATTACCTTTTTTCGCTTGTCAAAATTTTAATTGTTGGGAAGGCTAGGAGAGGCCTCGAAATTCCAACTGGCCTGGTCCTTCAGCCTCTGAAGGGGCCTGCCCCCAAATGGAGAAATACAATCCACAACTTTTATCCTCGGATTACTTTTTTTGCTTGTCCGACTTTTTGTGAGTCTCTATAAAGTTTTTTGCTTGTCAGCCTTTTTCGGTAGAGACTTCCATATTTCGACACCCCCAGATTTTCCCGACACCCCAAATTCACAATCCTACAATCCTAGAAATAAACACACCCCAGATTTTCCCGACACCCCACCCCAATTCACAATCCTAGAAATAACCCTGGTCTTCAATCTCCTTAAAGGATCGAGCCTGGGTGGCAAGACCGATATCGTCAGTGTATCCAAACCTCCTACCTATGGTATCCGGTAAGTCGTGTGTAGGCCTATAAGCCTACAAATTGAATAACATAGGTGCTAGAACTGAACACTGTGTTAGACCGTTTCGCTGACGTCTCCAGGAGCTGACATCTTCTCCCAAGTGAACTAAGAACCGTCTGTCAGAGATGAGTAATTCCACAAGTTGACAGAACCAGGGTGGCAAATTGAGCGAGAGTTTGTACATTAAACCCACATGCCACACCGCATCGAAAGCTGCTGTCAAACCCAGAAAGATGGCGCCTGTCTTTATACGCAGTTGAATCCATTTTCAATGAAAATCTGATAAATAACGGTAAATTGATCTTTCTTTGAATCGGAAATATTGTATAATATAACTTACGGGAATAATCGAAAATTATTCGCGATTTCGATTATTTTTTCGACGATTATCGATTATTTCGATTTATTTAATAATCGTGTCGATTTCGATTTCGGTTTTTCCAAAAATTGCGATTTCGATTACGATTTCGATTAATCGACCCACCTCTACTCCACAGTCCACATTCGGTGACCTAGTTTTCCGAGATAGCCTTTGAATCCGTTTACTGTTTCAACTGTCACTCCCACCTGAGATGGCAAATAAATATTCATTTATATTCATTCTAACGAATATTGGGCTCCAATGAATATTAATGACTAAGACTTATTCAAAACATTCGTTATTTCTAACGATTACAGCGCCACTTATAGAAGACTACGAGTCTACGAGCCTAGGATTGCTTGTTGATTTTCCCACGCTTGCCGGTTGGCCGCCAGGCAGATGACTAGCGTGGACCACCCACGGCCAGAAGCTGCCCAGTTCCCCCACCCGCCCGCTACTAGCTGGCATGCGTGCATCTGCATTATCTGCATTATAACTCAAATCCTCAGAGATTGTTTTGATGTTTTAGGTCCAATAATAACAAACTTCATAAATCTCTTATTGCTTGAAGGGTGTTTCCCCTCTGCATTCGTTCATGCAGTTGTTCACCCACTACTTAAAAGCCATCTCTCTCTCCTGACGACTTGTCTAACTATAGTCCTATATCTAATCTTAATTTCTTATCGAAAATCCTTGAAAGGATAGTTGCTAAGCAAATGGAGTTCAATGAGGCCGAGAGATGATTCCCCCTTGACGGTTGATCCTTCTCCCGGAAACGCCACGAAGACGGTGATGTTATTAATTCCTCTAATTGGGAGCAAGGCTCGTGGGGCCGCCGTCCAGTTCGGCCCGGGTACCCTCCGTCCTTAGGAAACAAGACACAGACGTAATTAATATTTTATTGCACACACACACATACACACATGCGTTGATCAATCCATTACAATTATGATCCTTACTAGAGTTATTTGATAATGATCTTATTAAAGCAGTCAATATCTCGACATCAATGATTACTGCTAATCAAAGAAGTAGCCAACGGAGCAGACACTCCTGACGAATCAACGCAAGCGCGGAAAAGGCTAACAAAGAAAGAGGAGACAAGAGAAAGAAAAGGCGACGGGTCCGGCTTTTTCAGCAGGTCCCCGTCGACATCGACAATACACACACTGACGAGGCCGGCTTTCTCAGCAGGTCCCCGTCTGTATAGAGATAATCAGAACGACGGCGATCATTATGATGATTAATACTGTCTTAACGCGCACGACAAATACATGCAATATGACGGCCGCAGTTTACGTTAACGTTTTAGATTATACAGTTATTCATGCATAAAATAATTGCGAGTTAATCAAACAAAACACATGCACTATAATGAAGGCCCTTAACAATCTCTCTCTTTTAGGCTAGAAAGTCACAGCTTCCAGAAAGAGCAGACGACGAGTCCAACTTTTCCAGCGGGTCCTCGTCAATATAGAAAATACACACTGGCGGAGCCAACCTTTTCGGCGGGCCTTTGCCTGTATAGAGCAAAGAAGAGGAGGCGACGAGTCCGGCTTTTTCAGCAGGTCCCCGTCGATATAGATACTACACACCGGCGGAGCCAACCTTTTCGGCGGGCCTTTTTGCCGAGCCCGGTATAGAGCAAAGAAGAGGAGGCGACGAGTCCGGCTTTTCAGCAGGTCCCCGTCGATATAGAGAGTGACGACCGCGGAGCAGAGCCCCCTTTTCGGCGGGCCTTTGCCTGTATCAGAGCCCGTCAAAGAGGAGGCGACGAGTCCGGCTTTTTCAGCAGGTCCCCGTCAAGAGAAAGAGAGAGCGACGAGCCCGGCTTTTTCAGCAGGTCCCCGTCAAGAGAAAGAGAGAGCGACGAGCCCGGCTTTTTCAGCAGGTCCCCGTCAAGAGAAAGAGAGAGCGACGAGCCCGGCTTTTTCAGCAGGTCCCCGTCGTCAGAGAAAAGAGAGAGAAAGAGAGAGAGAGCCCGTATTCGGATACGGGGAATCGGCGGAGCAGGCCCCGGCCGCGGGTCGCTCCCTAGAACCTTCCGATGCTCGGATCAGAGGGTGACCAGCGGACGCCCAGCATCAGACCCTGACTTTTTCAGCTGGTCGTCTGAATGACTGAACGTGCGCCAGTCCCGACTGAGGCAAAACACGGGGTCTTATAGTATAATCGGCGCCCGGATAAGCCGAGAGCGCCGATCAGCGAATCAATGCCGGGTCCAAGGTCCAACTCAGGCGGGGACAATGGACGCGCCTGCGTTATGCGCTACGCAGGCGCCCTTCCTGGTCGACGTATATTGGACTCTTCCAAAAGAAGGGGTCGAAGGCATTATTGATCAACGAATTTAAAATTTTAAAAATCTGTCACACGGTCCCCGGCTCCCCTGGAATGTCCCCATTCCGGGCCAGATGAAAATGTTGTACCTCAGTCGTACCCCCTAAATCATCAACAGTTGACCATATTCAACAAAAATTTATAACAAATATGACATCATCTGAAACATGACGAATTGATAGATTATATTTCAATGATTACGAATAAGGTTAAATGACGAATATTGATCCCTCCTTACTAGACCAGTACATGGGCCGGGTTTAATTAATGTTCTGTAATAGGTTTAAAAGGCATCTTCGCATGATTGCACGAACTCAAAATCCACCAGGTCGCTGAGTTCAGGAATACCCACGAAGTCTGATTCGAGGGGTTCGATACTGGCGGACCCTGCCACGGATGCGCTAATTGCCGAGACGTCGGTGGACATCCCGGAGGTTGTCTCGAATAATCCTTGCGAATTGGTATCGAGGAAGGAGCGTACCAGGGCAGCCAGAATTGCGGGCGGCACGCCCGGGTACCGGCATATCCCGCCCATCAGAAGATCGTAGGGAGTACACGAAGGCGCCAGGATGCGACACTCTCTGTTGAAGGCTTCGATGGAGGAACTCAATCCAGGTAGCGGGTCGACGCCGGAAGATGCATCCATTGACTGGCCTTGGGCCCGGCGCCGGTGTCGCGTCCTGGCAGACGGCGGTACAGTTTGGAGCCGCGCTGTTCTGGGAAGAGTACAGGAGATGACATCGACCTCTAGCAATATGCCTGCGCAGACGGCGTTTAGCTACCGAGGCAAAGAACTGTTTTCCGCAGCCCCGGCATTCAACAATTCCTGCACTACTCCCAGCAGGGGCAGGAACGACGGCGAACGGTTCGATGTGGTGGCTGCTGCTGACGTCCTCGGTACTCGGCTCCAAAGCAACCGGCCCGCTGTCGGTTGTTTCGTCGGCGAAGAAAATCACTCGCACGGGTTGAGTGGCGTTCTGGACTGGAGCATCCTCCTGATCGGATATTATAATGAATTCCTCAGGTGAATCAGGATCAGATATCGGCTCGTAGCAGCTATCGACGACGGGTTGAGGCTGTCCGGACCCGCCCTCACTGGTAGAGGACGAGCACTCGAGTTTTACCGCTTGACGAGTCATTAATGGAGACGGAACCTCGTCGACGCTACGAGGATTTTTCGAGTATTTGCGATTCTTTCGACCAGGGGCGGGAGTGAAATGTTCGCCGATAGTTATGTACGTACCCGGCCTGGCCTTCAGTGCAACTTCGGCGGTAGGACTGGCAATAGAGGCGGAGGAAGAAGCCCTTTCAGGTGAGACACCGAGTCCAGGTGTTCTCGACGGTCCGACTTCCGGTGACGGCGGTGTCGAGGTTTCTTGGTGTGCTCACGGCGGTCGTCCGCTCCTACAGAAGACTTTGAATGGTCTTTTATCTTTGATTCTTCTTTCTCTTCCTCCTGGCTTCGTCGTCTTTTGTCCGTTCCGCGATGGGAGTGTAGGAGTCGAGGATAGGTGGATGAGGCCACGCTTCATCGTCGGCTGCCATTGATGTACCTGGGGTCGGCGAAAGGAGAGGAGGCGACGGAGTGGCATCTGACATCGACTTGGTCTCTTTTGTGTTTTCGGCGGTGAATATAGTCTGTCGATCTCCTTGCACCGCTGTCATAACTGACGAGTGCGGCGCCAAAGAGACAAAATTTACGTGACTAACTTTGTATGCCTGCCACTCTCGCTCGCTTATTCCGTGGCGCTCTCTATGTCTCTGGTGCGCAAATCGGATGTGTCTATGCAAGTCTCTCGGACGTGCTCCTATAGGTAGCACGGTGTTGCATTCTCTGCACTTTAGCCGCTCTTGACCAGACATGTTGCTTGATCGGCAGTCAAGACAGTAATGACGGCGAAAGCTTCCATTCTATTCTATAAGACGATAATGCTGCGTCCCATTATAAACTTTTTCTGTAATTCTTAGACAGTGTCTGGTTTCTTCGTGTGCCTCTTCTCTTCACCGGCGCCATTGTTCACCTCTCGTTGGTTGACCAGAAAGTCCATTTACCACCCCTTGAGACTACTTCATTGTTAGTTTCCCCACACACCAGCGCATAAACAGGGTTAATCAAAGATAAACTGGCGCTAACGTAGAAATGCCCGCGGCTATAAACAACTTTACGAGTAGAAATCAATCATAGACGTCGACGACACCCAGACATGCCAGTCTATTGAATTCCGAGTCTCACTGTCTCTCGTCTTCCAGAAAGCATATTGTGTGTCGTCTAAACACAACGACAAGCGCTAAGATAAATGCGGATAAATAAACAAAGTCTCGAACCTTGTCTGCCACTTAAGATTTGGAGGCTATTCAATCTCCAAAGTCTCCGTAGGCGATTTTTCTGACAAATGACCCTCCTGCGTAGGCGCAGAGAGGTGTGGAGACAGCTCCATCGGCCCGACTGGAAAATAGGAAGACAGTGAAGCAAATCCTGGTAAAGGGACATCTACAGTAAGTCCCCTCTCCACGCTGATAAGAAAACCGATATGTGTGTGTGGAAATTCATTCATCAGAGTGGCTCGCATCACTGACCGAGAGTAAGTCAGTGACAGAATATAGCCTCGCCTCACGATGGCTTCAACCACAGCCAAACAATCCGCCATTGCTTCGACATGGTCGATTCGCCTCTTCCCGCAAATATGGCATCGCGCTTCCACACACGTTCGATGATCCATCGCGTTCAACGTCTTCTGAACGACTGAACTTATTACTAGAATGCCGCCACCTTTATAGCGGTTTCGTCCTTCAGGACCTTAATTCTCATTAGCTTACACAGAGATTTCTAAAATTTCTAAAATTAGCGTTAATACCATTTGTGACGTTCAAGGAAGTCCACTCTTTTGAAGAAAACGACCAAAATTCTCCGTGATTCCGGCGCTTCAGTCTTTTCTGCTGCTGTATTTTCTACAATCTATAGGACGCTATTAGTACTAAAATTTATGGTACAAGTCAACGAGGTAGTAACGTTACGGCATAATACAAAAGCAAGCTTATCTCGATTCTGAATCCGTGCTGCCGTCCCCCGGCTTTCCTCCCTTTTCGAGCTCGCCAATACTCGTTGTAGAGTCGGGACCGTCCTCTTCGGGTTCAACGCTTCCAGAGGTCGAATCAGCACCGCTGGGCATGGGCCCAGGAAGACCGTCGGTGGACGCGGCCTCGTCAGAATTCCACGACGACTGGGGAGAGTCGGGTACCGCGTGGACCAAGTTCCAATCACCAGCTATTGAAGCCCAGTCGTCGGGGTTGAAGATTCCATGACAGATGGCGAGAGCCTTCTCCACACTGAACAGGAGTCCCAGCTGAGTACCTGGGAAGGCCTCGGCCATTCTGGCTCGAACGACGGCTCGCGGAGACATCAGCGTCAACATGTAACAGTGTTTCACTATCGCTTCTAGGATTTCGGTGCAGCCCTGCCCGTTTGCCGGATGATTTTCCGCTTCTCTTCCGCATAAGGCGCATCGCATGCGGAGATCAGGCTTGTGGATGTGTAGATCCATTTCGTCAGCAATCCGTAGTCAATTTGGAACGACGAGGAGTTGCTGGTTCCTTTTATTCTATCTTCTCAGGCAACAGCGCCTCTCCCCTTCCTCTCTTGTCCGTATTTTGATCCGCAGCGGCGATAACCTATTCTAAATCTATTCTAAACCATCGTACGCTGCTCCCCTGCCCCGCCGGCAGGCTGTGGCCCGCTCCGCCTAATCGGCGAAACGAGCGGGTCTCCGTATAGATTGGCGAGGCCGTAAATCGCGCGGCGATGAAAGGTTCTTACCTTTATCGTAGCTCGCCAGCTGTCCCTTCCCCTCATTTCCGAGGCTATCGGTAGACCCTTCCTCTTCTCTTTGGCACTCGTCGGCGTCCCGGAGCGGTTCGTCTTCCGGGCCTTCTCTACTGCGACGCACGGGAATCAACTTATCCGCGTGCGTGACGAAGACTTTTCCACTCGGCCTTTTCTGCACCCGGTAATTCAGCGGCCCCGTCTTCTCTAAGACGACATAAGGGCCCTGATAGAACCGTTCCCATTTTGGGTACTTACCACGCCGCTTTCGGGGAACGAAGACCCAAACTTCGTCGCCGACCTTGAATTCCTTCGTCCTGACTCCGATATCATACCGCCTCTTCCTCCGTTCCGCTGCGACGCCCAGATTCCGCCTTACCAAAGCGTAGGCGTCCTCCAGCATTTCTCTCATCGTCCGGACATATTCGACTGTCTCCACGGGGTCCTGCTCCGGTGGAGAGCCGTACACAAGTCGTCGAGGGCATCTTGTTTTCTCTCCCGAACACCAAGAAATTCGGACTAAACCCGGTACACTCGTGCACCGACGCACGATAAGCCGCGGCTACGAAAGGCAAAATTTCGTGCCAGTTTCTGTGATTCTCGTTGACCATCTTTCCGATCATCGAGTTCATCGTGCGGTGGAATCTCTCTATCATGCCGTTGGTACGAGGCTCATAACTCGTCGTCCTGACCTTCTCGACTCCTAACAACCGGCACATCTCTCTAAACAACACAGATTCGAAGGCCGGGCCTCTGTCCGTCAAAATCCGCAACGGGGTTCCATACACGGCGCAGATTCTCTCCACGATGATCCGTGCAATCGTAGGCGCCTCCTGGTTTCTCATCGGAATGGCTTCGACGAACTTTGTGAAGTAATCCATCAACGTTAGAATATATACATGCCCCTTACTGCTGGTCGGATGCGGTCCTGTCACGTCCACCGCCAAAATCTCCCATGGGGCGCCGCATCTAAGTGGCCGCAACTTGCCCTGACGCGGAGGCCGCCCCTGTCGGTACCGGCAACATTCTTCACAAGATTTACAAAACAAATCCACGTCTTTAGACCATCCGGGCCAATACGCCCGCCGACGCACCTGCAACCGGGTGCGTCGCACCTAAATGCCCCCGGTCATCCCGGGTGGGCCAATCTTGTGAAATCGTAGCGCAACTTCTTCGGCACGACCAGCTGCCTGGTGCCGTCGTTGCGCTCCCCGGTACAACACTCCGTCCAGTAATTTCAATTGATGCCGTTGATGCCACAAAGTCTTCGATGCCTCGTCCTCCTCCAGGATCTCTTCCAGCTCCGGCCATCCGGAGGATATTCTGTCGCGTACGACCGACAGCAGTTCGTCGCCTTCCTGCTCCGTCTGCATTGAAGAATCCGCCGGGACCGGACATACGTCGGTCCCCGGCTCAGGCCTTCCATTCCTTACTGCGGCTACTAGCAGTGGAATCGCGTCTGGTTCGGGACGTCTGGAAAGGCCGTCCGCGTTGCCGTGAGATTTCCCGGGTCTATGTACAATCTTAAAATCAAATTCCGATAATTTCTCCTGCCAACGCGCTTGCTGACCAATCGGGTCGGGAGTTCGCTGCAACCATTGTAGGGCAGCGTGGTCGGTTCTGAGAAAGAAGGTTTTTCCAAGCAAATACGTCTTATAATACTTCATAAAGTACACCACCGCGAGGAGTTCGCGGCGGGTGACGCAGTAATTCCTCTCGGCTGCAGAGAGCCTTCGACTGCCGTAGGCAAGGACCTTCTCCGTCCCGGCCTGCCGCTGCGACAGGACGGCTCCGATCGAGGTATCGGACGCGTCCGTGTCGAGCACATATTCGCCCTCATCGGTTGGAAGACCGAGAACAGGCGAAGAGGTGAGCCTCTTCTTCAGCAGCTCAAATGCTTCCTGTCGTTCTCTATTCCATTCGTACTCACAATTCTTTTTCGTTAATTCATTCAGTGGTGCCGCTAGCTGGGCGAATCCGTGGACAAAACGACGATAATAGGAGCAGAGGCCGAGGAAGGCCCTCAGCTCTTTCAAGCACCTCGGAGGCGTCAATCCACAATCTTCTGAATCTTTTCCGGGTCGGCGGAAACTAACTCTGGCGACACTATGTGCCCCAGAAATTCCACTCTCTTCTTCATTAAACGACACTTCTGTACCTTCAGCTTCAGGTTGGCGCCGCGAAGGCGGTTGAAGACTTCGCGCAACCGATCCAAGTGCTGCTGTGGCGTGGTGGAAAAGACGATTACGTCATCAAGGTAAACTAAACAGATCACGAAGTTCAGCCCCGACAGAATGAGATCCATCGTCCTTTGGAATGTGGCTGTAGCTCCCGACAGACCCATCGGCATCCGGCGCCAGCGAAAGCTCCGCGGCGCGTGACAAACGCAGTCTTGTCGGCGTCTTCGGGGTGCATCCCGATTTGGTGGTAGCCGCTCCGTAGATCGAGGGTACTGAACCAAGTCGCTCCCGACAACGCATCTAAACTGTCGGTGATCTTTGGCAAAGGATACGCGTCTCCTCTCGTAACGTTGTTAAGGCCACGGTAATCCAGGCAGAAGCGCATGGATCCGTCTTTCTTTCTTTCTCGCCAACACTACGTTCGAGGCCCATTCGCTCTGGGCGGCTTCGATGAGGTCGTTCTTCAGCATGGACTCCACATGGGCGTCGATCGTTTCTCTATGGGCCCTAGGATGGGCGCGTAAGGGCTGCCGAACGGGCCGAGCGTTGCCCGTATCGATACGGTGACGAGTCACGGTACAGTATCCGAGGTCGTCGTCGCGGCTCGAGAAGACGTCGTTATACTCCTGCAGCAAATCTTCGAGCTGGTCTCTTACTTCGTCGGGAGCTTCGCAGTCCATCTGGGCTAGCAGGTCTTTTCCAGTTGGTGCAGAGGCCGTGGTCTTCGGTGGGCCGCTCCGATCGGTGACCGTTACCGGGCATAATTCCCTAGATGATCGTTTTCGTACAGGACGACCGTTTCATTGCTAACGTTGACCACCTAACCATTACTTTCTCAGCATTGCCGTCGACCAAAGACCTAGCCAGATGCACTCCGGGTTGGATTTCCTGATGCTCCAACATCCACTCCGATGTCCCTCTTATTTCCTTCGCCCCACGTACCACGCGTGACGGCACATCCATCTGCGTCCTTGGCGGGATGGTAATTTCTCCGCAGGTATCGACCCGTCGACACCAATGCGTCCCGTCTCGTTTGATGGGGATTGTCGCACGTCCCATCACCATCCTTCCCTGGGACAAGCTCAATTCGCAGCCGTTATCGATCAGGAAGTCCAGCCCCAGCATGGGTTCAATGATCTGTTCGCAAACCACAAAGGAGGCCGCGCGCCGGCACTGCCCGCTGAATTTGACCGACAGCGTCACCGCGCCTTTTACTAGTATGGTCGTACCATTTGCCGCGGTTAATTCCTTACTCGTAGGTGATAGCTTGCATCCCTCCGCCAGCCTCGCTGGTATGAGGTTCGACTGTGATCCGGTATCGATTAGACACATGCACCGCTTCCCATCAATCGTGCACTTCGCGTAAAGCGAACGCCCTCCCGGGGGTCTCTTTGCAAACCCTGGATTGTTAAAATTAACTCGATCTGATCGACTCACCGGTGCGCTCCTGCAATCCCTTTTTAGATGTCCCAATTTGTTGCAGTTGAAACAGCGGACCGGCGGCTTCCCTTGGTGGCTGGTACCGGCACGACCACGGGCGTCTGGGCCACGACGTGACCAGGACTCCAAGGCGTCGTCGTCGGCGGCGGTTGGGTGGCTGAGGCAGGCGAAACTTCACCAAACCTCACCTTCGAAGGAAGCTGTGGCGTCAGCAGTCTCGACTCCATATCCCTCATCCATTCCGACTGTATCTGTCTCTGTTCCGTCATGAAACTTTCCATCCGTTCGATCAGGGCGGCAGACCCTTCGTCCTCCTTCGCTGACCGCACCTGACGTTGAGCGGGCCGTTGGCGCTCTTGAGAAAAGCTGTTCTCGTTGAAGGCTAGCTTGTAGGCTTCCATACGAACGGCAGTGCGGAAGACTTCGTTGAGCGTTTTCCCTTCTTTTTCTCTCACCTTCAACGATAGCTCCTTGTCATGCATTGCTTCGAGAAAGGCGTCGCAGGCGATCGTCTCTGTCGTTTCATTTCCGGGCGCGGGATAAGCTAGAGCGACCAGCCTCCGTATGTCATGCAGCAGATCGGCGAGGCTCTCCTTCTCGCGCTGACGGCGATACCGCAGCTGTACCCGGAAGGTTTCCGTTTGAGCTTCTAAGCCGTACCGTTGTCGTAGTCGAGCGACCAGATCATAGTACGTAACGTCGACCGTAGATCCAAAGTCCCAGAGCAACTGGACCGCCGATTTGTCCAAGGAATTTTGTAGGAAGTCTATCTTCTCCGTTTCCGTCCATCCGTTGTGCCGCGCGCAGACTTCGAACTGTTTCAGAAAGCTTTCGAAGGAGCCAGTGCCGTCGAACCGATTCGGTTTCATGTGCTGTTTCCTCCTGTCGTCAATCGTTCTCCAGGCGGGTATTAAGGACGCGTCGGGAGCAACGATGATTGGCTTCAGCGGCTCGTCTAGTCTCACCTTTACGTCGGTCGCATCGTTCTGACGGACGTCGTTCCTGCGATCTTCTCGACGGTCTACACCTCGAGTTACCGCTTCCTCCAGCGCCGCGACAGGGTTGGCTGCCGGTCGGTCTCCAACGGCAGCGAGAACATGCTGACCTGCCATTAGGACGTGTTCCCATGGGTCGTCGATCTCCAGAGCTCGATAGACGATTGGCGCGGGCTCCGCTTCTTCCATTTCGGGCAGTTGTCCGTGCTTTCCTTTACGTCTGGTTGTTCCTAGAGATCAGCGACAGAAGGTACCCCACTTCTGGTACCATTTGTGGCGCATTTCCGGGGCAGGAGGGGGTGAGTTCAATGAGGCCGAGAGATGATTCCCCTTGACGGTTGATCCTTCTCCCGGAAACGCCACGAGGACGGTGATGTTATTAATTCCTCTAATTGGGAGCAAGGCTCGTGGGGCCGCCGTCCAGTTCGGCCCGGGTACCCTCCGTCCTTAGGAAACAAGACACAGACGTGATTAATATTTTATTGCACACACACACATACACACATGCGTTGATCAATCCATTACAATTATGATCCCTACTAGAGTTATTTGATAATGATCTTATTAAAGCAGTCAATATCTCGACATCAATGATTACTGCTAATCAAAGAAGTAACCAACGGAGCAGACACTCCTGACGAATCAACGCAAGCGCGGAAAAGGCTAACAAAGAAAGAGAAGACAAGAGAAAGAAAAGGCGACGGGTCCGGCTTTTTCAGCAGGTCCCCGTCGACATCGACAATACACACTGACGAGGCCGGCTTTCTCAGCAGGTCCCCGTCTGTATAGAGATAATCAGAACGACGGCGATCATTATGATGATTAATACTGTCTTAACGCGCACGACAAATACATGCAATATGACGGCCGCAGTTTACGTTAACGTTTTAGATTATACAGTTATTCATGCATAAAATAATTGCGAGTTAATCAAACAAAACACACGCACTATAACGAAGGCCCTTAACAATCTCTCTCTTTTAGGCTAGAAAGTCACAGCTTCCAGAAAGAGCAGACGACGAGTCCAACTTTTCCAGCGGGTCCTCGTCGATATAGATACTACACACTGGCGGAGCCAACCTTTTCGGCGGGCCTTTGCCTGTATAGAGCAAAGAAGAGGAGGCGACGAGTCCGGCTTTTTCAGCAGGTCCCCGTCGATATAGATACTACACACCGGCGGAGCCAACCTTTTCGGCGGGCCTTTGCCTGTATAGAAGCGACGAGCCCGGCTTTTTCAGCAGGTCCCCGTCAAGAGGAAGAGAGGGCGACGAGTCCGGCTTTTTCAGCAGGTCCCCGTCGATAGAAGATACTACACACCGGCGGAGGTCCCCGTCTTTTCGGCGGGCCTTTGCCAGCAAGAGTCAAAGAAGAGGAGGCGACGAGTCCGGCTTTTTCAGCAGGTCCCCGTCAGAGAGAGAGAGAGCGACGAGCCCGGCTTTTTCAGCAGGTCCCCGTCAAGAGAAGAGAGAGCGACGAGCCCGGCTTTTTCAGCAGGTCCCCGTCAGAGAAAGAGAGAGCCGAGCCCGGCTTTTTCAGCAGGAAGAGAGAGAGAAGAGAGAGAGAGAGAGAGCCCGTATTCGGATACGGGGAATCGGCGGAGCAGGCCCCGGCCGCGGGTCGCTCCCCTAGAACCTTCCGATGCTCGGATCAGAGGGTGACCAGCGGACGCCCAGCATCAGACCCTGACTTTTTCAGCTGGTCGTCTGAATGACTGAACGTGCGCCAGTCCCGACTGAGGCAAAACACGGGGTCTTATAGTATAATCGGCGCCCGGATAAGCCGAGAGCGCCGATCAGCGAATCAATGCCGGGTCCAAGGTCCAACTCAGGCGGGGACAATGGACGCGCCTGCGTTATGCGCTACGCAGGCGCCCTTCCTGGTCGACGTATATTGGACTCTTCCAAAATAAAGGGGTCGAAGGCATTATTGATCAACGAATTCCATTCGAGAAACGTGTCTAGTCCATCTCAACCATATCCTCGCCAAAGTCGCTTCCACACTCGTGCAGTTCGCTCTTTTCAGCACCTCAGTGCTTGGCACTTTGTCTTGCCACTTTATAGATAGGATGGATCGTAAACAGCGATTGTGAAAGGCCTCAAGTGTTCTGATATGACGCCGATAGAGAGTCCAGCATTCGCTACCATATAGTAGAACGCTCAACACCGAGGCTTTATAAACAGAGATCTTTGTACATAGCTCAATGCCACGAACTTTCCACAGTCGTTGTTGTAGGCGACCGAAACTAACGGCTGCTTTCTGGAGTCTTGTCTCAATCTCATCATCCAAGAGGGCATGTTCATTCAGTGTTGAGCCGAGGTACACAAACTTCTTCACTTGTTTAACTTCCGTGCCATCAATCGCTATCCTCACCTGAACAGAGGGAGTTCGAGGGGGAGGTTGATAGAGAACTTCAGTTTTAGATAAGTTGATTGTGAGACCGAAATTTTCCACCGCATTTGCAAATCTGGAGGATAATTCCTGAACATCGTCCTGACTGCATGCGAAAAATGCGCAATCATCAGCGTACAGTGAGTCTTGTATCAATTCCTTTAGGACTTTAGTTTTTGCTTTAAGTCTGCCGAGATTAAACAATTTTCCATCAGTGCGAAAACGAACATATATACCCACTGTTGAATTTCTTGTCGCTTCTTGAATAATAGCAGCATAAAAAAGAATTAACAGAAGTGGAGCAAGGACACATCCTTGCCGGAGGCCGTTTTCGATCTCAAATGCTTCTGACAGGAAGCCAGCTAAGAAAATGTGCCCAGCCATTCCATCATGGAGTTGCTTGACTACTGCTACAAAACCGGGAGGGCAGCCAAGTTTGTGCAGCATCGACCATAGGGATGATCTGTTTACAGTATCGAACGCCTTCCTGATATCAAAGAAAATTGCGTACAAGGGGAGATTTTGTTCGCGGCATTTTTCCTGTAGTTGCCTTGCACAAAAGATCATATCACAGGTGCCACGATTTGGTCGAAAGCCACATTGAGATTCCGACAGAATCTCGGTGCTATGTGCTCTTGTAGCCTTTTCGTGAGGATCTTGGCTAGTATCTTCCCAGCAATCGATAAGAGCGATATCCCTCTATAGTTATCACAGATGGACCGATCTCCTTTATTCTTGTAAATCGGAACTATTTGCGCATCCTTTAGATCCGAGGGAACCTTAGCTTGTTTCCAGATGGCAGAGAATAACGGATGAAGTCCCTGAGCCAGTGGATTAAGGGCAGCTTTAAAGACATCAGTAGGCAAACCATCAGGCCCTGGTGCCTTTCCGGCCTTCAGACTCTTGATAGCTAGGGAAATTTCTGATACATCAGGTGGGGCATCCAGACTGTCTTCAATGGGGAATTGAGGTATTTCATCCAATGATTCGTTGCAAATCTGCGATGATTGGTTTAACAAAGCTGAAAAGTGTTCTCTCCATCGAGCAAGTATATCCTGATTGTTAGTAAAGGATTGAAGGCCATCAACGGACTTTATGCTAGCAGAAGTCCCAGCTTTCGGCCCATATGCTGCTTTCAACACACTGTAAAAGTTTCTCAGGTCATTTGCATCTGCATAGTTTTGCATATTTGTCGTCAACATATTCCACCAGTCATTTTTCATTTTACGCAGTTCAATCTGGACTTTTGAACGAAGCTCCACATAAATGTTCCGATTGGCTGGCTTTTGATTAACTAACCATTTTTGGAAAGCTTTATTCTTCCTTTCTACTAGACTTATGATTTCTGTTTTGCTTTCATCAAACCAGTCTCTGTGACGCCGTTGATGAAATCCAATGGTTTGTTCGCATGCATAGAGGACTCCATCTCGAAAAGTAATCCAATATTCATCTATGTTGCTGCATTGTTCAGGTAAGTCCCTTAGTCTTTCATTGATTGCTGTTGTCAGATCGTTTTGAGTTTGTTCGTTGCGTATTGCTGACACGTTGAATCTCTTACACAACCGAAGTGCACTCTTTCTGAACATAGGCTTTAGTGAAACTGAGACATCTGCACGAACCAATTGATGGTCTGTCCAACAGTCTGCTCCTCTCATTGCACGCACTATATGAACTTCTTTTATGTCTTGTTGACGTACAATAATGTAATCCAGCAGATGCCAGTGCTTAGACCGTGGGTGCTGCCATGTTGTCTTATATTTGTTCTTCTGACAGAAAAATGTACTGGCAATAGAGAGTTCAAATTTGGTGCAGAAGTCCAGCAGCAGTTGCCCGTTGGAATTACACTTACCGACACCGTGAGATCCAAGTACTTTGGGCCACATTGACGAGACCCTACCAACTCTTGCATTAAAATCGCTGTCTTTACTAATATTCAGTCATGGATGGATTCAAAAAAGCTTTTTTTGATTCATCAAAAACTGAGTTCTTGCTATTAGGTACTCCAGCTCAATTGACTAAATTTGAATCTCTGAAATCCGTAGTATTAGGAGATTCCACTGCTGTTCCTAGAAGTACTTCTGCTCGCAACCTTGGTGTGATATTTGACTATTCTCTCTCTTTTACTAGTCACATAAATTCAGTCTGCAAAATTTCTCATTATCATATTCGGGACATCTATCGCATCAGACATCTCCTCCCTAAGCCTGTTCTTATTCAGTTAGCCAATGCATTGGTAATTTGGTATCTAGTCGCCTAGATTATTGCAATTCCTTGCTTTTTGGCATCACTAATTCAACTATGCAGAAACTCCAGAGTACAAAATTCCTTAGTTAGGGTCATATCCAAAACTCCAAGATTCGAACATATAACTCCAACAAGACAGTCCCTACATTGGCTTCCTATCAAATACCGAATTAATTCTAAAATTTGTCTTTTGGTATTTAAAACCATATTATATAACGAACCCTATTACCTTAAGATGCGACTACTCCCTTGACATACTACTCAATCCACTAGGTATTCGGCATTTGTTGTTCCTTATTCTCGCACAGTCATTGGCACTAGTTGTTTCTCAGTGTGTGACCCTAAGCTTTGGAATTCATTACCAATATCACTTCGTAAAACTAAAAATTTATCATCTTTTAGATCTGGTCTTAAAACTTACCTATTTGACTTGGCTTATCCCCCTTAGATTGCTCCCCCGCTGTTCTAATTGATCCTCCGGATTGACCTGGCTCTAATTCTATTTGAATTTGGTGCGCCATCGGCTGATGCCCTGGGTAATATGATAGTGGCGCCATAGAAGTTTATTGACTGATTGATTGATTGATCTACTAGGCTATACTGGACCCATAATGAATCTAACGACTTGCCCTAATCTAACGATTTGCCCTAATCTAACGACTTGCCAAGACTAACGAATAGCAGGTCAGATTATAAACGGCGCGCTAGATAAGCATGTGTGTACTGCGGACATAACATTTTTACATTTATCCAACGCGCAAATTGATTTAGTTACCATCCATTCGATAGGAGGCAGCAACGTTTTCGATATTATTGACTATATATGTAAGACAGTGGTTCTTAACCAGGGGTGCTTGTACCCCTTGGGGGTACTTGAAGGACGTTGATGTGGAAATAAAGTATGTTTAAAAGCTCACTACAATTTACTCTGTGCACTGTAGAAATACTGTAGAAATTTTTGCACTAAATTGTAAATTCTAAAGAAGAATCACACTTCCTGATGTGTGCACAATCTGTGACAGATGTTTGTCACAGTTCATCATTTTTCAAAAAATTGCAGAGCACAAACTTTGTCCTGGGATAAGGTACACTGGTAGGGGGTACTTTGTTCTCTTATACTTGTTTCAGGGGTACGTGATCATAAAAAGGTTAAGAACCACTGATGTAAGAGATATTGACTGTAGACTGACCAAGGCCGGAAAATCTATAGGAAAAAATCTTCAGTCGGAGGCTAGAAAAATCATAACTACGTCAAATATGGTCCTATCTTCAAAATTTTTTCACTATTCTGTTCCAATTACATTCCTCTAAAACTCTCTCGCTCACAGTTGGAGGTCACCGCTGAATTTTTTTTATTGAGCTTTTAAAATTTTTTGTCGGACATGGTCCGATTTTGGGGTGTAGAGTGGACCCTATCCCCCAATTTTTTTGCACGGATGGTTCGAAAGACCAATCAAAATGCTCAACGACGGTGCAAACCGCATCTTTCTAGCTTCTATATAGCCTGAAATATACTGAGTTGTTCGGTTTTTCACATTGAAAATCCGTACACGTAATTGTCTTTTCAGCGAGCAATGGGTACTAGGGTAGGAAACTTCATAACTACCCCAAATATGGTCCGATCTAAAAAATGTTTGCACTATTCTGTTCCAATTACATTCCTCTAAAACTCTCTCGCTCACATTTGGGTGTTTACCACTGAAAACGTTTTGCTATTGACCTTTGATCAAAATTTGAACAAAATGTTGGGAGGGGTCAGATTTTAGGGTGTAAAGTGGTCCCTGCCCCCTACTTTTTTCTTTTGGCACGGATGGTTAGCAAGAGCAATAAAAATGCTCGACAACGGTGCAAACCGCATCTTTCTAGCTTCTATATAGCCTGAAATATAGTAAGTTTATAACGTATATGTTCACGTTTTCATATGAACGCCTTTTCCAAAAATTAATTACACCGTGGGCGAATGACTTTAAAAATTTAATCCCCCTTTAAAAGGTTAATAATTATTATTACAACATATAAATTACGTACTGTACTATTTTGCCTGCTAATAGTGTAGAGTTTCGTCAAGTTTATATAGTTATATAGTTAGCGTCAGTGGCGGTTCTACGTAACGTGGGGGATGAGCAGGGTGAGTGGGGATGCACCCCCACCGTACTCTTTTGCTTGCTAAACCGATTTTTGGCAAAAAGTCAAGTAAAATTACGGAGAAAACTGCGGATGACCTTTTTTGCTTGTTGGCCTATCTTTTTCGTGAAAGTGTAGTAAAATTAGAGAGAGAAAATTGCGAAATTAGGAGAAAAAAACTGACTTTTTATCAGCTAAGGTCATTGATTTTTTCCTTCTTTTTTCATCCCTACCAACCTATAGATTCATTTAATCCCCCACCCCCGCTAAGAAATCCTAGAACCCGCTACTGAATATTTTCTAATTAATATTTTTTAACGAATATTTTCTAACGAGTATTTGAAATGAATATTATTCAGATTAACGAATGTTCATTTCTAACGATATTTACCACCTCTATCCCAACCTCATCCAAACTGTTGCATTTGTCCATAACCCTTGCACTAAAAAAAATTATTTTTTCGACTGCTTCCCCTTCTGCTTAAATGATTTGAATTTATGGACTGATAATAGGCAGGTGGTCGACGACGACTCTCTCTGTCAATTCTATTACGCGGCCGCACGGATGCTTTGAACGTTGTAGAAGGCAAACTTCGAGGCACTTGTGCAGATGAGGCTCGGTCATTTTATTAACTTATATCGTGCTACTCACTAGCACTATCAATATGAACCACTTATTAGTTGTATTTTCCTTGGGGTTTTAGGAGAAAATTGAACTTTTGTACTAACCAATTTTTCAAAAACTAGTTCACACTCATTGAAATTACTTACTCGCTTTCTCAATGAATATTAATGAATATTTTATGAATATTAAAAAAACGCGTTAGGTGATTGGTCAAAACTTTTCAAATTTTTCAAATACATGAAATTTAGGGTTAGGGTTAGAATATATAGGCCTATATATATGTATATATATATATATATATATATATATATATATATATATATATATATATAGAAATAGTTCAATTTATCTCTATAATTTTAATTGTCCAGAACGAGAGGAATACAGTTCAGTTGCTTGATTACAAATGCAAATATCTCTTTTTGTCGACAGTCACAACAACAACAGCAATGGCGCTGCTCCTCGCTCTCACTATCCCTCCTAGAGGGTGTCCGTGATGACGTCACTAAAAGACCGAGAGCGTAACACTGCCCCCTCCTTAGACCTGTTCGCCCCGAACAGTGCGTCCTCCTCTATATGCGCACAAACGATCGATGTGGACGACTTTCATCTTCGACCGAAGGTTTTTTCGAATCCGGTACACGACATCATTTATTCTTTTTACAACCTCGTACGGGCCCTCCCAGTTCTGTTGTAGCTTTGGACTTCGACCACGAACTCTTCGTGGATTGTATAGCCATACTAAGTCGCCACTGTTGAACCCAGTAGAATTCGCTCGGATGTCGTATCGAGATTTCATCCGATCTGACGTAATTTGGATGCGACCCCTGGCAAAATTGTGGACGGCCTCCAATCGTCGCCTCAATTCGCCAACGTACTGCGATGTTGTTGTCACGTCATCTCGGGGAGCCCCAAATTTGAGATCACACGGGAGGCGCATCTCGCGACCGAATAGAATATTGGTAGGCGACAAATTTGTGGTGTCGTGAATAGTGGATCGACACGACATTATAAACAATGGAATAAATCGATCCCAGTTATCTTGATGGTCACTGACCATTTTCGACAGATGCTATTCCAACGTTCGGTTGAAACGTTCTACCATGCCATCGGAGTATGGGTGCAGAGGTGTTGTACGAGTCTTCCGGATACCAAGGATGTTACACATTTCTTGGAAGACTCTGGATTCGAAATTTCGCCCTTGATCCGAATGTAGTTCCAAAGGGAACCCCGAAACGACTCACCCATTGCTCCACCAGGACATCCGATACTGCTGTCGACTCTTGATTCGCAATGGGGAAAACCTCCGGCCATTTGCTGAAGTAGTCAATTACTACAAAAACATACCGGTTTCCTCTGGTTGAGAGTAGAAAAGGTCCGTCAATGTCGATAGCTATTCTTTCAAAAGGAGCACCAACGTTGTACTTCTGCATACGGGTTCCCGGAACATTCGGTACCGGAGAATTCGGCACCAAAGTTTTACTTGTGGAAGATTCGGTACCGGATAATTCGGTACCGGATGATTTGGTACCGGATAAATCGGTACATGTTCGGCATACAAATCAGTAGCCATAACCCTAATTGTAACCATAACCCTAATCCTAAAACAATCAAGCAGGCTAAAAGTGGTGTTACCGAGGACTCGAATCGAAGAGGTCTTAATCGAATCTCACAGTGGCAGCTCTGGAGGACATTTGGGAGTAAATAAGACTCTGGCCAAAGTACGTCAGCGATTCTACTGGATAAACTGTCGAAACGATGTGGAGGATTGGTGCAGAAGGTGTGATGTATGTTCGGCCAGTAAAGGACAACGCACGAGAACCAGGGGTCGTATGCAGGGTGACCGGAAGATCTCAAGACTGGAAGACCGGAAGACCGGAAGTTATCAAGATAACTGGGATCGATTTATCCCATTATTTAAGGTTTTGAAAATGTCAGGCACGGAAAGACGTTTCCTCAACATGTGCAAAAGAAGGAAGCTGCATAACTTCGGACACGTACAGCGGAACAGCGACACTAGGTCAACATTGGAGAGGACAATCCAACAAGGAATGATGTCGGGAACTAGACGAAGAGGGCGACCAGGGAGAAGATGGACGGATGACGTGGAAGAGTGGACAGGAATGAAAATATCAGCAGCAGTCAAGAAGGCAGAGGATCGACATGGTTGGAGGAAAGAAATTCATGCTGTCACCTTAACTTCAGTTCATGAAGGAACAAGGAGAAGATGATGATGATGAATCCTAAAACTGTATAAATCAGTAAAATGAATATAATTATCAATAGTATACCTACCCAAATTCTACTTGAATATTCTACCTAAATATATATAAGCATAGACAACACCCGAAGCCAGAGGGACTCTAGGATTGGGGATGGGAGGTGGGGTGGGAGAGGTAGAGCCAGTGTCTAACACATGTAGGCTAACCGAATTTGCCATCCTGAAGATACCGCTCCCAATGTTCCGGTACCGAATCTTCCATGACCGGTACCGAATTTTCCGGTACCGAATTTTCCGTCCCGAATCTTCCGTCCCAAATCTTCCGGTACCGAATCTTCCGGTCACCCTGCATACGACCCCTGGTTCTCGTGCGTTGTCCTTTACTGGCCGAACATACATCACACCTTCTGCACCAATCCTCCACATCGTTTCGACAGTTTATCCAGTAGAATCGCTGACGTACTTTGGCCAGAGTCTTATTTACTCCCAAATGTCCTCCAGAGCTGCCACTGTGAGATTCGATTAAGACCTCTTCGATTCGAGTCCTCGGTAACACCACTTTTAGCCTGCTTGATAAACCATCCCACACTCTCGTTAAGACTCCGCCCTCTGTTCTCAATGAATCCCACTGCGTCCAGGATGACTTCGTGCCCGTCCCTCTAGCAGAAATCTTCTCCCAGTTTGGTCTTTCTCCACTTTCTAACCATTCAACGACTGGTGCAATGTCACAATCCTCAAACTGCTCTTTACGAACCTCCGCATTGCACCATGCCGTCGGCAATGCGACTCATAGCAAACGGATATCAGCGGCTTCCTCATCTTTGTTCTCTGCTCGGCTGCAGTGCTTGCAGTCAGGATCACATGGACGACGCGAGAGAGCGTCTGCATCGTTGTGCCATGAACCTTTACGGCGCTGTATCTCGAAATCGTAGCCTTGCAGTCTCTCAATCCAACGCGCTACTTGTCCCTCTGGATTTTTAAAACTAAGAAGCCAACCCAAAGCTGCGTGGTCTGTTCTCATCAGGAAACTTTATCCAGAGAGGTACGTGTGGAAATGCTTGACAGACTCTACAACAGCAAGGAGCTCACGACGAATTACGCAATAATTTTTCTCTTGTCGTGACAAGGCACGGCTGTAATACCCAACAACCATCTCCTCGCCGTTGATCGTTTGTGAGAACACGGCCCCGAGTCCGTTGTTCTTTGCATCTGTGTCCAAGAGAAATGTCTTTCCTGGTTGTGGATAGCACAGGACAGATGAATTTACGAGAAGTCATGGAAAGGATTAGGGGTGCTGGGATGAAATTAAATTTGAAAAATGTTCTCTTTTTAGATCTGAAGTCAAATATCTGGGGTTATTTGGTTCAATGGCCCTCCCCTTCCCTGAAAAGTTTATAGCTTTTCTAACACCCTTCTCCTGCAGTTCATATTCCTCCTGGTTATCCTCTCCTCCCGCTTGACATTCCAGTAGCTTTTCGACGTGTGATAAACGATTTCCCACCAAGACAAAATGGCCGTATTTATAATTGACTGCCGACGTTTGTCGAATAACTTCAAATGACCATTTCCTTAAATCTTCCACACAAACATAACACACCTTATCTGGTGTCCAAGACTTACTGGTCTCTGAGTTTACATCAAAGTAAGCAAAGTACAGCCTTTTCACAAACTCCGTTGTTACTTTGATGTTTCTTGACCATTTACTCTCCACATACATAACTAAACTAGAACTGTGGCGAAATTATAAAAGCTAGATTATAATGAGCCTGAGATACCATAATAAAGTATAAAAAGTAGTTTATCTGGTTGTGACTAGGTGGCGCTGATGGTAAGGGCCCTAAGGGGCTGTCCATTAATTATGTCAACATTTTTTGGGCAATTTTTGCCCCTCCCCCTTGTTAACAACTGTCAACTTTCACTTACCTCTATAATTACGTCAAAAACTGTTTATCTCCCCAAGATCAATGACAGGACCCAATAACAAGGTTATTATTTTTTGCGGTGATGACCAATTTCACTTTTTTGCTCATCAAGTGTCAAAAAGTGGTGGTGATGACCTTTTTTGCCATGCTTTTTTCCATTGTAATAAGTAGCATTCCATAAAATTTCCTATTTTTTATTATTTGTAAAAAGTGAAATTGTTGACGTCAACTTCTCTTGAACCCCCTCCCCCTGTCAACAACTGTCATACTTTTCCAAACCCCTCCCCTAAATTGTTGACGTAATTAATGGACAGCCCCTAAAGAAGATAGCTAATAGAATGAATAAATTAATAATAATAATAATAAAGGCCCTTTAGTTACAATAACTAAGAAGTATGCAAAAAGTCTAGGGAGGTTGGGCGTAGAATATTCAATAGGCTAGGCGTTATTGAGTTATAGCCCGATAGTTAGCAGATACGTAATTTCACTGTTTTCCAGGAGGGGAAGACACTTCCGACCTGACAAGTTACAAACTTGCTAAAAAGCTGACGACCTTTTTTGCTTGTCAGTAATTTTTTTATGGTTAGTTACTTCAGATTACTCGACATCAAGCGCTCCTTTAGGGCGTGTAAAAACTAAATAACACAAACATTGCCGAAAAATTTTTTTCCCTCAAAATCAGGGGGGCAAATGCCCCCTCCCCCTCCCCAAATGACGTCCCTGATAGTTGCAGTTTAGCACACCTTTTTTAAGGCAGTGTGGGAGCCCTATAAACAGAGGTCCCTTAGACGGGCAAATGGCCGGTAAACTGAGTTTTTACTTGGAGCACCAGGTAGGGTGGATGTACCACACAGGTACTACATTTCCACTAGAAAAGTGTCAATCCACCGCGGATCGGTTCCCAAGGGGCAAGGCTGTGCCCCGTCAAAAGATAAAGACCACGGCACGCTAGGAGAGGGAAGAGCCCGCCGAGGTGTGGTAGATCTCTAGGTAGTACCTGGAGAATTGCCCACCGTGAGGTAGTACACGAGTCGGCCAATATAGCGATGTAGTACCTGAGAGCAGTTGAGGCAGTATCTGAGAGAAGTGGAGGTATTACCTGAGATAGGTACTGCCAACTGCGAAGAATTAAGACGATTCGACAGTATATACCATCGGGTGCAACAACGCAGCTTGTTCGAGCACTAATACTGTCTAGGATTGACTATTGTAATAGCGCAGCGGTTCTCAACCTGTGGGTCGCGACCCCCAAGGGGGTCGAATGACGATTTGCCAGGGGTCGCCCGAGACCATCAGAAATATGGGGTTGTTTCTTTTCTTGTTATTGTACAAAATTTCCTCAGTGGTAGTTACGACGTACTAGTTGTTTTACTATAATTGTCATTCGAGGAGACAATTAAATATGGAGACAATTAAATAATAACGATTTCGAACATTTTGATTTTATCATAGTATTATTATTTTTAGCAGCTTACATTGTGAGCGAAAATAATTTTACCGTCGGGGGGTCGCCACATAATGGGGAATTGAATTAAATGGGTCGCGGCACTATAAAGGTTGAGAACCGCTGTAATAGCGTATTACTCGGTCTCCCAGATCGTCTGTTAAATCGCCTGCAGTCGGTGCTAAATCTATCTGCTCGGTTGGTCTTCGGAAGCCGCTGGAGTGAAC
Source organism: Metaphire vulgaris (assembly GCA_018105865.1). NCBI lineage: Eukaryota > Metazoa > Annelida > Clitellata > Crassiclitellata > Megascolecidae > Metaphire > Metaphire vulgaris. The sequence goes on from JACLAT010000094.1 coordinate 100,183, forward strand.
ATATTACGCCTCTGTTGAGAGACCGCCTTCACTGGCTTCGAGTTCAAGAACGCATTGTTTACAAGCGCTGCTGGCTCACACACACCGAGCTTTACACGACCCTTTCTGCCCTGACTACCTAGCCACGCTGATACAAAGATCCACGGTGAATGAACAACGATCGCAGCTACGGTCTGGAAGTCGGGTCCAGTTGCTTGTCCCTCCTCCATCCATGACCTCCAGGTTCGGCGAAAGATCGGTCACGCGAGGCAATCCGCTCCTATGGAACTCTTTGCCAGATTGCGTGACTAATTCTCACTCTGTCGGGACTTTTAGAAGGAATCTAAAAACACACTTATTTAACATCGGATATAAGTGACATGTGTCAAAGCGCTTTTGTCTTTAGCCTAAGCTATGTTTACTGCGCTATTGATTTTGTATAATTAATAATAATAATAATAATAATAATAATAATAATAATAATAATAAAATAATAATAATAATAATAATAATAATAATAATAATAATAATAATAATAATAATAATAGAAGACAAGGTAGTACCTGAGACAGAAGAAGTAAGGCCCAATAGAGAGATAGAGATAGAAAGAAGGAATCAGCCATCTAATAGTAAAACCTTAGCCAAAAAGCTAAGTCGATAACCCACACGCCACAAGTCGAGAGATCTAATCCTGTGTAGCGGCCGGGCGGCATATTTCCAAATGCTTGCATGCTAGTACACAAAAGCAAATTCGAAGCTTCTAATTGGCTCATTTCATCACGTGAAGCTTAACTAGGTCACACCTATTAATAGAACTCAGAAATTTGCTTCTCAGTCAACTTAGTCAAGTGTTTGTTAAAGCAGCATTTTCGCGTTACCATTCTGCAAACGGATTAAAAATAAAAAATTCTGACTTTAATGTAAAGAAATGGATTCGCGTAAAAAAACTACACAGATAATGTTGATAAAATGGTAGAGACTATAAAACACTATGCATCATTTTCCATGCCAACAATTGAAACAAATTCGACTGTCAGGGCTGGAAAATGTGGTATAAAGAAACTAAGCTTTCTAGGTTTCTGTATAAAAACAGGAGAATGTCACAATTTATGTTGTTAGGTTTTTCTATACATTGATCTATAAAGAAATTCATATCCAATGTCCCCTTGAATGGTCAAGCTTGTCACTATTTAATGAAAGTAGGTATGTAAATCGTGAATCTCTATGGCCATTAGCAAAAATACACCGCAGTAGATCCTTATTCCTAAGCGTTCCTAATTTAAAAGTAATCCTCTCAGTGGCTGACAAAAACGCGATGCCTAATAAATAATTGAACATCATTACACATGGCTTGTTTTCGTTCTATCTAAAGTTAAATCTATGGTAAACAGCAAGGAATTAATATTGCAGATATGATGCTGGGAAATTCCATACACTATTTGGTGTTTTGTTCTATTAATAAGTGCGACCTAGTTAAAGCTTCACGTGATGAAATGAGCCAATTAGAAGCCGGAATTTGCCTTGGTGTACTAGCATGCAAGCATTTGGAAATATGCGGCGGGCGTCAGCCATCATGGGGAAAGCAGTACATAAGGCCCGGTTCACCACAGAACTATCGACACAAAGACGACTTGCCATTTTTAAATAAAAAACAAGTACTAAATGCCACGAGGCACGAAAATGACTCAGAAACAAGAAGAGGGACACCAGCTTATCAAATCATACGACTTCCTAAGCTGGCTCCATCTGACGTCCGTGTAAAAAACTAAGTGATGGAGCCATTTACGTGCTCATTTTCGGATTCAGCATGCCGAAAACATAAAGGAAGGCCAAAATTGTGGAAAAAGCTTTTCCTATGTAGACCTGTGAATTATTGGCATAAGAAACCTCAGAAAAATGATTTAGTACTTTATTAAGGTCTGTTTGTAATAACATCATAATAACATCTGTAAAAGTAATCAAATATTTCAGTCTTAAGTTATTTTAATTTTGTTTATTATAGTCATCATAATTTTCAATAATTTGCTCTTTAAGCTCCTGCTGCAATTTCTTTAACATATCTTTTGTCAATAAGCCTTGTTTAAGCAGCTGATCAGCTAGTCGTTCACCAGGCTGTAATCTTATTGAACCAAAATCCAGAGAATCTGAATTGTCACTGTCTTCAGCAGCAACACTGCTACCATTTCCTGTGTTTTTGCCGTAATGAAAATGCACACTGTGTTTTGAATCACGACTGGCTTCTTCCATATCACCTTCCCCAATAGAAGATGCAATGGCATCAAATGTTGCTAAATGACGTGCCTGATGTATGCACGACTCTGAATTTCAAAATCATCTTCATTTATCAGATATACCTGACGATATTTTTGTTTCATTATTATGTAGCAAGCGGGTTATGTTGAGAATTCCTATATGTATGATTCGATCTAGCTCTTTTTGCATGTCCCGTACATGATTTGCATTTGGAAACATATCCATAAATCGATAACTGCAAAAGTAAAAACTTAGTAAAGTTAGGTAAACTATTTTCATATAAACATTACCAAAAAGATCAAAAGAAAACATCTGATAGCACTTCATAACTATGAATATGTTGTATACTACCATGATTTACTTTCAAGTTTCACATTGTTATGGACTTTAATTATTGGCATACACATGGTAAAGTTTGTTGACAGAAAGCTAGAATACTGATGAAAATCAATCTGTATCAATTAGTTTTCACACTCCATGTGCAATTAATAAGAAATGACTATTAAATTCACCTAAATCAAGGGTGCAAGGCAGCTCATGAGATACATGCAGCCATTAAGCGCTGCTGGCTCACCTATCGAGCTTTATATGACTCGAGCTGCCCCCGCTACCTGGCCACCATGGTGACTAGATCTACGGAGGTCGAACGGCGGGCTCGGCTACGGTCCAGCAAGCGGAATCAGCTACTCGTGCCTCCACCATCCTCGACTCCTCTATTTGGCGAGAGATCTTTTACACACGGGAAAGCGCGATCCTGTGGAACTCTCTTCCGGACAGTGTGACCAATGCGAGCGCTGCGCGGCGTTTATTACAAACTTGAAAACGCATTTATTTAAGCTCAATTCGAGTAATTAGTTGTCAAAGCACCCTTGTTTTGTGCCATTCGCTCACCTACGGCGCTATAGCAAATTGTCTGACAATAATAATAATAATAATAATAATAATAATTAACCAATCTTAGTAGCCCCAAATGGCCATGTCCTAATTCCGGATCTCTGGTCAGTAATATTTAGTAGTTGTAGGTTTGTAAAAAGACATACTTGTCCTTCATACATTTTGTAGCCTTAAGCCTCAAACTTTAGCCCTGACTGCTACCATTGTGGCTTCAAATCCAAATTCAAATCAAATACATTCAAACATTTAAAAGTTATATTTTTATACTTAGTAAGCACGCTTCTGTATCTCTTCCTTAGTTCAATCCCTAAAACCCAAATATGACAAGAATTTCAGAAGAAGTTATTGTGTTTTAAATTTCTGGAAAATTCGTTATGTTAATGACAGAAACATGCTGACTTTCTTTACAAGTATGGTCTCAACAAGATTACAAGAGAGAAGAAATTTACTTGAAAGATTATTCTAGATTTGGCAGTATTTACTTGTGCCAGCTAACATTTTTGGGGGATATATCTAAATCAGATGTCAATAATTCTGGTTTTGGCTGGCACTGGAATAACCACATACATACAGCCCTCCATAGAGACAAGCTTCAAAGGCTCAGAATTCTTGACAGCATCGTCTTCAAGCAATGCCTGTTCACCTACCACTCCTTGAACGATATATACACCCATACCTCATAAAAATCCAAGCAAAATTGTTGCTGTCAAAACTCTGCAAAAATGCCATCAAATTTAATTATTTAAGGTAAAAAGCACTAGAGAATTTTCACTTTTTATTTGTGGCTGTGTACGGGTTGAATATAAATGGCGTTTTCAAATGAAATTTGATAAAGGGCTTACGAGAACTGAAACGATACAGTTCTACTGTATTTTCATGAATATAAGATGTGTGTTATACAATATACAATTTTTTACACGATTTAGCACACTCGATGTGCCTTATATTTGTGGGCGTCTTATCTAAATTTTTCACAGCAGAGAGACATTTTGTTTAAAGGTACAATTTGCAGCAGAATTGGACAAATTATTGTGATTGCTGAGGTTACTGAATAGAGAATCAATAAACTATAGATGTATGCCTATCATAGCATTAGGACGGTCGATGGTGGAGGGAAATCCTTCCAATTCAAAGCAATCTCTGTCTGTTTGTCTCTCTCATTCTCTATGCTTCCATAATTGATAAGCAACTCATGTGTAGACATTATATGATGGACGGTTGACGTCGGTGGAGTTAAGCCCTTCCAATTCAAGGCTCTCTCTCTCTCTCTCTCTCTCTCTCTCTCTCTCTCTCTCTCACACACACACACACAGCCGGCAGATACATTCAAGCGACAGAGGATTGTAATTAACCAGGTTACTGAATAGAAGTAGAGATTTGGTATTATTGGTATTAGATGTTTAAAAGATTGATGTAGGCCTATTATAGCATTAGGATGGTCGACGGTTGAAAGTAATCCTTCCTATTCAAGGCAATCTCTGTCTGTCTCTGTCTTTCCCTCTTTCCTCCGGCAGTCACATTTAAATGAATTAAGATTGTTGTTAATTAGGTTTCTGAGTAGAGATTCTGTAATTGATAGTTAAGCAACTTATGTGTAGACATTATAGACGGACGGTTGAAGAAGGTGGAGGGAAGCCTTCCAATTCAAGTCTCTCTCTCTGCTTTGTCTATCTCTCTGTCGGCAGCCACATTCAAATGAAAGAAGATTGTAATTAACTACAGTCCTTAAGTCGCTGGTTAGTGCTTTAGTGCTGACAAGGCTGGACTATGGCAATGCCACCCTCACTGGGACTCCTAGTTATCTCCTCAGACGGTGCTGAATGCTGTCGCGCGTTTGATTCACCAATCCGGATGGAGCGGTCACATAACACCTCTACTGGTAGATCTACACTGGCTTTCAGTGCCAGAACGTTTCAAATACAAACTGGCGTTGCTGGTGTTTTGGTGTCTGCATGGCATGGGTCTGCCATATCTAAAGACAGAACTGCATTGTGTCTCAGATCTCGATGGTCGACAACGTCTAAGATCAGCCTCCACAGCAGCGTTACTCGTCTCGCGAATGCATCTCTCCACTGTGGGTAATCGTGCATTTCCTGTGGCGGCAGCACGGGTCTGGAATGGTCTACCACCAGCCATTCAACTCTCACCATCACTAGATATGTTTAAGGAGCGCTTAAAGACCTGGCTATTTCGAACTAGTTATAACTCTGTTTGACACTGTATATGTTCACATAGTACTTTCGGATTAGTCACCAAAATAATCTTAACTTTAATAATAATAACCAGGTTACCAAGTAGAGATTTATTATTAGATGTTTAAAAGATTGATTAGGCCAAGGGTGCACAACCCGTGGCCCGCAGGCTGAATCTGTGTCGCCAAAGGGTTTTTTCAGCCTGCTTTTTTCAGCCTGCGGAGCAATTTTGAACAACACTGAAAACAGAATTGCGACTAAAATTCGTTTTAGAAAATATGGATCATAATAATTTTTCTAATAAACTACAATCCATGGGCTATTAGTATAAATTGGTTACTAAAAATTATGGGATCTATAACTGCATACATAGGTAATGGTATGTGAGCGATAATAAATGCTTAAAAAGTCCTTTGAACATGTGCTTCTCTTCAAATTACAATATCTCTTTCTGCAGTTACTGAAGATGTCTCAACTCGCAGTGAAAAAGCAAAAGTGGTCTTCAAAAAACGAGTTTAATGATGTATGGAAACACCAGTATTTCATGGACTCGCTTAATGGTAAATTAACGTTTGATCCACCATGAATCGGTCAGCATCAATAAAGAATGCAACTTTAAATGCCATTGTGAAACAAAACATGCCAATACTTATAATGACTTGCAAGGTAAGTTGAGAAGAAAAAAAAATTGAGCAGTTAAAAAAATTCTATGTCGTTCGAGCAAAGTTTATTCACCAAGAAGGCCGACAAATCCAAGTGTAGTATGAGTAGTTCAATTAAACATAAAGATTAACTTACTCTTGATGACTATTATAAAATGTGCATTTTTTGTCCGGCCTGAGAGCCATTCGAGAACATTCAATTTGGCCCTCGGCCCCAAAAGGCTGTGCTCCCCTGATGTAGGCCTATTTTAGCATTATGACGGTCGACAGAACACCTTCCAATTCAAGGCAATCTCTCACTTCCTCCATACTCCTCTCTCCCTCCACTATACTGGGCAGCAACATTCAAGTGAAATAGAATTGTAATTAACCAGGTTACTGAATACAGATTGACCAATGTTCCCTCTAAGGTGGGTGCGTGGGTGCCCAAAAACGGGAGGCATGCGCCCAAAAAATAATTTTGTATTGCCCACAAAATTTGCAGGAAGTTTTATTTTTTAAGAAAAATCTCCTAAATATTTTATAAAAGAGGTCATTGCCACCACATGACTTGTATATAATATTTAACGTCATCCGCAAAATGCCCGACAAGCTGGAGGGGGGAAGAAGGTCATCACCACTTTTTTAACAATTGGCACGTGGTTATTATGGTCACCGACTTGCTTATATTGCAACACATAATTTTCTTTCTTTGCACAAAGTAAAATTGCCCAAAAGTTAGTCAATTTGAAAATTGTTGCCCAAGAGAAATTTCATGCACACACGGACCCTCAAAATTAGAGGGAACATTGTGTAACTTGACTCCATTGTAGCGTCTTATACATGGGGCGTCTTATCCATAATTTTTTCACACAATTCATCAAAACCTGAATCTTATACTTGGGTGTGTCTTATACTTGAATGTGTCTTATATTGGCGAAAAAACGGTACTCGTTTTCTATGAGAATTTTGGACTAAAAATTGGACAAAAGTGGGTTGGGTTAAATGTTCTCGAAAATCGACCACAGGGGATTGGTTGATCGTGGTCATCTATGCACTGCCCATACTATTGAAAATATCACCATTGTTGAAGACATGGTATTTAGCCAAGAAGACGCACCATGCACCCATCGCACTGTCTGACAGATTGCATGGGAGACTGGCATTCATTGGTCGAGCGTTCATCGTTTTGGAACAGCATCTCAAGTGTCTAAAGAAAACCAATGCCCAAGAACTAACAGCAGCTAACAAACAGGTGAGAATGGCAACTTCAGGACAAGTATTGGAGCCACACGGTAAACTTCATATTTTTTGCTGATGAGAAGCTTTTCACCGTTTCTGCCACAATCAACTCGCAAAAAGATCGTTTTTACATTACGTCCATCCAAATACCATAAAAAAGAACTCCAACGAAACCCGGCTCTTTCAAATAAAATCAACATTAAGCAAATTGGTGATGGTGTTGGTTGATGTCTGTAAGCGTGGCTGCACTGAAATCCATTTTATCGAGCTGGGTGTCAAAGTGGATGGGCATACTATTTTAACAGTCTTCTTGCCTAGAAGAGTTCTACTGCCAAATATAGGCAGATATCTCAAGGTAGGCTTTTGGTCTTTCAACAGGACAGTGCACCAGCTCATCAAGACATGACACCGTCGCTTTCCTGGAGAAAAAGACACCTGACTTTATCTCCCAATTCTGTGGCTTCCGAATTTGCCTGATCTTAACCCGGTTGACTATAGTATTTGGAAAAGAAGGTTTACCGCACCAGAATTGACAATCTCAACAAACTCAAAATGCGTCTGATCGATGAGTGGGCATGCTTCGACCAGTTGATAGTCAATGCCGCTATCGACAAGTGGCATCAACGTCTCAATGTTTATGTACGTGCTAGCAGGGCACATTTCAAGCACCAATTCTAACAAGTTTCAGAGATGTATATGGTAATTGGTCAAAACGGCGCACAACAAAATGGCACAGACATAATTGCACAGAAAAAACGGCGTTAAAAAATATTGACAAAACTGGCATGGGATAAATTAGGTGATAGCCCTTCATCCTCCTTAAATGGATCAACTGTCAAGCAGCAACATATCGATCGGAGCTGTTCATTTGACTTTTATAGTGCTTCAGCACAACCACATGATGTAGCGGTTAAGGGCAAGAGTAAATGGATATCTGCTGAAAATTGAGTGAGAAGCTATTGACTTTTCCTGATTGAATTCCTTTAGATATATCTAGCATTGCTCAATAAATTTAAATAAGTACAGTCGACTCCGCTTAACTGGATAGCCCTGGGACCGTCACGACAGTACCCAGTTAAGCAGCGTATCCACTTACCTGAAGATGGCCGTAGGCTTATGTGTAATAACATTATTAAAACTTAAATGACAAAAACATTCCTGTACTACTGTATACAGTATACGCATTGCTATTTAGTCCTATTTCTGATCAAAACAATTTGTAGTTGATCACTGAGTGGCAGTTTTACGACCGACATCAGCAATCGGGCTTTCAAGTGCATAAAGTATACCGTAAGTTCCGCCATTAGGCTCCATAAATCATCAAAGGACGTCCAATGTCCGTGGGAGGTTGTCCTACTTAGACACCTCTTCCCCGTGTCTTCATTGCTGCTGACCACCTTTGAAGTTGCCCAGTCGTATTGAACGCGTCACATTTGGTTGCAACCCATCGTCAATTGACGATACTGTTCAAAGTCCTACATACCCCTACTGTTGGGTAATAACCTAAATTGGTGCTCAACCAGTTGTTTATCTGCCTTTTCTATACTCTATGCAGCTGTTCTTATCAGCCAATCACGTGCAGGAAGCTTTGAAAATGGCGCGTCGACTTGTTGCTCCGCACTTTCAAGGCTGTGGGCAATGGTTCAGCCAATCACGACAACAGTTGGCAAGTTGACAGTGAGTTTGGCCGTGTTGATGGCTGGTTAACCACTTTTCCGTCACCATTTACACAGAATGAAAGGCCATGGGACTAAAAAAATGTTATCCAGTTAGGCGAATTATCCACCTACAGTGTTTCCACTTAAACAAACCTCTGTCCCATTGAAATACATGGAGCTCAAAATGGGACTTTAGAATATTATCCACTTAACCGAATTATCCACTTATCAGGTATCCACTTAAGTGGAGTTGTTATTATTATTATTATTATTATTATTATTATTATTATTATTATTATACAACGTAGAGATTTATGTGGCAACTAATACAGTGACTGCGTGGACACATTACAAATTATAAATTACAATAGCTCGTGCAAAATAGCCAAGTTTTAAGATTCTTCTTGAAGGTGTCTGGTGTTAGGGAGAGTTGAACTGAAGAAGGCAGGCGGTTCCATGCCCTTGCAGCAGTCATGGGAAAGGCACGATCGCCTACAGTACAAAGGCACGTCAATGGAATGACCAGAGAAGCGGTTCTAGCAGATCTCAGGCGACGCCGACCTGCCTGATCTGCGACTCGTGCTAATTCTGTTGCTAGGTACTCTGGCCCTATACCATTCAGGCAGCGGTAAGCCAGTGTTGCTAACTTAAACTGAATCCGCTCCGGCATTGATAGCCAGTGTAAGTCTCATAGAAGCGGTGTTACATGTTCACGAGAAGGGACCTGGAAGACCAACCGCGCCGCTGCGTTCAATACGACCTGGAGACGGTCCAGCAAATTATTGTGTAGTGCAATTAGTTAATATAGTATTATGCAGGGCTTTTTTTGTAAAAAAATATTTTCCAGAATGCAATACTCAGAAGTCAATTGTCAACATGATGTAGCAGTCAAACAGTTACTATAATGATAATTATTATCAATACAACATTAAATTCAAACATAGAAAATTTAGAAATATATCAGTTCTCTATTTTCTATTTATGAATTTAAAGTTGCAAACAATACCAGTCTTCAGGTTTTCCAGAACACCGTTCATATTTTCCGGAACACCGTTCCGGCTCGTTCCGGCACAAAAAGCCCTGGTATTACCGGCAACATGGTTTAACTGTAAAATTTTTCAGAATACCAACAGTTAAGCATTACAAAGTTACCTGAGCCATAAATAAAGATCAAGCACATCAAAGACGCCTTCTAGATGCACCAATTCCGTAACTGTTAATGGGATCCTCAGTGGCCAACCGAGCTGGCGACACATCCATTCAAGTGTCAGTGGTTGACCTTTACAAAACTGACGGGCAAACTGAAATAGTGAAATGAATAAAAACGCATTAAAGTGATAATTAGGGCCCATGATTTACCATGGCATGAAATCTCTAATTCCGTTGCACGTCTGAGCAAATTTTACGGCATACCGCAGCGTGTCCAATGTAATACCATACATGCATAAGGCCAATTCATAACCCTTAAGCTGCAAGTTTTCTTACTCCTAAACACTACAATGACTAATGATTCTAATGAGTACCATATTTTCGCTCATATAAGACGTGGCTTATACAATTTTTTACACAGTTAGCCCCCTTGGTGCGTCTTATACTCGGGTGCGTCTTATCTAAATTTTTTGGAACACCAAGAATTGGCATCTAAGTCATCATCAATAAATAAATCCAAAACTGCAAGTAGAAATGGTGGAGGGAAATCCTTTCAATTCAAGGAAATCTCTCTGTCTGTCAGTATCTCTCTGTCTGTCTCTCTCACTCTCTCTGCCGGCAGTTACATTTAAGTGAATGAGGATTGTGATTAATCAGAATTCTGAATAGCTTCCACAATAGACAGTTAAGCAACTTATGTGTAGACATTATATGATTGTCGACGACAGTGGAGGGAAGCCCTGCCAATTCAAGGTGATCTCTCTCTGCCTGTCTCTGTTTGTGTCTCTCCCTCTGTCTGTCTTTCTCTCAGCCGGCAGCGACATGAAATTGGAAGATGATTGTAATTGGTCAGATTACCGAATAAAGATTTACCGCTAGTGTTAGATGATTAAATTATTGATGTAGGTCTATTTTAACATTATGACAGTTGATGGAACTCCTTCCAATTTAAGGCCATCTCTCTCTCCTACCCTCCCTCCTTTCTCCCTCCTCTTTCCTATCTCTTGTTCTCTATGGGCAGCCACATTCAGGTGAGATAGCATTAGATAGGATTGTAATGAACCAGGTAAGTGAATAGAGACTCAGTATTTGACTCTTTTGGTGTGTCTTATATATGGGTGCGTCTTATCTATAATTTTTTAAGCACAAATCATCAAAACCTGCGTCTTATATGCGGGTGCGTCTTATACACGGGTAATGTAATGTAATGTAATTAGCTATTTATATTGTGCCTAATCAATCAATGTTAGCAAGCGCATTACAATTAATGTCAATTATGTCAATTATTATATGCACAATTAAACAGATGTGTCTTCAAATGTTTACGGAAAGTGACAGGCGACTTTATGTTCCGTGGCGCTGGTGGAGCGTTCCAGGCATGGGGTCCAGCGTGCGAGAAGGCTCGTTGCCCCATGACTGTCGAAGGCGAGGTTTCTGGTATTGGCTGGTAGAGGCTGATCGTAGGCCTGGTCTACCAATGGCGGTTGATGTTGGCTGGAGCAGATCAGTCAGATAGGTCGGACAAAGGCGATTCTGTGCACAGAACATCAGCGTGCATAGTTTGTGTTGTATCCGTGACTGGACTGGAAGCCAATAAAGTTCACGAGCGCCGAATGCGTGGTCTCGATTTTTGGGTCCAGCACCAGGCGTGCAGCAGCATTTTGTATGTGCTGCAGGTTGGCCAGTGTAGACTTTGGAAGGCCGACAAGAATGGAATTACAATAGTCTAGTCTGGACAGAACAAATGCAGAAACCAGTTGCGAGGCGACTTCTTTGCCAGCGATTCGACAAATCTGGCGGATACGTCGTATGTGATAGAAGCAGCTCTTGGCTAACTGTCCAACATGTTGCTTCATGGTCAATTCGTTGTCAAACAGTACTCCGAGATCTCTGACGATGGAGTGTGTCTTATACGATGGGTGCGTCTTATATGCGTGAAAATACGGTAATCAAATAGGCATATCATGTCATTCATATCTGTACATTTTATTCTACAGATTTGGATTAAGAAAATATTGCAGGTAGGAGCCACAGAAACAATCATCAATAAGGCAAGCAAAAGGAGATTAACTTGGTATTGACAAGTTAAAAGAATGGAAAACAATAGATGGGCCTACAAAGCACTACATACACATAAAGTAGAAGAAGACAGAAGGCGAGGAAGACCTTTCCATTTGGGAATTGGGAGTACCTGACTGTTACAGGGTTAAAGCAGGACAGAGGACACTCCTTGCGTAAATATTAAAATACTGCTTGTGTGCATTTTGAATATCAGGGAATTGTCTAATTCAGGTCAAATTCTGTATTAAACTGAAGTAATTGGAAGTGCATATAAATATATGATTTGTCTAAAAGTGGCGAACCCATGTGTTTAGAGCAGGAGAAAGAACACTCCCTGCATAAATATCAAAATACTGTTTGTGCTGTTACTGAAAAAATTGGGCGTTACGTAAGAGAGAATGCTACAAGTTTTTGACACTGACATTTGATGGCAGCAGAAAAACTATAGAAGGGTATTGGTAAATCCATAGAAGGGTAGAAAAAAAGTCAGAGAGGTATGGTAGCAAAGTAAACAGTGATGAAGCCACATAGTTGAAGTGTGGCCATATAGGTGGAGTGACTAATGAATAACCAAGTGGTTGTGGAGGTGGTTGTAAAGAAACAAGTGGAAATGGGAAAATAGTGGCCATCAGGGCAACAAGTGGCTGTCAACATTCAACTAGTGATATTGGAAGAAATACATCAGAGGTGGTCAATTGGTCAACTGGTCAAATTGGCTCAGTGGTCAACTGGCAAAGAGGCCTGCATGGAAGTTGGTCAAGTCTGAATGAAGAAGTTTGGAGAACATACCGTAATCTGTCATGAGGTCATGGCACATTAGCCTGAAAGTTTCGTCATCACCATCATCAATTGTTCTTTCTCCTTGTTTTTGCTGTCCTTGATTGTCATTTCTCCAGTGCACTATTTGTTCAGCAGAATAGCACATGGAACTTCCAACCTATCATCAATTCTGTGTTTTCCTACTCCCAAATTGTTTAAAATTAGACCAGAGCAGCTGTTGCCTAACTGGCTTAGAGATGCTCTGACCTTATTCCTGCTCACTGATGCAAGCTTCAAATTCTGAAGCAGCAGCCAGACAAAGGCCCTAACACTGAGCCTTGCGGCACCCCACTGTGTACAGGGCGGGAGATGGCCTGTTGTCCTCTCCATGAGACCGATTGTGTCCTTCCGTTCGATAGTCTGCTAACCATGCCAGAGCAGAACTGCCTAATCCATAAGAACACTGGAGTCGTCGTATAAGGATTTCATGGTTGACTGTATCAAAAGCGGACGACAGGTCCAGAAGGCCTAGCAGCACCAGCCGTCTGTCAGCTGCCATCTCGACCAGGTCGCTAAAGATGCGAAGCACCGCCGTCTCGGTCGAGTGACCTCTTCGGTAGGCCAATTGATGCCTCGGCATTAAGCCATCAATTAGAAGGTGTGCGACCATTTGCTTATTGACCAACCGCTCAAGTAATTTTGAAATGAACGGTAAATTAGAAAGCGGCCAATAGTTCGCCATTTCACTTTGATCCAAACCTGGTTTCTTCAGATGTGGGTGAACCACCGCATGCTTCCACCTTGGAGGAAACGACCCTTCCTGCAGCGATAGTTATTATGAATGTAATAAAAGGTGCGAGCATATTAATTGATTCCACCAACAGCCATGTAGGAAGAGGATTGTTCTGACATTGCTTCAGAGGTGAAGAGGTGACAATTGCCTTCACTTCCTCTACAGTAGGGGGTGAAAACGAAGTCATGGCAGGGCCAAAATAGTGCCTGTATTCTGGTGACTGCTGCCCAGCTGTCCTAGATCGAATGTCCTGGATCTCCTTGTCGATGTGTGAGTGTAACTCGTGTGCCGTAAAGCCCTCAACCCGATTAATCCTGGCAGATTTTTGACCCATTAATTTGTCATCTGGCACCAGACTTGTGGAGAGCCATGGGTGGATGAGTCCAAGGTTCACTGCCAATGCTGCTGCCCTTTCTGTCAGACCAACTTCCTGCTGGACTTGAGCGCAGCTCACCAGGATACTCGAGATTCGGTCTCGCTTGAAGTCCTGATCTTCCTCCAGTAGACTATTTCACGATCACGAGCAAGTCGCCGCGCAGCCCTACAGTCTGCATTGTAAAACGGCCTCTGCACTTTGGTAGAGACAGTCACTGTTTTCATTGGAGCCAGGTCATCGAGGACTCGAGTGATCTCGGACTGGAAGAGGTCCGCTAAATTGGCAGCTGAAGTGCTGCTCCGGTTCAGAACCCAATGGCGATTTCTTCAACTTGGTGATGAAGTTTTATGAGTTAAAGCCAGTCCAGCCGTCTGGTGACACTCCTGAATACCAGGCGGGCAGAAGACCGGTGACTGCTAGCATATCAAACTATGATCCGACAGTGCAGTCATAGTAACTTCAACTTGCTTGAGAGGCCATTCTTCAGGGGGTGATAGAAACATCGAGTAGACCCCCCCATTCATGGGTAGACCCGTTTATACATTGCCGAAAGTTGGAGGTCAGGATCTGTTCTAGCTGCTGCTGTCTCCATCATCAGATTTTCCAGATGGAGGTTTAGGTATCCTGTGACCAGAAACTTGACATTGTAATTCATCAGTAGTTCAAACAGAGTTGACAGTTCTTCAAAGAATTGTCTGGTGGTGTGGAAGGAGCCAGGGTGATAAATCGCTGCTATGATAAATGGCGTATGACCATCGCCAATCCGACAGCATAAGAGCTCAAAAGTTTGGGGCTTAATCGGCGATCTGAACTTGGCCACAGTAATTCCTGACTGAGATACTACTGCAAGTCTGCCGTGGTTGATATAGCTAAGGCCCTCTTTCTTCTTCGGTTCAGGAATGGCCCGAGCAGCTTCAATTACATTGAGGCCCATATTCCTGAGCATCCTAATGGACCAACTGTCAGCATCTTCATGCCACATCTCAGACAAAAATAGCACCTTCAGTTTGTACTCCTCGAAAAGATCAGGGATGTTGTCGACCTTGTTTTTGATTGAACGAATATTAAGGTGTCCCATCCGTATTCCATTTTGGGCAGGTTGGGAATGCCGTTGCAGTACTGGGTAGACAAGCAATGCTTTGTGATCGACCGCCGAGTGAATTTGGAGTTTGGGATATTCAACAAAGATCACTTTCCGACATCCTGCTATAACTGGAATAATTCTCTGGGACCGTGTTCCAGCTGTGCATCCTCTTCCAGTCTTCCGACGTCTACAGGTGAGAAAAAGATGTTTCAGACTTCTCTGCATCGTAGCTGACGGTCTGACAGTCGTCTCCGCTCGAATATGTAGCAGATCAAGCCGAGAGTAGAAGATCGAGATCGGCCCCATTGTTCACTTTAATAGCCGACAGTACTGTACGATCAAACGGACTTTACGAAATACGCCTCCTGGTGACCGCCACAGTACTAGTCCGACAATGCCCCCTTAATCCGCCAGTGCGCTTTCAACGTATTTTGATGTGATTGCACTTTCATTTCAAGAGTCTCCAGCCAGAACCAGTGCTGACAGCCATGCCAGATCGCAGTGTAAGATATCTGAGGATGAGTCAAAACCGCAAAAACCATCAAAACATGAGTTTCGATTATGCCTTCTGGCGACCGTCCGAGAATAGTCACGCAACGCGATTAGATCCTTCAGGCGAGCTTCTGAAAATATATTACGGAGTATTCCAGGTCCGTCTTTAAGAATCGCCTACTTAACCCTTTAACGGGCAGCGACGTTTATAAATGTCGGCAGGAAGTGGTAACGAAACGGGCAGCGACGTTTATAAACGTTGCGCCACTTCAAAGGCTATTCACGAACGGGCAGCGCCGTCTATAAACGTTCTTCAATGGAATATCGCTTTAGTTATTATCCATTCGCAAGATGGCAGCTCTCTTTTAGCTAGTGTGGCCTCTATAAGCGAAAAGAATATATTTTAAGAGACCGAGGGGTCGGATTTTGACCAGCATTCATTTTGTCCTAACCCTAACCCTAACCCACCAAATTGGGTCCGATCTTCAAAATTTTTGAAGCTATCTGTTCCCAAGACACCCACCTCCAACTTTGCCGCTGAACCTAGAGGGGTCATCACTGAAAAATTTTTGCTATTGCCCCCAGAACAAATTTTTTGGGAGGGGGTCCAATTTTGGGCTGTAGAGTGGGCCAAACCCCAAAAATTTTTTTTGGGCACGGATGGATGGAAAGTGCAAAGAAAATGCTAAACAACGGTGCAAACCGCATCTTTGTAGCTTCTATATAACCAGAATTATGGCAAGTTTAAAACGTACATGTTCACAGTTCATATGAACGCTTTTCCCAAAAATTAATTACCCCGATTGGTAACGTCTTGTAAAATTTAATTACCCCGGCTAAGGGTTAAAGCCAAACCGTCCGCCGCACGAGTCACAGAAGTCAATTCTGAGAAAGACTCAAACCGCAAAAACCGTCAGAGCACGAGTATTACAACTAATCGTTTTGCAGGTACAACACCTGCAAGGCAGCCATGACAGGCATGTTATGGGAGATCTAAATACAAAGATAGGAAAAGAAAGAAGGGGATGGGCCCACATGGATTGGAAGAAATAAATGAACACAGCTAGAGATTGGCAGATTGGAGTGAGGAAAATAAATTAATAATCACAAACCCCCTGTTTAAAAAACAATGCAAGATGACTGTGGGCAAGGAAAAATCCAGGAAATACATGCAAGCCTCAAACAGATTACATATCAATAAAAACAAGATTCAGAAATGCAGTGTATCAGTCTAAGGCAGGTGCAGATTGTGCAAGTGATCACTGATCACACACACACCAGTGATTGGAAACATACTCATAAAACTCTAGAAGGTTCAAAAAAGTTAAAAAAGAACAATATGACTGAAAGGTGATGACAGAAGCAAAAAAACCAAAGAAAATGAAATCAAATTAGAAAACAGATTCCATCCATTAAAGGGAAATGAGGACATTGACATGGGAGGACTTTAAAACAGCAATAAATTGTCATGAATAATAACAATAAAGAAGACAAACTAAGAATAAAGAACAAATAAGGTATAGGCAACACAATAAGGAAATTAAAGAGATACAGAAAGGCAAAAGAAGAATGATTAAATGAATAAAATGAATAATTGATGCAAAGAAACTGAAAACCAGAGAGATAAAATGAACATGCATAGTAAGATAAAAGAATTAAGATGAAAAAGAGAACAAATCCAAGCAGCACCATAAAAATCAGGAAAATAGTTTAGAGCAGCTCTAATTTCTTTTATGATCATTGTAGGTCCCTTTATGCCCAACATTATAGTCTTTGCCCCTCTATTATTGTGATATAGCAGCATTGAAATGAGGTGAACAATTATCATAGCACGAGCAGTTATCAAGATCATTACAACAAACTACAGTAGAGTATAATGAATACCACAGGACTGAGCAAAAAATTCATTATAGCAAGTGGCTCTATTTCATTATACAAAGCAACACGATCTTCAGTCCTTGTTTCTGTTTGTTGCTTGTGACCTTATTACTATTACTGTCTGTTGCCAGTTCTCTGACTCCTCTACCTTCTGCTGCTCATCTCTGTCCACTGAATCCACAGGTGAAGCCTGGAGTCAGATTCTTGAAACATCTTATGATAGTCTTAAGATAAATTATTTTGCCTGACAACAATCTTATTACCTTACATACTCGCGGTCAAGTCAACTTCACAGACAGGTTGATCCCGTTTTTTGGTAAAAAATTATGTAATTTGCTATGACCTGTGTATAAGTTGACAAGGATATTTAGGAGCTTACAGATTTCTTGAATTGCCTAATAATAGCCGATCTACACTGAAATTGAGTCAACAGACGGCTGCTCCCTCCCCCATACGTGTCCAAGCTGTTTACAGGTCAAAAGTATTTGCGGTACACAGTGGCCAAGGTCGGCCGCACGGTCAAACAGACAGCCGTTCCCAACCCCAACCAGTCGTCTCCAAGCTGTTTACAAGCCAGAGGTCATTGGCTTGAGGTATTTGTTGTCCACAATGTCTGATATACTCTGAATGGAATCTGGTTGGCCCAATCTATCACTGCTTAATAGTGCTCAGTTGAGAAAGGAGGAGCCAGACGCCCACCCCTTTTGACAGACGCGTCTTTAAATAGATACAACACGACTTAACACTGTAATGCATTAGGAAATGTGTTTCTTTACAAAAAATCTTTGGAAAATTGCATTGACTCACAGATAAGTCGACTTGGCGTTCTAAAGTTTTTTTAAATTTTAAGGCATACATTTCTCGACTTATCCGCAAGTATATACAGTAATACATTCTCCCCCTCTCTCTAATGCCTGCCAGTTAACATTACCAATTACCAATTCATAACAACACCTTAGTCAAATTAATTTTAAGGTAAGACAGCGAGACATGCTTAATACTGCAGTTCATGTATCACTGTATATATCTTACTTTGAGGAACATTGTACACACAAATGCCTGCTTCTTAGGAATTGGCGCACAGCAAAACACATATCGTACTCGTAGCTGGAGTGGAATGTGCTCAATCATGTCAGCAAGAAATTTAAAGTCATCCATATTGCACATAAAATATTTGTCATTGTCCAGCTGGCACAGTGTGACAAATATATCCTAACATACATATTAAATATAATATATCAGCAGACTTTGACAATGAGAAAATAAAATATGTAATCAAAGAATTCAACAGTAAAAATTATAGATACAATTTTAAATGCTATGTTATGTTATGCTAAAATGTCAGTTTATATAGTGCAATAATCATGGCTGAAGGCCAAAGTCAAGAGCACTTTACACACTGCATTTAAACGATATCTCATACAAGTACGTCTTACAGTGCCGTATATATTTCTTGCATCATCCACCTGAAAAAGCTCTTTACGGCCTTTTCTTGACTTATCCTTTCAATCCTATGTCATAATTCCATATTATTATATACCAGTTTCTTAGAAATTCAATTCTGCACCCATTTCCACAATCAGTTTGTCTCTTTTATGAACTTTCCAAATGATTATTATGATAGGAAGCGTTACGAGTCAGATTCTACATAATACTGTTCACCGTCAGAGATCGTGCCTTCCCAGTGGCTGCTGCGCGTACTTGGAACTCGCTTCCTGCTGACATACGGGAGTCATCGTCGCTAGATATTTTCAGGAATCGACTGAAGTCTTGGCTTTTTAAGACTAGCTACTTAGTTTAATTTTGTTTAAAGTGTTCATGCAGTCTTTTAGACAAGTTACCACTATAATCTTGACATTCTCTTACTTACTTACTTACTTACTGGATTCGAAATTATCCAATGAACCTGTGTCTTTCTCAACCAATTGAAGCATCAAATCCCACAGCCAATTACTGCATGACAATTCGGTTAGTCAATGTTTCATAGCCAATCACTTTTTTTAGCCCTGAGCATTCATGCTGGGGCGGGAAGTTAGCAGAGTGGCAACAACGTTGGACAATGAAGCAGGAGGTTGCGGGTTCGAGTCCCGCAGGAGCCCTAAAGGTCGACTCAGCCTTTTTTGCGGTGGTAAAATGATGAGCAGCTGTAAAAATCCTTGCGACAAGTCAAACAGGTACGCTACGCGATACACTAGCCCCGTATCCGTGGCATTGCACGCCTGGCTGAGGGTTATAGCAACGGAGATCAACATTGCCCTATGAGCCCGTGAGGCTCGGGAAGGACTTTGACTCTTTTTTGATTCATTCTGTGGTAGTAATGTCACTTGAATCAGAGGCAATGACTAGTATCTTGGCATGGAGAAGAAATCGCTCTTTTTCTCAACAGAGGACAGGATCCGGGTCATTGTTTTGCACCAGGAAGGGTATTCCAGCAGGCAGATTGCAGCAAAGGTCAGCCTTGGAAGTCGACCCAGAGAGACAACAGATCCTTGATAAGGACATCACTTGCCAACTGCAGACTGACTGCTCCTGAGTTTCTGCAGGAATGGAAAGAGAAAAATCCTGTCGACGTGTCCATCACCACTGTGAAGAGGCGCTGCTTGGCCTATGGACTGAGAGGCTGTGAAGAAGCCATTATTGACAGCTGATCAAAAGAAGAAATGCTTGACATGGGCATCAAATTATGGAAAGTAGACGAAGTAGGACTAGGAGAAAAGTTAATTTTAGTAACGAAAGCACATTCTGCATTCTTGGCCAAATGTATGTGAGGAAATTCGCTCATGAAAAATAAAAACCTGAATGCATGAATCTCCGTTAAACATACGACTAAGGTCATGGTCTGGGAATGTATGGCAGCCAGCGGTATTGGCAGACTCCACATACTCCAAGGAATGGTCAATGGGCCAAAATACATTGATATTTTAGAGAAAGTTCTGCTGCCAAGGCAAGAGATGTCCTTATCAAGGATCTGCGTCTCTTGGGGTCGATTTCCGAGGCTGACCTCTCTGGCTTCGGTCCACTGTATTTCCGGTCTCCTGATGCTTCTGCAGAATGCAAACTGCTGCACTATGACTACATCCGACCGTTGCTGCAATCTGCCGACTGGAATACCCTTAAATACTGGTAAGCAGCGGTTTCTTCCTTGGTGGCAGATGAATCAGTCACAATTGATTAACAGAAAAAAGGAGCATCAACACAAGGCGAGTACTCGACTATCCAGGAAACAGGCTTGTGGCACTGCGCTTCACGTTCCCCCTGTCCCAATGGAATGAAGTATTCTAGGACATCACTTCAAAATGACCATGATTACAGAACATAGCACCAGGGTTCCAGTCCCTGCCCTTACAACATCCAAAGATCACCACTTTTGTGCCTCGGTTGCTGCACATATGACGGATAGCACCCAAAGTTCTCGTCTGGGAAATAGAATCTCCATGGAACAGACTCAGGACGATATTATCCAGATATTACAGAATGGTAGAACCGGGAAAAACATTCACCCATGACAAAGAATATGATTGGCAATATGGAATGTTATAAACTCTGATCCTTCCAGTGTTGCTGTACACATCCAAAACATGGACACTACTTCAGCAGACGACAAAGCACTGGAAGCTTTCTACATGAAATGCCTACGCCATATCCTTCACATTTGCTGGCAAAACCGGGTGTGCAATGAAGACATCCTAGCTCATGTAGGACTATCATCAGTACCTCCTCTAGTCATCAAGCGCCAAGAAGAATCTTTGGACACAGTGAGACTCTGGGATGAGACCCCTGCTCACTGCACTCTGATGCCAAGTAGACTTGTCACCCGGTCGACTACCATACAAAACATGAAAAAGAGGACCCGGGCGTCCTCGCAATAGATGGCATGATCAACTCCATAAGGACACCGGAAGACTGCCAGCAGATCTCTGGAGAAAAGTAATAAATGATGACCATTAAGGAAAGATGAAAAGGCCCTTGCTGGCTAAGCGATAAAGACGAAGAACAAAAGCAACAGACTTTCACTACAACTTCTTGAGAACTAATGCAAAAGCTCTTATTTGGGATAGGCATAACAAGCATTTGTTATTTTGACGACCACACTAAAAATTATAGAAGTAGGCTAGAGACCATGCCTAATGAAGCTCTTAAGTTTTGTATAGAGTTCTTTGGTTAATTCAAGTCAAATATCTACATGTGCCTCTAACTTGTTGCTGTTAATTATGAGGTCTTTCTGCTTTGTTTCTAAATGAAAAAAGATGCTTTGTTATGCTATTTAGACAATATATACAGTGCAATAATCAAAACTAAATGCTAAAGTCAAGAGCGCCTTACACTTTGTACTCGAACGAGATATTTCAATAAGTACGTTTTAGTTTCTTAGCGAATAGATTGATATTTGACTCGTTCGTCACAAAGCTAGGTAATGAGTTCCAGAGTGCAGGGTTGCCCCACGATACGGACCTCTTGCCGAATTTCACTGCCCTGGAAGGAGGGGGATGACCAGCTTGACGTAATGTCCAGAGCAAAGCTGAAGACGCTGTTCCATGAGTGGAAGGCTGTATATCAGCCGAGTTAAATAGGCTGGAAAGTCAGGATCAAGCAAGGCACGAAATGTATGCCAACATCTCTTGCATGCTATACATTCTGAGACTCTTAGCCAGTGTAGCTTATCTTTAAGTAAAGGGATGACATGTGCCATTTAGCTTTGAAAATCAGACGTGCTAAGGCATTGATGACCATCTGGAGTCTGTCTAGTTGGCATGCAGGAAGGCCATAAAGAATACTATTGCAATAATCAATCCTCTCAAGGATAGACGCTCGAACGTCCCTGATCCGCCAGAGCTGGTAGTAACATGTTCAAGAAATGTTGCTGATATGTCTGTTGAGCGACAGCATTTCGTCCAACAGTACTCCCAACAGCCATCCTTCTGTTGACAAGACTATCTGTAGGCCATCAATTTATAAGTGGTGCGTGACTGATCCAACTTCCTGTTCAATGACCGTATATTAACAGGGCCGAAAGCTCACTGAAGAATTGTTCGGATACCTGCTGCGAGTCCGACCTGTAAACGGCTATGGCCACGACCGAAGCTGGGCCATTCCTGATACGGCAACAGAGGTGTTCTAATGTCAAGGGCTTGACCTTTGACTCAATCTTGGCAATACGCATCCCTGGTGTAGCCCACCATTTCTGACAAGACGGTCACTGTCAGGAGGATCGTTCATTGAGCGAGGCTGGGCTGCCTCAATGGCACTGCAACCCATGCCGCACAGTCATCTAATAATGACGCTGTCATGACACTCGTGCCATGTCTCAGTCAGAATCAAGGCGGTGAGTCAAAACTCTTTGAACATATCTGGGATGTTATCCAATTTCCTGTTCAATGACCATATATTAAGCAGCCCGGCTCTGATTTTCCGACCTGACGTGATCGAGTGGTGTTCAATCCGCGGGTACATGAGTGGTGACGGAGCCGGCGGGCGGCTGACTGATGACGATGGCGTGACTTATGACGTCACGTGGAGACTGTTACCCTGATGGGTCTCTGTTGTAGCTGTCCAGCCCTACACCCCCGACGTTTGTTCCGGCAGGAAAGGCCGGCAAAGAGGTAGCCAAGTCGATGACGTAGGGAAGCCGAGGAACGATGTCTAATCCCGAAGCATAAGTCAAGAAGTTGAGCACGTGTGTAGACAAGCCACACTGCCGTCCGTGACCATTGTGTTGACTTAATGCTCGACTTTTCTGCGCCGCTCGCATAATCCATGTCCAATCGCAAGGCAGAGCGGGTAAGATATGCCCCTCGTCCACCTGACGAAAGTCAGAGAAGTAGTAATGGCAACGGGTACAGCCTCTCACAATAGAACGCCGGTTGAAGGACAAGCCGAGCCGTGACGAGGAAGATCCGTTCCGAGCACTTCCGATGGACGAGTCAAGCGAAAACCGATACACTCAAGTATACTCGATATACTTGAGTATATAGTATACTTTGCAGATTCAGCTCCTGGTGATCTCTGTCTGATGCCGATTTTGTCTTCAATGTACTGATGAAAGTCTTCGGCAAAGAAATTCACCGGTGACCTAGAACCATGGTCGACATTTCCCACCCAGTAGCCTGTCACATTCTTTCACATACGGCCGGAGTTCTGTGAGGTTGACTCAATAAACATCCTCCAGTGCTGTCACCCCTTCTTTCTCACTAACCGCCTATTATTATTATTATTATTATTATTATTATTATTATTAATATTACGAACATTTATAAAGCGCAAAATCGCGGTGCAGCAAATGCGCTGATGTCAGTCAGTGTTAGATAGTTTTAAGCTTCTTTCTGAATGAAAGTAATGACTGCTCAGAGCAAGCGATGCGAAGTGGTGTTGGGAGGGAGTTCCAGAAGGTTGGTCCAGCGATAGCCAGGCTGCGGTCTCCATATTTTGTCCGCGTCAGAGGGGCAACTACTGTGCCGGTTGCGGCAGAGCGTGAGCCCTTGCGGCCAGAATGCTCGGCGATCGGACAGAACATTTCGATCAGGTACAGTGGCACCAGGTTGTGCTGGGCCTTGAATGCAATTGTCCTCACTTTGAACTTCATGTGCTGGTGGACTGGAAGCCAGTGGAGCTCTCGTAGAGCAGGCGAGATGTGGTAGAACTTCTCCGTCTGCGTCACCAGGCGCGCCGCTGCATTCTGGACGCTTTGAAGTCTTTGCAGCAGGTAGTCGCTAACACCGTAGAGGACACTGTTGCAGTAATCCAACCTGCTGTTAATAAAGGCCTGGGCTAGCGTCCTGCACACTTCAGGGGTCAGCGACTTCCTGACCGCTCGCAGTTGGCGCAACTGGAATAATGACTTTTTGCTAACAGCAGTGACGTGGTCGGCCATTGACATTTGGCTGTCAATGAGCACTCCCAAGTTGTTAACAACCATGGTGGCGCATTCGACGGTGGCACTAGGAAGGCACATCGCCGTGACCGAGACCTTTTGTAGCTGCTGACAGCCCTAGCCAGATGAGCTGGGTCTGTCCTCGTCGAGCTTCAGTCGATTCACGGCCATCCAAGCACATATTTTCACGATACAATCGCCCAGTTGATGCATTAGAGCCTGCTCATCCATTGCCAGCCCCCATAAGGGCTGCACGCCAGGAATTTAGAGCATTAGACTCTTTGGCTAATCCTTAATTTTTCCACTTTCGATAGATCTGTTCAAGCCGAAGAGCCCTTCATTGGGTTTGCCTACACTTTTGGTCATAGAAAGGATGATGAAGTTGAGTCTACACCGTCACAGGGGTCTCAGGTGCGATGACATCGAGAATGTTCTGTATGACAGTTTGGTAACGGTCAGTGAGTTCGATGGCCATCTCCATCCCACTAGTGTCCAGCTCACAGCATAACTCCGACGCTTTCAAACGGTGGATAAACAGATCCTGATTGAAGGTGGACCAGCATGAATCAATGAACTTGGAATCAATGAAGTCGGTTGAACTTCGTAGATACATCAATAAAACTGCATATGTACATTAAATGAATTATCCACTTATTTTTCACCATTTGTACTTGTATAACCAAATTATTTAAATATCTGTTGCTATTGAATTCAACTGTTACGAAAATTTTTACAAGTGTCATTCACTGATTCGATATGAATTTGAATATAAACAGCCAATTTGTGATTCACAGGTCCCTTATATACTGTGTGTGTGTGTGTGTGTATATATATATATATATATATATATATATATATATATATATACATATATACATTCATGTATGTACCCATAAATATATATATATATATTTATGGGTACATACATGGACAGGACAATCAGTCGTCATCGGCCTTCGCCTGGGCGCCAAAATATGTGAGAAGCATCTCTGCCCTTGTGGTGTGCCCAGGTGCTGAAAGATATATGATATGATATGATATGACAGTTAATTTCCAAAGGCGCACTTAAAGAACAAATGCGCCGCTGCTACATAAACAACCAGGTCTTGAGCCTAGTTAGAAACACCGTTTTAGAAATGGCAACGTCATGCAGTTCTGATGGGAGAGAGTTCCAGAGATTCGGGCCAACTGCCCTAAAAGACCTATCACCCATTTTGCTCAGAGTGTAATGGGTATCCAGTAGTTTCGTGTCATTTGAGCGTAGGCCTGTCGGCCGACGAACATGGCGCAAGAGTTTGCAGTCTTCAGCGAGGTATCCGGGTGCCTCTCCCCGAAGGCATTTGTCGACCAGCGAGATGATCTTGAAGTTGATCATCTGCCTGACCGGGAGCCAGTGTAGTTTATTCAGTATTGGGGTGATATGATCTCTGCGTCGCGTATCCGTTATGAGGCGGGCGGCTGAGTTCTGAACAGCCTGAAGTCTGCGAATCGTGGTGTCCGGTGCCAAGGCCAGCAGGCTGTTACAGTAGTCAAGTTTGGAAGTAATCATGGCATGTACCAGTGTCTTACCCGCCTCTGGGGTCAGAGAGCCGGTTACCAAACGAAGTTGCCTCAGCTCGAAGAGGCAACTGGCAGCTGTCTTCGCCACATGGTGAGCGAAGGTTAGGCCCTCATCCAGCATAACCCCAAGGTTACGTACGACGCTTCAAGACCGGATTATATCCACAGGACCGATGGTTATCTTGTTGAGCATCGTCTTGGCTACCTGTGCTCTGCTTCCTAGACAAATCAGCTCTGTCTTTTTTAGGTTTAGCTTTAACCGATTCGAGTGTAGCCATTTCTGTATGTCTGTAATGCACTCAGTTAGTGCTTGGGTTGCTCCCTCGGTTTCGACTGGGTCGTGACTGCAGTATAGTTGTATATCATCTGCGTAGAAATGATTCCTGAGCCAGTGGCGTTTGACCACATCCTCAAGGTCACTGAGGAACAGGACGAACAGCAACGGGCCCAGTATGGATCCTTGAGGGACGCCCCAGGGCACTTTCCTAATGGCAGACGTCCTCCCAGCATACACTACCTGCGAAGTGCGATCGGACAGGTACGATTTAATCCATAGTAGGACATTTTCTCGGACTCCCAGTCTCTGCTCGAGCCTGCGTAGTAGAATGCCATGATCTACGCAGTCGAAAGCCGCTGATAAATCTAGTAGTATCATGGTTGTAACCTTTCCCGTGTCGGCAGCATAGAGGACGTCAGACAGGATGCGGAGTAGCGCCGTCTCCGTGGAATGATAACGACGATACGCTGATTGGAATTTGGGGAACAGATTGTTCTTTATGAGATGAATCTTAAGCTGATTTGCCACTATAGCTAAAGATGGCTCACATGGGCTATCCTGTCCTCTAGGCCCAGGTCATACCACGTGCCATGCCGCACTGAACGACCTGGTATAGCGAGCTTAGGTTAGAGCTGTGGTCCCTTCCATCAAGGAACCGCCTGGTCTTTACAGATTCGATGAAAGAAGAACTCACTGTATGACCCTGATCCCTTGGCAGGACGGCCATAGCCTGGTATGAGATGCAACCGTGGCAGAAACAATTGCTGCCACCTATTTGCCATCCATTTCTTGTGCAGCAGGAGCCGCCGCTGAAGCTGCTGCTATCAGAAAAACAGCTAAATATGAAAGCCTGACCCCTAAGTACGCATTCCTGCCAATCGCACTTGAAACGCTAGGCCCAATTAATCAAGATGCCCTTTGTATCTTCAGCGAGCTTGGTTGGCATCTAGCCCAGCAATCTGATGACAAGAGGGAAGGACACTTCCTCTTTCAATGATTGTCAGTGGCTTTGCATTGAATCAATGATATTGCTCTCCAGACCTTGAATCGGATGAGAGTTAGCCACACAATTTCTTAAAGTCTTGGGACACTTTTTTCATAAGTCCTTCGGGAACTAAGTACCGAGGGCATAAAATGTTCTAATAAATAATTTATATATATATACATATTATATATATATACAGTGTGTAAAAGTAAAAAGTGGATCGATGTTTAACATTTAATATTTCGGCCACGTGTGTAGTGATTTGAATAAAATTTATAGGCCATATACCTAGGAATGTGTCTGATGTAACTTCCAAATTTCATGCTGATATCTTTAGTGTTTGCTGAAATATGGCCATAAAACTAAAGAGATGCAAATTTTAAAATTGACAACGCTGCAGACGTTTGATGTGACGATTGACTGTAACCAAACTTAAGAAGGTCTTTTTCACTTACGAGAAAGCCTTCTACCTTGATCCACCACTTGAGCCAGTCAACAATCAAGGCAAGCGAGCGTGTGCGAAGGAAAAGAGATTTGCCATCAGAACGACTTGTCAGGCAGTGGGCAAAGTTTTCCAGACATGTCATGGTGTCTGCTGGAGTGTGCCATCAGGGCAAGGGTTACCTGCACTTCGTACCAGACAAATCCAAAAAGTGGAGAATATACAAAGAGGCATTAAATAAAACAACAAAAGAAATAGTCCCAAAGACCAAAACAAAAGCAGAACAACAGTGGATGGCACAAGAAATCCTGGACCTAATGGAAGAAAGAAGGAAGGTGAAAACAACAGACCAAAAGAAATATCAACTGTTAAATAAAAACATCAAGCAAGAATGCAAAAAAGTCAAAGAACAGTGGTTACACCACCAATGTGAAATGATAGAGAAAAACAAACATAAAGAGAACATACATGACCAAATAAGAGAGCTGACCAGAAGGAAAAGAAGAGCTACAGGCAGCAACTGTATAAAAACAAAATTGGAATGACTCTGACAGAAGAAGACATCAGGGAAAGATGGGAGGAATACATCACTGATCTATGCAAGGAAGATGAAAGAGACACAAAACCCAAAAAAAAATTAAACAGGACCAGAGATATTGTTGCCAGAAGAAATGGGTGGAGCGCTAAAGGAAATGAAAATGAAAATAGGCAGCACACAGCATAGTTAGCAAAATGATATTAGCAGCAGGAAAGTACAGAATATACATCATGAGAACAATTCCTGAGGACCTGGGTAAATCAATAATCATTCCAATACCTAAGTCACAGAACACAACAGATTGTGAGGCTTTCCAAATCATCAGCTTAATTTTGAAGAACTACTTCTAAAAAGACTCCTAAAGAGGACGAGAAACAAGATAAGATGCAAGGCATCTGAACGGTAATATGGATTTAAGAAAATCCGTGGATGCAGAAATGCAATCAACGTCTTAAGAATGATCAGCGAAAGATGTAAAGAGATGCAGAAGGACATATATATTTGCTTAATTTATTATGAAAAAGCCTTCGACAATGTTAAACACAACGAGATATTTGAATGCCTAGATATATCGGGAATAGACGAAAAGGACATGAAAATCTACTCTGAATTTACTGAAAACAAATAGCAACTGTTATAACAAATGGAAAGAGGGAACATGGGTTAACCTCTTGACTGCGTTGCGGCAATATATACGCTGCTGTGACCGGTTAATTTTTAATATGCGCGTAAACTGTTGCTAACAAAACAGTTGCTAACAAATATAACATATATAACACATATAACATATATATAACACATGTAACATATATATAACACATATGACATATATATATAACACATATATAACATATATATAACACATATAACATATATAATATAACATAATATATGTATATGTTATATATGTTATATGCATTATATATATATGTTATATATATGTTATATATGTTGTATGTGTTATATATGTGTTATATATATATATGTTATATATAACATATATAACATGTTATATATAACATATATAACATATATATAGTTATATATGTTATATATGTGTGTTATATATGTTATATATATGTTATATATAACATATATGTTATATATATACACTATATATGAGTGCAATATATATGTTATATATATAACATATATAACGTAATATTGCTATTTGCTAACAAATATAACTAAATCGAAACAAAATGCAGTTAACAAAAAGTTTTTAAAAAGTTAACGCTATTTTTTCACGCCAACTGGCTTACTGAAAAATGGCAGAAAAGTCACTGCCAATATTTAATTTGTGTATGATAGGACTGGAAACAGTCAACTTATCCGACAAACTGCTGCTTGATTATCCTGCTTACATCCAGACACTCCCATTTTCCCGCCCTAGATAGTGTCACTGATGTCACGTGACTTCCATCCAGGCATCAGCTACTCAGCAACAAAAATATCTATTCACTACTGCGGTCATTAGGCAATATAATACTGCGGACATAAGACCATTACAGCACAATGGGAATACATACTACTATATGACGACATCGTCGTCACGCCACAACGGCGAAAAGAAATTTATGACGACGCTCGTCGTCACGACGCAGTTAAGAGGTTAAAATACAAAAGGGGCAAGACGGGGTGTGGGCTATCTCCAGAATTCTGTAATGCATATGGAGAGGAAATTATGGACTACATACAGTGGCGGATTTACCAGGATACCAGGTGGTACATCGGTACCGGGCCTCCCTTCAAAATACGAATTTAGAGACCTCCCTTCTCTAATAATAATTTTAAAAGACTTTTTATTTATTTCTTTCTTGAAAGTAATTTATTTTCAGAGATACACATGAATGTTGCATCGGTTACACTTTAGTAGTGTTTGGACATGGATTAGTATTGAAATGCTCCACATTAAAAATGCCTATACCTCATATACTCGGGTTTAGCTGACCTAATTTAATGGTATGGCTGGACTCTGACCGGTCGTAGTCACCTCATCCCGCCTCTTGCACCCTTATGCAGAGTAGGGGTACTGCATGACTCAGCCTGAGTGCCTGTGCAGCGCCGGTCTTACTACCGGTCAAGAAGCGCGGGAAATGGGAGGAGTATGTGTATTTGTATGCCTCCGTACTATTGGAATGGCAATGCATTCAGACGAACGCAGTCTTAAATATGTTAAATTATGCGTCATAATACATGGATTATAGCACACTTATATCTAACAGATCATATTATAGTCAGTTACAACCAGTGTTCCCTCTAAGCTGCGCTGTGCGCTGTTAGCGCACAATAAATCCCAGAATTTTGGTATTTTACGCACAGAGATATGCGGTTGCGCACGGGTAATTATCAAACTTTGCGCACGCAAGTTGTGATTTGCAATAATGTTAATAATAATGTCACGTGCCGTTTGTAAGTTTGTCTGCAGGCGCTAAAATTTTCCGCTATAACAATTGCTCGGCGATCTTGTTTAAATTTCTTTATCATATTAAAATGCTATGCGATAATGCGATTTTGACAACATTCTTTCTATTTTATGTTTCCGTCGCGTCGCGTAATCAATCTGAAAGCAAACGTTAGCCATTTTCGTATGATCAATAATTAAATCCGCTATTAAAGTAATTTTGCGTTGAACATTTAAAAGAATGCCCAAGCGTAAAGCTGAAGACTCCTTAAGCAACACGCAAAGAAAGGTCTTTTTAAATTAGAATGGCTCACATCTTGCGCAATTGAAACCGAAATGCCGCAAGAGTCCGACAACAACCGAAAGTCCGTCTTATTGGGTGACATATTTAGCTTCTCGGAAGCCGCAGGTGTGAAATTATAGGCAAAACATTCTAATGCTTAATTAGATGCTTTACAGTTTTGATGTTAATTTCCATTGCCTCACAATTCATTAGTAGGTCATACCGTTTAAAAGCTTATTTAGCACTTAATTGCGATTGACATTTGTATGATGTTCTAATGCCAACTTGAAAATTTCAGACAGTGTCTGGTATCCTGCCACAATTGTTCTTGGCCTTAATATTTGTAGTTTCTTGATGTCTTTCTTTCTGCGATTATGCATGTTGGTGGAAAACACCTGTAACCTTAACACATTTTTAATTGAATATGTTATCAAAATATCAAGTTATCAATTTATCACCTATCAAAGGAATAATGATATATTCGTATTTCATACTTGTAACGTTGTAATTTGTCTTTAACATGGTTTGAAAACAAACTTGAAATCTTGTTCACTGTTCACTGTGCTCAGTGCTCACAGGACTTGGGCCGAAGTTATTTATGCTCACGAGACTCTATTTTTGCTCACGCAAGGTCATTTCTTAGAGGGAACATTGGTTACAACCAGGGCTTTTTGTGCCGGAATGAGTTGGAGGACGGCATTCCGGAAAATCTGAAGACGTATTTTTCCTGCAACATTAAATTCATTAATAGAAAACTTAGAACTGATATAGTTCTAAATTTTCTATGTATGAATTTAATATTTTATTGATTATAATCTGGGGTGGGGCCCGGCCCGGCCCAAGCCCGTGCTTTGAGGCCCGCCCGGCCCGAAGCCCGTACCTTGCAGCCCGGCCCGAGGTACGGGCGGGGCTGCAAGGTAATTTCATAAAAGTATAATCTGCTAACATGATATTAAATACAATAGTCTTTTGTAAACTCAAAATCAAATAATTTTCATTAATTATATTTTAAAAATTATTTTCTTAACTTTGCCCTAATTACAATTTTTATTACAGCTGAGTTGTAGCTATTGTATAATTGTCAATAAAACATTAATATTTTGCTGCTGTTAGGAAAAGAAGAGGAAAAAGGCAAGACTAAAGAAATATAAACTTGAATTTATTCAAGAAATATTGTTAGCGTCCGGCCCGTACAAGGCCCATACATTTTGCGCCCGTCGCCCGTACCCAGGCGCCCGGCCCGGTACGGGCTATACCCCAGATTATAATCTTTATAGTAACTGTTCGACAATCGACTTCTGACTATTGCATTCCGTAAAATATTCTTTTTTACAAAAAAAGCCTGGTTACAACATGAAAAGCTAAAAATAATAAAATTTAATTAATTAAAATTCAAAATATTTTCTAAACAAATTTTTAAAAATGGAAGCGATGGAAATGTGGCCCTTGAGGAGGATGTGAAGATACCATGGACAGAGAAATAACTAACCAAAAAATCCTGGTAAGGGCAAATACATGACGATAACTGATGCAAACTATAAGGAAAGGACAATTTTAATTAATTAGTTGGACACATACTGAGAAAAAAGTTTGGAAACCTAGTTACAACTGGAAGGGGAGGGGAAAAGAGCAAGAGGGAGGCAAATAATGACTTTTACCAAAAGCTTGCTGTGTGACATAAAAGACATAAATAACATTAGCAGTGGAGCTAATACAATCTACAAATGACAGGGAGGCGTGGTGGTCCATGGTTGTCAACATAGTGATACAGGGCACTTAAAGAAGAAGAAAAGTAAAGGCAGACTGTGTTCCTGATAATTGAGCTGCAGTTGTGTTGTTGACACTACTACCTGAGTTAATAAGTACTACAACCTGACAATGTGGCCTTCTCACTGTATCAAAGAGCTTAGAACTTCTTAGTTACACAAAGTTAGTATGTCAACATCGATGCCATAGGTCAAGCAGCTTCCTTACAAGATTCAAAAGCTGGGCAGCATCCAGTGTGAACTGGAATGCATACATTTCTTCTCCAATATTCTGAGATTTTCAGGTAATACTAGAACACTCATCATAATGAAGCAATCCCATTAATATATAGATTATTGGCACATTTTAAATCATCAAAAGTAAATTTTCCATATATTAACATAGTATTGACTAAAAATAAAAATATACAACATTACTTACAATGAGATTTGAGAGCGTTGCCTTCGGTAAATGATATGCAAACAATTCTATCTGTTCAGCTGTTGGATGTAGTCCAGCCTGCTAGAAAATGCACAACACACACAAATCTACACACCAGAACCTTATTTATAGAAAAGTAACAAAAGCATATTTCTGCAAGAAGCATCACACTTACCAGTTATCATGGCAAGTCTCTGTTGGGTCAGTGCATCCTGTTGAAATATACTGTTAATCATACTCTGGACTAAAGCAGTTGAAAAGAATAACACAACTAGCTAACAGTGATATTACTGAATCTGTTCAACTTGGCTCTGCTTCATATCATCATCAGCTCATAGTCCCCTCAGGAACCACTGAACAATCCTTTTCAAGTTTTCACAGTCATGTGCCGCATGAATCACCTCAGCAATAATAATCCCATCTACTCTCTGAAGTTGTCAACAAATCATCTTCTGGACCTTCCCTGAGGGTTTGTTGCCTCCATTGTTCAGAATTCTCCCCTCTTCCATGCGACTGCTGTCGCCAAGTATCTTAAGTTTTCTGTGCTTCATCTATCTCTTGAGAAACTGGTGATAAAAAAATCGATCACTAGTCTTAAGTGCATATTTTGAAGTCAATTTGCTGTGAAATAGGTAACCAGTGATTTGTATTTTAACATCTTGGTAATGGCGTGGTTCTGAATCCTTTGAAGGTCCAGTAGTCTAAGCAACAGGATACTACAGAGCATTGGCAAAATAAACAAATATTGCAGAGGTATCAATGAGCCGATTTTACAGAGATAACTAATATGGCAGTGCAACAGAATGGCACATATTATCAACGTGTTTCCCAAATGACAGATTAGAGTCAAAGACAATGCCAAGATTATGAGCAGACTCACTGAGTTGACCATTGAATAACAGAACCATCAAAAAAATGAGGACAGATTATTGAATTGTTTTAGTTGTGATGGTGCACCCAGCAGTAGAAATTTAGTTTTAACTGGATTTCTTCTCTTCTTCTCTCTTTCCTTCTGCCATTCCCTATTGGGTTGGATGATGAGCCTGAATGAGTTTCTTCCACTTTTGTCTATCTCTTGCTGCCTTGGTCATTTGGAAGAAGTTCATTTGCATTTTTCTGCATCCTCTTTTAAGTTTTCCATCTGTGCATTTTTGGTCTTCCTGTTCTCCTTTTCCCTTCAACATAGTTGTATTAGTGCTTTCTTTTTATAGTCTTTCTTCCTTCATTCTTTCAACATGACCAAACCATTTCAGTCTTTATTCCTGTATTGATTCAAGTAACTGGATTTAGGAGTAGAATAATGGCTGCCATTCAGAGCTGCATTAACTCGAGCACGCCAGACATTGATTGGAGGCAATTCGGAGCCGAAGGTTGATGGCGAAAATAGATAAACATTTGCACACAGTCATCATAAGTAAGTAAAGTAAAATATCGTGGAAATCTATAGCGCCTTGGAAAGCAGCACAACAGTAGCTGCTTATTCTTAGGCGCTCAGCCTTTCTTGAAATAGCTATGAGAAAGGTATATGATCAGCCAGGCAATAGTCAACATCCAAAGGGCAGAGAGGCTAGGTTGTTACAGCTATGGAGGACATGATTTCAGAAAAAGGAAGGATTTAAGTTTAGACCTGAAGACTTGAGGAGATAGTGCAGGAATTATAGGAAATGGGGACTCAGATTTTATTGTTTGAAAGTGTCCAAGTGTGCGAAGGGAAGCTGGGATCAAGTTCCAAAGTTCCGGTGCAGCGTATGAGAAGGCACTGTTGCAAATTTTCAGGGATGACTGATTCAGCGGGCGTGACAGAGTGAGATGAGATGACGAACGCGTGGGTCGAGGAGGTTGAGGGGTTAATAGTGATATAAGGTAGACAGGTTTTGATGACTGAAGTGAGCTATGTGTAAGTGTTATTATCTTATATTGGATACGTTCTGTTATTTTAAGCCAATGTAATGATTTCAGTATGGGTGAAATATGGGAGAATTTAAGTGACATAGTAACAGAACGAGCCAATGCATTTTGTATTGATTGCAATTTGCTGATGGAGGCTTTGGAAAGGTTATAGCAGAGTGAGCTACAATAATCTAATTTGGAGTGCACTATTGAGGTGGCAATTGTGGAGGCAGTTTTGGTATCTAGGCAAGGGCGTAGGCGGCGAAGGTCACGAATATGAACATAGCAGGCTTTTGAAAGTTGGGAGATTTGTGATTCAAAGTTTTAAAAAGAATCAAATTTGAATCCAAGATTTCTTGCAGTTGGAACAGGGATTATTGTGGTGTCAGGAACCAAAACTAGTTTAGGATGGTCAATTTTTTTGAGTTGTTGAGGCAGTCCAATTAAAATAAACTCTGTCTTAGATGGGTTGAGAGCGAGGAGATTAGATGACATCCATGCACATATCCCTCAGTGCGCCTAAGAATAAGCAGCTACTGGTATGCTGCTTTCCAAGATGCTATAGAAATCCACGAGATTTTACTTACTTACTTCACTAACTTTGCTACAGAGAGAGATTAGCGAAGATAGCTCTATGGAGCATGTAATTTCTCTCTTCCTCCTAATCGGGTACCTTCTAGGTACATATTGGATGCAACAAATTTAGTGAATTGATGGGCTACACAACTTGCCTCCACTCAAATTTCATGCTAAGAAATAGTAAAAATGGCCCTTCATTAAAAGTGCTATAAGGAAATATTTTTTATTATAATTGACAATTACATCATGAATAGTTGTGTATCAATCAGCTGAGACTCAGTGCACCTTTATTATTATTATTATTATTATTATTATTATTATTATTATTATTATTATTATTAAACTTGACAATTTCTTAAGTGCAGTAACATATTATTAATATTTAAGCGCATAGCCTTTCGGCCGTTACGATTGTACGCCATAACTGTCTATTCTGCGCACATTGGAAGGTTTTGGACACAGGTAATCCACAGTTCCCATGGATTTGGTGAAGCCAAGTGATTGGGGGTCTGCCTCGTGGACGATTCCATCCTTTTCTTACAGGGATAGTACCAGAAGAAATGAAAATTGCAAAAATAACCCCAATTTATAAAAATGGCTCTAAAATGGTTGTATCCAATTACAGACCCATTTCCAACCTCCCAGTTTTCTCAAAAATACTAGAAAGGGCAATGTTTACCAGAATGGTAAACTACTTAGATAAATTTAATATACTATCCACTGATCAATATGGTTTTAGACCCAAATTCTCCACTTATATGCCAATAATGAATCTAATTGATACCATAACAACTAATTTTGAATCCCACAAACACACTATTGGAATATTCCTCGATGTAAAAAAAGCTTTTGATGTTTTAGATCATGGAATCTTGCTAAAAAACTTGAATTATTATGGTTTCAGAGGAGTAACCTTAAATTGGCTCACAGATTATCTCCACAATAGACAACAATTTACAGTTGTAAACAACGTCAACTCTGATATAAAAGAAAATACACATGGAGTCGCACAGGGATCAATTCTGGGTCCTCTCTTGTTTCTAATTTACATAAATGATTTGCCAAATTCATCAACTATTTTCAAACATTTGCTGTTTGCTGATGATACAAGTCTAACTATGAGTCATAATAACCTAAAGGAATTAATTGTCATAATAAATCAGGAGCTAACTAAAACTTCTACTTGGTTTAAAGCAAATAGACTTGCACTGAACCTTGAAAAAACTCATTTTATATACTTTCACTCCAAAAAACCCCCTATTAAATAAATTAGATCAAATAAAAATAGATGATGCCATAATATCTCAAAAAACCCATATAAAATTTTTAGGAATAACACTAGACCAACACTTAAGCTGGAAATATCATTTCAGTGAACTTGTTAATAAATTATCTAAAAATCTAAATATTATTAGACACTTAAAATATTTATTGGACTCGAATGCTCTACACCAATTGTATTATGCATTAATACAATCCTACCTAACATACTGTATACAAATCTGGGGTAATAACTATAAAACAAGCATAAACAAAATCCAAATTATCCAAAATAAAGCTATAAGATTACTATTCAATGACCATGATTATGTAAACACAGCTGAAATATTCATAACCTACAAAATTTTAAATATTGAAAGTCTCTACAAATTTCATACCCTTATTCTTGTATATAGATACATCTATAAACTCCTTCCTAATTCTGTTCAAAATTCAAACTTATTTCAAATGAAAACTACTTTATCTGAAATAAATCTTAGAAGTTCTAACAATCTTTTTCTTCCTTATGCCTCTACAAATAAAAGAAAATTTACTACAAAGTTTTCAGGACCCAGACTATGGAATAATCTACCCAATGAACTGAGAATTATTAACAATTTCTTTTCTTTTAAAAATTCTTTGAAAAGCCTCCTTTTCAACAACCAAGTCGCAGCCAACCTGTAACTAAGAAATGAATCATCTACCTTAGTTGATTTAAAATCCTTAAGATTCTCTTAATCATTTTATGCTTCTATACTTCACTATATCATTAATTTTACTACTTTAAAGTCCATTAGATTAATTCAACTCAGGGCACTCTTACCCTCATTTTTTGGAATTCCTTAACTAACTCTGTCACTTACAAATTACTAAACCAAATAGGTTGACCGTCTTACGGGTTTTATACCCTTTGGCCAACCCATTTCTCAAACGAATTATATATTTTTTATGCATATTATGATGTTTCTTCTGTTACATAGTAAGAAAATGAATTGTATGTTTAACCTGTATAATCTTGAGAAATAAAATTGATTGATTGATTGATTGATTGAAATCCTAATGTCTCTGTCTCGAAGTCGCATTTGCTAGTTGAAGTGCAGCTGAGGTAGGTACTGCTGGTGGGAGTCTTGCGATGTGCCCAAAGAGGCCGAGATGTCAACGACGAACAATGGCTTGTACAGTCTCTAGTCCAGAGCGCACGTATACAGTATACTTCATCGTTGCATATGAAGTAACATAGCTAGGTGGCTAAAGTCAAAGGCACTGTACAGTGAACGTACTGTTAAACAAATGTGGCTTGAGATGTTGTAGGAACTGATCCGGAGAGGTCTTGGTTGTCACAGCCTTCAGGAGCAGATTCCACGACACTGGGTTACCACGCCGAAAGGACCGGTCCCCTAGCCCCGCTGTCTTGAGCGGAGGGTGGGACAACTAGATGATTGCTGGGCACAGTGGGCACTGTGCCCAGGGCCTACAAACTTTTCAGGGCCTATGAAAGTCAGATGCGTATGGAAAACATGAATGGAGCAAAAATATGGCAGACATTGCAGTCTTACAGATACAAATTTAATAACATTTAACTTTAGCAGTCACAAACAATATAATATCTATTAATGTGAGCACTTGAGCAGTTCTACGATATGTAAGCATTTTGGCTCTTTGCATTAGCAAAGTCACTTATGAAGTCCCCAAATGTCATTTTACATATCAAGTCCTTTTCGATTGAAAGTAGTGCCAGGGAGGATAGTCATGTTTGTCCCATCATTGACCAAAGATAAGTTTTGATAAGTTTCAGTTTGGAAAATGAATGTTCACCTTT
Organism: Metaphire vulgaris; assembly: GCA_018105865.1. NCBI lineage: Eukaryota > Metazoa > Annelida > Clitellata > Crassiclitellata > Megascolecidae > Metaphire > Metaphire vulgaris. The sequence goes on from JACLAT010000094.1 coordinate 138,726, forward strand.
ACAACTTGCTCCAAAATTTGAAAGATAGATTCAGAAAGCAATATTTACTGAATAACTGAGATTTGAATTTTGACATTGAAAACTGGTGAGGGTGCATTCTCTAATCATTATTAAACATGAAGCCATGAAATAATGCAAAAGTGTTTAACTTTAAAGTTTGATCCACAGTAGGCTGCGTAGTTGGCAACTTGGAGGTTTAAGTTGAAGAGGGCCTATGAATATGAGAGTACCCAGGGCCTACCACCTTAAAACAGTCCTGAAGGGAGTGACGAGGTACTGTCGTCGATTGGCTGATTCGTTCTGACAGATACATTGGGCAGTAGGGGTCACCCAGTGCATAGAACGTGAGCCAGTGGCGCTTGAACACTACATGCTAGGGAATCCGCAACCAATGAAAGCAATCCCTTAGGAACGACGTTATGTGGCTGCTACATTTGGCACCGAACAACAGGTGGGCCGAGACATTCTGAACCGACTGCAGTCGATTAAGTTGCCCGAATGGTAGTCCATACAGCACACTGTTGCAATAATCCACCCGAGAGGCAACTAGTGCGCAAACCAAGTCTATCGCTGCCAAAGTAGGCAAGTAGTGACGAACCTCTCTTATCTGGTGCAGGCGTCGGCAGTCTACAGTACAAATAATAGCAGTCCAAGGACCGAGCCTTGCGGGACACCACAATAGACCCGGCCAGGAGCCGACCTCGACCCTATCCAACTGACAGTATGAGAGCTGTCATCCAGGAAGTTGCGGATCCATGCAAGGGCCGTCCCATTAAGCCCATAAAAATGCCCAAGTCATTTGATGAGGATCCTGTAGTCGACAGTGTCAAAGGCGGCCAAAAGGTCAAGGAGGCATATGAGAGCCATCCGGCCGCTGGCCACTGATTTAATCAAGCATTGACGATCTGCAGAACGGCCGTTTTTGTCGAGTGTACTCGACGGTAGGCGGATTGATTCTTAGGCATAAGTCCATTCTGATTTGTGTAGGTGACCAGATGGTTATTGGCCATTCTCTCTGCCAGTTTTGATAAGAACAGTAACGGAATGGTAACTCTACATGCAACCACTTCATTTTCCTGAGCCCTCTTTGAACATCCTCATCTACAGTTACATTCTCATTAATGCTCTTTAGTTGATATCCGTATATCAGGACAATATCAACAAGTTCATCTTTAGACTGCTCATCTAGGGTGTTGAAACATTCTAAAAATGGATCATTAATATAGCAGTATTAGTAATATTAAAGGGGTGTGAATATGGCAGATTGGCAACATGCCAGAGCCCATAAGGTCAACTCAGCCTTCATTTGCTAGAGGGCGGTGGTAAATGTGTAGCAGCTTTGGCTGTGAAGGTAAAATACGGCTCTGGTGAAATAAATGGCAAACCACCCTAGATTAATGGTGCAAGTTATCTGCGTCACTGCTTGCCCAAAACTGGAGATCAGCGCCAAGCCCAATGCTCAAACTCGAGTATGGACGAATCTTTACCTTTAATAATCTTAAAATATTATAAATCATGCAATCAAGATGAAAATAATTTCAATTAACTGACAAAAACTGCATGAAAACTTTTAAAATATGCAGAGATTTTCTGGCAATAATTGCCGTATATACTTGCGGATAGGTCGATCTCTCAGATAAGTCAACCCCGTTTTTAGTTTAAAAAGTAAGGAAATTTGCTATGACCCGCGTATAAGTCGACAACGAAATTTTAGGAGCCTACAGACTCCTTGAATTGCATAATTACACCTGATCTACATTGAAATTGGGTCAACAGATGGACACTCTATTCCCCAATCCTGGCGCCTCCAAGCCGTTCGCAGGCCAACGTAGTTGGGGTGTTTGTTGTTCACTTGATATAACCCATTATGCCGGTTTGGAGCCCTCCGGCTGCTTAGTACGTGTATGCGCATGCTTCGGAAGATCGTCGTTCTAAGATCGTTGTTCTTGGCAGTTTGCCGGAATCTTGCGCTGGGTTTTAGCGATAACTTTGCGGAGTGCGGACTTCTCATCATTTTCGTTGGGTCCTCTTCGCTTTCTCCGGGTAGATTTGGACGTTTTTGGTTGTTCGCCATCGAGTGCCTGGACCGCCATCTTGGACCGGCCTTTATTCCATTGATGTTAGTTATAGGCTGATTTATATAGCGCTATTGTCCAAGAGGAGGTGGCCGGTAGAACTCTATGGTAGACTCTGAGATTGGCGCCTCCAAGACTAGTTGGAACGACTGCCGTCTGCTGTGAATGTTTCTTTTACAAAAGACCGCTTTCTATAGGAATCACCAACTTGAATTGCCTCGGACATTCGCCGCGGTCGTCATCGTGGTCGTCGTCGTCACTGCCGCCGCCGCCTCCATCGCCACCGTTGTCGCCACAGTAGTCGTCGCCGTCATCGCCGTTTTCGTCGTCGTCCCCACCGCCGCCGTTGTCGCCCCGTCATCGCCCCGATGTCATTGTCACCGCTGTAATCGTCGTCGCAGGCAAATAATACGCACACAATTAGTTAAAAATGGAAAAATTAAATCAAACTTGTAATAGGTCTATATAAATTCCATTTCATCTAAATATTATAGTCTATGACTCTATGGTTTCCGCCGACCTCCGCCATTTCCGAATGGGGCCGCCATTCGAATTTGTAGAAAATAAAGTTAATAAATAGAAGTCGCCGCAAGCATACGGGCACTCCCGGACAAACACTGCTCCTTGGACCCATTACCAACCAGTCTACTCAAAGAGAGTGCTGAATTTTTAACTCCGTTTATCACTGAGCTCTTCAATCGCTCGATCTCCTCGGGGACAGTGCCTACTATCTTTAAGACCGCTTATGTTGTTCCTCGGATCAAGAAATCTAACTCTGACCCCTCAGATGTCAAATCATATCGACCGATCTCCAACCTATCGGTTCTTTCTAAGCTACTGGAGCGCCTTGTAGCAAGTCAGCTCAACCAATATCTGACGACTCACAAGCTGCTTCCAAGTCTGCAGTCGGCCTACCGCGCCTCACACTCAACCGAGACAGCGGTCCTGAAGGTAATTGCAGATATCCTCACGTGAACTCGACACTGGAAAGGTAGCGGCACTGATACTACTAGACCTGACTTCAGCGTTCGATACTGTCGACCACGACACTCTGCTGAAGAGGCTGGAAATAACTTACGGAGTTGGTGGCACCGCACTTGCATGGTTCTCATCATACCTTAACCAGCGCACTTACTCTGCACGCTGTGCCAACTCAACATCGGAGAATTACCCAGTCACGAATGGGGTCCTCAAGGTTCAGTCCTCGGACCCATCCTCTTTGCATTATACCTGGTCGATCTACTCGACATAGCTCACAAGCATGATCTGCAGGGACACCTATATGCAGATGATACCCAAGTATATGGGAGTTGTCACTCAGCTCTAACCCAACAACTCCAATCACGAATTATGAACTGTGTCGCTGAAATGACAGAATGGCTAGGCTCAAATCGTCTCCAGCTCAATACTGCGAAGACAGAAATCTTATGGATGGCAACCGGAAGACAGCAGCACCTGCTCCAATCCACTTCGGTCTGGATCAATGGTCACGATATCCATCCAAGCCCCTATGTCAGAAATCTCGCATCTATATCGATAATACCGCCACGACGAGGCAACACGTGACACGCATCGCCGCCAGCTGCTTTGCAGCACTGCGTTAATTCGCAGCATACGAAAATATGTATCTCTGAATGCCCTGAAGACTTTGATCAGTGCCTTAGTAATCACTAAACTTGACTACGGCAACGCCACCTTAGCAGGGCTCCCGAAATACCTCCTCGACAGACTCCAGAGCGCACTTCATGCGGCTGCACGCCTGATCCATCAATCAAGGAAGTACGATCACATCACGCCACTGTTGATCGACCCACACTGGCTCTCAGTCCCCGAGAGAATAACTTATAAACTGGCAACCCTCGTCTATCGGGTGCTTGCACGACATCGGTCCCTCCTATCTCCAGTGTGAACTCCAGAGATCGGCAGACATAGACAGTAGAAGGCGTCTGCGATCTGGCTCCACTGAAGCACTCCTCGTGCCGCGCACACGCCTTGCCACTGCCGGCGACCGTGCCTTCCCGGTTACTGCAGCGAAAGCCTGGAATCGTCTTCCCATTTCTGTCCAAACATCAACTTCTCTGGACATATTTAAGAAGCGACTGAAGACTTGGCTGTTCGAGATCAGCTATTCTGATAGATCCTGACCTATAGGCCTATTATTCATGTACTATGTAATGTGTTCGAGTAGTCCTTCTAGGTCGATTCACCACAAAAATCTTAACTTTCAATAAATAAATAAATAAATAAATAAATATCTATTCTCATCCTAGAATGTCTAATCCGAAATTAAGTAGCAACATTTGGAAAATTTTAATTTCTCTCTGAACTCGGAGATGCCGCTACTAGTACTACTCGGTTCGTACCCGATTCTGGCAAATGGCACATATCGGATTCGGTACTCAGTGGAAATTGTTTACCTGGTTGGTCCCTAATTAATTGATAGACTAAAGCTAACTGCCATAGAGCGATGGTGCCTACTTAAGAAATGATCCAGACATCCAGCGTCTTTTGATGGAAGTGTCTTTTAATATCGGTAGACGCAACTTGGCTTAATGTTGCAATTCATTAGAAATGCGTTCCTCTCCCAAAATTCTTTGGAAAATTGCATTGACTAGCAGATAAGTCGACTCTGCGTTTCTAAGCGAATTTTTAGGCATAAATTTCTCGACTTATCCGCGAGTATATACGGTAATCTGGCAGAACAAATTTTGCAAGATGCAAGAAATGGTTAATAACAGTAGTGAATTAGTGTATACAATGTTCAGGACAGCTGCAATGACAAAAACAATCATGTAAATGGTAGATAAAAACTTTCTTATACTCACTTGAACTAACTCAACAGGGGTGTTCAGTAGCTTTTTAAGAATTAGGAGGTCATTGCTTTTGAAACAGGTGACTTCTCCTTCAACAAACTCTGATGCATAACGACCAGCACGACCAGCTATCTGAAGAGCTGCTGATGGTGCAACAAGATCCATTTCTTTTTCTCCTTTTTCATTAATATGAGGCTTCATCAATGAGTAAAAGATAATTCGTTTAATATTCCTTTCAAAAACAACAAACAAAACCAAACTTACAAAGATGGACAATCAAAGCATAGAAAATCAACACATCAAATCAAAAGTACATAGTTTCCTAGCATCATATGGTACAACTAAACCCAGTCTATTGATGCCCAGGATGACGCCTGCTTCATCCACATCACATACACTGTTTGAAATGGGAATGAATTGGCTTCAGATAGATGCAAACATTGTCTGAAAAAGTTTATAATGAATATTCAAAATGTTCACTGCCAGAATTGACACATGATTTAAGATGCTGTTGCCACTTATGAATTGCTGCGGCAATGACGCTGCGATCGAGCTTTGCCCACTCAGTCGCCAGTAACCAATCTCTGCTTCAGTTCTTTCAGATTGGAAATGCGTGACTGGTAGACCATTTCCTGTAGATTGTAGAATACCCATACAGAGCAAACCACCGGGTTCAAATCTGGCGAGTTGGTGGCCACAATTCTGGCGGTATGAAAGCAGGAGTCTCCCTGTGCAAGAACTCAACGGTGCCACGAGCACATCGTACTTTAAGTCAAAAAGAAAATTAAAGGGCAGATGCATAAGGGTGCATTTTATATCCCATGATTTTGAATTCAGTCACACATAAACCATTGAAATTTCATATAAATCAGTCAAATTTCCTTAAAGTTATACTCAAAATAGAGTAGGCATACTTTTTATCCAGACACACTGAAGATGACCAACTATACTCAAAGCACATGATGCATTTATTCCTGCCTTTTAGCAGGGAATATCCTCCTGTCATGAGCTACGAAATTGATCTCTGAGAGCCTATTTCACTAAAGTGTATGTACAGTTCTCGATACCTGACTGTGTGCTGAGACTGAGGTTCTCGTGCTGAGACTGAGGTTCTCGTGCTTGTACTCTCAAACTCCTACTTAGATTGATCCTCATGCTCTTTAACCCGTCTGCTGTGCAGGATGAGTAAGTCTCATAAAAATCTATTCCCACATACAACTGATGAATATGCCTCGTTAGCATGCAGCAACAGCGAAAATTATGATGTGTGGCTGAAAAACCGCTAGCCACTGCAAAAGGGTTAAAAGACTAAGCCCTACTGAATCTACAACTAACATCCAGGGCGACTTATTGATCGACAGCAGCACGTCTAGTCAAATGAGCTAAACAATCAGATCATGTCATCTGACACCACTTCACTATGGGCTTCACGGGCCTCAAGTTCAACAGCGAATAGCATATAAACTGGCCTTCCTTGCTATTATCAGTGCCTTCCTGGTCAATCCCCGTTGTATCTCACAGCCGACTTCTGCAAAATAACTGACATCAATACCCATCGTCAAACCAAGGGTTGGAGAGGTGACAGTGACAGCTCACTATCATCTAGAGAGTGACACGGTAACGGTTACCGCGTGAAACCCGCGGTAATTACCGCGGTAATGGGGACAATTTGGCCAAAAAGTGCGGTATTACCGCGGTAACGGGTTCTGGTCACACGGTAATACCGCGGGAATGGGGACATTTACTACGGTAATACCGCGGTGACGGTATCGTTATTATCAAGTTGATGATAATAATATTGATGACGTTGTGCAGGCGTTCTTGTTTTTCTGCATGGAGAGTATTTAGCAACCCAGTAGGTTATTCGTTAAGTAGGTATAGATGCAATTAATACACGGCGCTGGAGCAGCGGACTGCCTTAAGAATCTGCCGACAGTACTGCCTTGTACTTCCTTTTCCTGTGTCCCTTTTAACTTCTATTGTCTTGGGCACACGGCTTGTTATTTTTCATCACTTGAAGTTATAAATGAAAAATGTACATTGATAAATTGATTAAAAGTAAAAGTGAGTGAATATCCTTTTAAACGTATAACTGACTAAACTGAGTGAGTGAGGTGTGGCCACACTACAAGAAGGTTGCACAATGGAGAGCTAATGCTGTTGTTAACCTTTTTTGTTTGCGGACTTAAATCTTTAATTATATTACCATTTAACAGTCGAAAAAATTGACGCCATAATTTTGAGACAAAAACGTAGTAACATATAACGATAAGTGTTTTTGTTAACTTATGTTAACGGCTTACTGCGGGGACACTGAGGGGACGGAAAAGGCTGGTGCGGGAATGGGGCGGGATGGGGACAAATGCTGCGGGGATGGGGTGGGACGGGGAGAAGCAATGCGGGGACGGGTGGGGACGGGAGTAATGTTTGGGTGCGGGGTGGGGATGGGGATAAAAAGTTGTCCCCGTGTCACTCTCTACTATCATCGCTGGCACCGGTCTCTCCAAAATGTCAGTGATCTCCCGGTCATAGAGAAGGGCCAGCTCTTCAATGTCCAATGTGGACCATAGAGCTGGCTGGCAGTCTGGAGGGTGTCTAGCTTTCGCCAGGCATGCCGTGTGACAGAGGCGTAGACCGGGCACGGTTTAGTGAGTGGCACTGCCCATCAATCAAAATGGAGGTTGGATAGCCCCACGTCTGCAATGCTCATCTGGGGCGGCACAATGTTATTGTGATATGCCACAATATCCAGCAGTACCCCTGGCGTGCGTGGCCTCAGTCTTTTGAAATGCGAAGTTGTATGTTGTGAAAAGTTCACAGAGTTGTTGACTGGCGACATCGTCTTCATGGTCGAACCGCACGTTAATATCTCCTACTATATAGACAGGACCGGCGAGAAACGATTTGTTATTTTCAGCATGTAAATGCAAATGGCTCCAACCACGCCATATGCAGTGTCACCCAACCGGTCTACTGCAAAGGTGTAATTGTTATTGCGATGTAGCAAATGCAATAACCCTCAGCTGTTAGCATGTTGTCAGTATGGCTCTAAACACTTCACAAAATTGCAGCTGCACTTGCTCAGTTGTGCCTTTGCTGCCATATCGATGTCCACATCCTTGTGTGTGACCATGTTTTTTGGATCCTTCACATCAATTTTACACAGCTTTGTGACTGTATCAGCTTCAGTTAGTAGCTCTTTCTTGATGAACCGCATCATCAGCTTTTGAATACATTTGCCAATGTCCTGATGCAAAAAGGGGGCCATTAGCTGATTAGTTTGATATTTTCTCAAAGATGGCTCGACTACCGATGCAACAGATATGAAGTGTGTTTTGGCTCTGATCAGTGGATCATTAACCCCTTTAGCGTGTAATAAAATTTTCCAAGACGTTACCAATGTGTGTAATTAATTTTGGAGAATAACGTTATTTTGAACTGTTAACATGTACTTTTTAAACTTACTATATTTCAGGCTATATAGAAGCTACAAAGATGTGGTTTGCATCATTGTTTAGCATTTTTATTGTACTTACCATCCATCCGTGCCAAAAAAGAAATTTCGGGGGTTGGGTCCACCCTACAGACCAAAATATGACCTCCTCCCAAAAAATACGTTCAAAGGTCAATAAAATTTTTTTTTCAGCGGTGACCCCCCTAGGTTCAGCGGCAAAGTTGTAGGTTGGTGTCTTTGGAACAGATTAGTTCAAAAATTTTGAAGATGGGACCCAATTTGGGGAGTTATGGTGTTTCTACACCAGGCACCCGTTGCTCGGAGAAGTGACATTTTTAAGAGAATCTCAAATCTGAAACACCTTACCTTGCAGGCTATATAGAAGCTACAAGGATGTGGTTTGCATCATTGTTTAGCATTTTTATTGTACTTACCATCCATCCGTGCCAAAAAAAAAGAAAATTTGGGGTTTGGCCCACTCTACAGGCCAAAATATGACCCCTGCCAAAAATTTTCTTCTAAGGTCAATAAAGAAATTTTTCAGTGGTGACCCCTAGGTTCAGCAGTACAGTTGTAGGTGGGTGTCTTTGGAACAGATCAGTTCAAAAATTATGTAGATCGGTCCTATGGTAGATAATCAAAGACAGGAAAACTAGCAGCTCATCCATACCCACGTCCTCCCATTTGAGCAACCTTGAGTGCCTGGCCAAGGTTACTTGCTGCAATTGTGCTGCCCTCCTGTTAGTTTCCAACAGCATTACCCCAAGTATTTCCGTGGTACAAAATAACTTGAAGTAATCCATGGGGGATTTGGTGGGAGGAATGTCGACCTTCATACCTGACTCCCCAGTGAACGTCCCATTGGAACTCCTGCCTCACCTCGTACCCCTCCGTCTCGTCGCTGTTCCCGGAACTTTCATCTTCCGAGGACCGCTCGTCACCGCTCCACATAACATCATCGCCGGTGTCTTGGTCGGAGAGATCATCGTCCGATTCGGCGATTCCATGACCATTTCCAAAGCTTCAGCCGCCGCTAACCTCTTTCTCGACGCCATCTTTTCAACAACAACGACCCCCCCCCTCTTCCAGCCTCAACTACAATTCTATTTTTAGGAATAGACTGGCTCCCGGCGCGCCATTGAACGCAGAATATGTCAATAAATGCCTAGATCGCTTTTGACGTGCTCAGCTCGGGGCAAACATATAGATACGGGTCTGTGAAGTTCATGACGAACTGGACTCGGGGCTAACATATAAGGTGGCGCCATCTTGGACGTCCTGGGCTCGGGGCAAACGCTAAAGAGGTTAAAAGCTTCTTTGATCTGCTTACATGTGTTATTGCTCGGAAGTGAGGTAAATTTCTGCGACAGATACGTCTTGATATTTGGTAATATAAACAAACTTATTGTATTACTTTTTAATTCCAATATCACTTTACTTTCAAAGTTAACAGCAAACTTGGTAATGATGGTAGAATTGACAATGAGCCATCTTTACATTTATGTATTTACATATTTCCTGAAAAATTATATAATAACTAGGTGTTTACCCGTCAAAAATGACGGGAGAGATTGGCTGTTCTACCACCCGATTTTGCGCAAATGCAATAGCATTTTGCGCAATTGATTGTCCTTAACTCGCCACCTTTTCCTTCAACCAAGTTAACGCCCATTCGCGTGAATTTTCTGAAACTTGATAGTCAACGTTAGTGTAATGATTTGGCAGTGTCGAACGACATGTAGTGCTTGATTCTCTTGTTTGCTGTGCTGATTTTTCACGCCGAGCAACAGCCTGCTACTCATTCTCACTTGATTGTCGGAAAGCTCGTGAATGCTGGACTTTTTTTGTTTTGCACAGAGGGTTAGAAAGAGGCATAAAATAGCTAAACAACGGTGCAAACCTCATCTTCTTAGCTCTTATATAGCCCGAGATGTAGCAAATTCAAAAGAAAATTGGAAACTTTCTCAGAATTCAAACCTTTCGCGAAATTCGCCGATAATACTTATGTTCAAACATTGGGGTCATCGGGTTAGAATTGATAGATCTTTGCCAAATGTCAACCGATTTTCAAACTTTTTGGTTTATTTTGTTCCTCTGACATCCCTTTAGAACTTTGCCGCTGACCAAAGTGGGGTTACCGCTTAAAATAATTTGCTAGGGGGCTTTAAACATTTTAAAACATTTTTCGGGGGGAGAGGGTGATATTTTAGGCCGTAAAGTGGACTCTACCCCCCATTTTTTTGTTTTGCACGGACGGTTAGAAAGAGGAATAAACAATCTAAACAATGGTGCAAACCTCATCTTTTTAGCTCCTATATAGCCTGAGATATAGCAAATTTAAAACGTTACAGCAATCATTTCTGAGAACGCTTTTTCAAAAATTAAATCCCCAGTACGGTGACGACGTCTGAAAATTTAATCCCCACTTGATGGGTTAAATATAAAAAATAGGTATTGATGCTAGGAATGAATAAATATATATATAATAATGGGGGTCAGGGCATTGGGAGAGGGAAGGGATGTTTGGGAGGAGGAAAGTGGGTTGTACGGGGTTTCGGAGCAGCGTTGTGTAGGTTTGGAAACGGGGTTTGGGGCCGGTGGGGTAGGGCGGAGCGCTGATGGGTTAAGGCCTGGGCGATTGGGAGAGGGATGGGTAGTTGAAAGGGGATAGGGGAGGGGAAGAGGAACGGGGTTTAGGGGCGGGAATGGGCCGGGCTGGAATGGGTTGGGCCCGGGCGATTGGGAGAGAGATGGGGAGAGGAAAAGGGATGGGGGAGGGAAGAGGAACGGGGTTTGGGGCCGGGGCAGGGGCCGGAATGTGTTGGGGCCGGGGTGATTGGGAGAGGGATGAGGAGAGGGAAAAGAGATGGGGAGAGGGAAGGGGAACGGGGGTTTGGGGCCTGGGCCGGAATGGGTTGGGGCCGGAGCGATTGGGAGAGGGATGGGGAGAGGGAAAAGGGTTGGGGAGACGGAAGGGGAACGGGGTTGGGGGCGATTGGGAGAGGGATGGGGAGAGGGAAAAGGGTAGGGAGACGGAAGGGAACGGGGGTTGGGGGCGATTGGGAGGGGTGGGAGAGGGAAGGAGATGGAGATAGGGAAGGGAAAAGGGGGTTTGGGGCCGGGGCGGGAATGGGTTGGGGCCTGGGCGATTGGGAGAGGGATTGGGGTGAGGGAAGGGGACGGGGTTTTGCTGCAATTAAGACGCGTTAAACGCTCCGCTTTGATTAAACAATATTTGGTTGTCAATGACAACAGCGTCTTGCAATACCTGCCGTGTTGCGGACGGACGCGACAGACATCGAGAATTATATATATAGATGATGTCCTTATTATTATTATTATTATTATTATTATTATTACAACATACTGATTATTGTGGTAACTTGTCCTAAACTTCCGGTAGCGCCACTTTGGCTGCTTGCACGTGTCTGTACATGCTTTGGAATATCGCCGTTCTTGGCGGTTTTACCGACGTCTTGCGCTTATTTCTTTGCGCTAATCACGTGGATTGTCACCTAGCTGTCGTTTTTGAAGCGGCTGGCAATCGTCTTTGCGTTTCTCTGTGCTGAACATTTGGATCTGTGTCGGTGTGGTTGGCCCGCCATTTTATCTAAGCCACCAGCCAGTCGACTGAGTTCACAAGCTATAAAGGGCAAAGACTTTTTCGGTTCCCACACGGAATTCTATCTTCAGCCAGTTCCTGTCAAGTTCGGCGATGGATTACTGTCTCGCAGATGACCGCCCTCAAGGATTCGCCGCCTGATTTTTGCCAAACGGAGAATTTTTCTCAGCATCCAAGCGGTCCTTCAACATCCTTTCTGCATTTTTGCTGACTCTTCGACGGAACGTCTTCTTGCAGAAGATCACCTTCTGAAGGGCTCACTGCCCGATTTTGATACGGCAGCGACCTCTTTCATGCCATCTGAGCGGACTAACCTCAAGACCAACACCTTCTATTCCATGTTGATTTGTCAGTGTTGTTGACAGCGCCTTTGACTTTGCCTTTCACCATGCTACGGCGCTATAGAAATTGTCCAGTACCATAACCATAACCATATAAGAATTGCATGAACACATTACAAAAACACAAGAAATCACAAGTAGCTCCTGCAGAATAGCCAGGTTTAAAGTTCTACTTGAAAGTGTTGAAAGGCGGAGAGAGTTACACAGATGGAGGTAGACAGTTCCACGCTCTCAACGCAGCCACAGGGAATGTGCGATCACCGACAGTTTGAAGCCGCATCCTCGGGGCGACCAGGGAGGTGGATTGGGCAGATCTCAGGCATTGCCGTCCTTTCAAGTCAGCCACTCGTACCAGTTCAGTCGCCAGGTATGCAGGGCTGACACCGTTCAGGCATCAGTAGGCTAATAACGTGAGCTTGAAGTGGGTGCATTATGGTGCTGATAGCCAGTGGCTGAATTCTCCTATATAGTTCTACATTTGTGATTTTTAGACCCATCCAATTCTTAGTACTTTTCTGTAACATTTTCTTTCAAAGGCTAGTATTTTTCTTTCCAAATCTTTGGTGATGGTCCCTGTTTCACATCCATATAAAAAGCTGCTGAAGATACAGGTTTCGAGCATTCAAAATTAACTTTATACTGTCAAAGTCAAACTCGTGTCCTAAACAAGACCAATTTGAAGCACCACTTTACAGAACAAAAGAAAATCACATAACAAAACTAAAATTATGAGCAAAAATAAAGCCTTGTCAAGCACAGTATTCAAAACTTCACAACTCAAAACATATCTATAATATTAAGATCCTTGTTCTGTATGTCTCTCTGTTACCTTCAAGCGTTCTCATTGGTTGACGAATAAGCGTTTGACGAAGCGTACGTTTAGCACGGTTTAGTCGAGTCATTGCAGCATCAGAGGGGTGGGAGTGCGAGTGCGACGGCGTTGCTATTGGTAACAATTGTTCGTAGTTTAGCACAGTTTAGTCGAGTCATTGCAGCGTCAGAGGGGTGGGCGTGCGACGACGTTGCTATTGGTAACAACTGTTCGTAGCTTGAGGAAGTCGCGCAATTTTAACGTACATTTCAATGTACAAAAAAAATACGTGTACAGCGTCACAAATGGTCACAGTTGCGTGATTTTAACGTACATAGGCCTAATTATTACGTGGCGCAGAGCTTGGCTAGGTGGCGTATGTACAGTACATCATTGAAATTGTTCAGCATGAATTCAATGATTGGGTATTAGGTATAGGTATTGGATTAGTATTATCCTGCACTGCGAGCGAAGTGAGCGCAAGCGAAGCGAGCATCTTTCTAGTGAACATGTTAAAATTTAAATGTTCCAAGCCTGCCTCACTACAATCCAAAAGGTTTTTGCAATAATAATTTCCAATGGCAATGGAGGCACTGACAAAGGACATTACCACTGCAGTAGATGATACCATATTAAAGACAACGCTCTCAACAGGCACAGTTAGTAAAGCCACTAAAAATGAAGCTGGATATATAATTGTATATGCATACACTGAGAAATGTTCTTATGAAAACAGAAAAATGCTCAAATTCTTCAACTTGGTACAATAAGTATGACAGCTCTTGCACTGCAAAGAGGGGTAGTTGCCACCCCTTTGGTTTTTCTCAAATTTTTCAGAAACCCGAAGCAATATTTTCAAGAGGTTTTAGGTGCTTGTAGATGGCTCATTTACATGCATTTTGGCATATTTTGTCATCTTTTCACCACAGGGGTGAAGTTATTAGATGAGGGGTAGCAACCACCCCTTAGTCTGGCAGTGCAAGGATTAAACTAACGAGATAGTTCCATAACGAATATATGCTCTTCAGCTGTCATCATACCTTGGGGCAAATATTACTAACCATGCAAATAATTTTCAATATAACTGCAGCAGGATACTTTCAATATGCAAATAAATAATTGTAAATGCTAACAGATTCAATCCCATTCCAATTGCATCAGTAGCTACCATGACCTTGCAAGAACTTTCTGGATTGTTGAACTTTTCAGCTTGTGCCAACTTTGTCCCTGAAACAGAAGATTTCATGATTCTTTAGCACATTCAGCACCAGCCCCATTCTTCTGGCTTGGCCAAAGAACATAGAAGAAAATTGGAAATTTAGCCCTTTTCACAATTTGCATTTTTACAAAGTAAAATAACTAATTACTAGGGCTGCGGAAATTAACGATTAACCTACCGATTAATCGTTAAAAGTTTTAATCCATTAAATTTTCTTTAACCTTTTAAAGGGGGAATTAAATTTTTAAAGTCATGCCCCCACGGGAGAATTAATTTACGGAAAAGGCGTTCATATGAAAACGTGAACATATACGTTATAAACTTACTATATTTCAGGCTATATAGAAGATAGAAAGATGCGGTTTGCACCGTTGTTGAGCATTTTTATTGCTCTTTCTATCCATCCATGTCAAAAGAAAAAAAGTTGGGGGTAGGGACCACTCTACACCCTAAAATCGGACCCCTCCCCAACATTTTTTTCAAATTTTGTTCAAAGGTCAATAGCAAAACGTCTTCAGTGGTAACCCCCCAAATGTGAGTGAGAAAGTTGTAAGGAGGTGTAAATGGAACAGAATAGTGCAAAAATTCTGAAGATCGGAGCCAATTTCGGGTAGTTATGAATTTTCATACCCTAGTACCCATTGCTCGCTGAAATGACAATTATGCGAACGGATTTTCAATGTGAAAAACCGAACAACTCAGTATATTTCAGGCTATGTAGAAGCTAGAAAGATGCGGTTTGCACCATTGTTGAGCATTTTTATTGGTCTTTCGAACCATCCATGCAAAAAGAAATTGGGGGTAGGGTCCACTCTACACCCTGAAATCGGACCCTCTACGACAAAATATTTTCAAAGCTCAATAAAAAAATTTTCAGCGGTGACCCCCTAACTGTGAGCAAGAGAGTTTTAGAGGAGTGTAATTGGAACAGAATAGTGCAAAAATTTTGAAGATCGGACCATATTTGGCGTAGTTATGATTTTTCTAGCCTCCGGCTGAAGATTTTTCCTATACATTTTCCAGCCTTGGTCGTTACACAGCCAATATCTCTTGCATATATAGTCAATAATATCGAAAACGGTGCTGCCGCCTATTGAATGGATGGTAACTAAATCAATTGGCGCGTTGGATAAATGTAAAAATCTTATGTCCGCGGTACACACATGCTTATCTAGCGCGCCGTTTTAAGAAGGCGTTCCCCTGTAAGCTATGATTCTCCACCGCCATTTTAAAACGGCAAACCCTGGAAGAGGTTAATCAATTAATTTTACGATTAAAATTTAATATTTTGATATTTAATATTTTCCTTAATTTTTAGTAGTTTTATTAATTTTTAATAGTTTCTAGCTTCTTCTATATGTACTTACTGTTCCCCAGTACATTATTATTCATAGTATATAAGGACTATGGTATTATTATTCTATCGGCAAACGTTAATAGCATAGATTTTAATTTAAATCTATGGTATAAACTGTAATAAAAATGGCTAGTTATAAGAGGCAAGATAAGAGCGATGTAGCTGTAAAGAATTTAAGCGGAAAGTTGAAGAAACATTTCATTTTTAAACTAACTGTGGAAGAACAAACAGAAAAACTCCAAAACCTGCTGAAGGAAAAATAGAAGATGGCGGTAAAGTTTACTGCGTTCACTTCGAAAAACAATTTGCCTACTGGGGTTAAAATACATCGCTGACGTACCACCATTGGGGAGTGCCAAATGCCAATGCGCCGACATAAAGTCTAAAACGTGTGCATCAAATTTCAAGATTTGAATCTAATATTACCCCAAAATGTGTACGTCATTATTATTGTTATTAAACGACAGAAACTTCTGGTGGGAGATAGGGTTAGGGTAACCCTAACCCTAATTAATCGAGATTAATCGATTTTAAAAAATTTCCGATTAATCGAACAAAAATTTTTTAATCATTACCAGCCCTACTAATTACACAATATAACACAACACACCATATTATCTAGGGCGTAATACGCACCCTTTCTCAAAGCAAGAAAAATGAAATATAAACACACATGGGAATCACCAGATGGTAAAGTGAAAAATAAGATAGATTATATAATCATAAATAAAAAAGGAAATCAAGCATACTTGCTTGTAAGTCATTCCCCAGTGCTGATATAGGAAGCAACCACCAGCTAGTTATAGCAAAACTAAGACTGAAGTTAAGGAATCAAAAACCACCAAAGCCACAAAAGAAATTTAATATAGACAAACTCAAAGATGAATCAACTAAAGATCAATATAAAAGCAAATTGAACGAGGAAATGGAAAAGAAAAATCTGCTAAAAGACAAAAAGAGATAGAACAACTATGGGAAGAAATAAAAGAAATATACATCAAAACTGCTGAAGAACAAATAGGATAAATAGAGAACAAGAAAAAGTCATGGATAACACAAATAGTACTGCAACTGAGTGATGAAAGGAAAAAACTAAAAGCGAAGCAAGAGAAAGGAGACAAAGAAGCCAAAAACGAATACAATAGGATAACAAAAGAAATAAAAAGGAAATGTTAAGAGTGCAAAGAAAACTGGATACTGGGAAAATGCACAGAATAGAATGGTCAAACTTACTTAACAATTCAAGGAAATTGTACCAAACGATCAAAGAATTATGTGGACAATACCAATTGAAAAAACCACAATAACAGACAAGAATAGCAAAGTATTAGAAAACAAAAAAGACAAGATATAAAGCATACTTTGAAGAATTATACAACACAACAAACAATAACAACGAAGACAACAACATAAAGAAAGAGAACAGAGAAAAGAATGATGGAAAAGAAATAGCAAACTTCACAGAAGAGGAAATAAAAGAAGCCATAAAAAGATTGAAAGATTGACATAAAAGAGAATCTCGGAATTAAAGAAGATATCGTAGATAAAATCCAGATGAAACGGCTGCGATAATTCAGACACGTCTGTCGGATGGAACAACAAAGATTGCCATATGTGTGCCTCACGGCAGAATACAGGGACACAGAGAAAGAGGCAGACCACGGATAAGATGGCTGGACGTCATAGAGAACAACCGCCAAGACTTAAATCTAAATCTAGTTCAAGCAATAAAAGCAGCAGAACAAAGACAGGAGAAGAAAAAATTTCTGGGGCTGTCACAGCGTGCGAAAGCATCATTACGACACTAAAGAAGTAGTAGAAGAAGAATAAAAAGATTGAAAGTTAAAAAATCAGGAAAAGATATGATAATAACAGAAATGTTACAAGCAGGGGAGGAACTTACAGTGAACATATTCCACAACCTATGCAATACAATATTAAAATAAGAAAAATCACCAGAGGAATGGGGAAAAGCCGTAATAGTACCAATAAATAAAAAGGTGATAAAACAAACTGCAATAATTATAGGGGAATAAGCCTGCTCAGCATGCCAGGGAAAATCTATACAAATGTGCTACAACAAAGGCTCAAATACTACTCGGAATAAATATTGACAGAGGAACAAGCAGGCTTCGGAATGGGAAGGAGTACAATTGATCAAATACATATGATCAGAAGGATAGTAGAAAAATATTGCGAACCAAATAAGAAAATATACCACAATTTCATCGACTTCAAACAAGAATTTGACAGCATACAACACGAAGAATTATGACAAGCACTGAAACATTACAGTATTCCAGAGAAGCTAGTGAATCTTATAAAAAACTTATACAGTAAAACAATGAGCAGAGAGGAAATTAATCAGGAACTAACAGAATGGTTTGAGATAAAAATTGGAACGAGACAAGGATGTGGCATATCCCCACTACTATTCAACTAGATGTGGTAATGCCAAAATTGATACAAAACAAAATAGAAGAAAATGCTGGAGTAAAAGTATATGGACAAATAATAAATAATTTAAGGTTGGCAGATAACATAGATGTGATAACAACAAAAGCAGATCACCGACAAACATTAACCAATGAAATAGCAAGGCCTGAGAAGAAATTGGACTAAAAATAAATGCACAGAAAACTAAAGCAATGGTCACGGGGATCAAGAAGAGGAAAGCTAACCTTAAACTAAAGAAGGAAGTAATAGAACAAGTACCAAAATTAGTATATCTAGGATCAGTACTGACAGAAGTTGAACTAAGCGAAGAAGACATTATAAGAAGAATTGGACCAACAAGTACAGCATTTGGAAAGCTTCAGGATGTAATGTAACAATGTAATGTAATGTAACAAAATATTTGTATAGCGCCTCTTCTGAAGAATCACTCAGAAGCGCTCCCACAGCAAATTACTGTGTTTTGACAAAGAGATAAGTTTTAAGTCGTTTAAAAAAAGGACCATAGAATTAGGAGTTGCTAACCCATGCATACTGGCGTCAAGAGCATTCCAAAGGATAGGGCCAACTGATTCAAAACCTTGCTTCAGGAACAAGGAGGTTCGTGCTTGGGGCACACTGAGAAGACCATTGGTTGTGGACCGAAGACATGGCCGACCAAGGATAGAGCTAAGAGAATGGAGTAGCTCTGAAAGGTAAGATGGAGTGGCACCAAAAAGAGAGAGTGCAACCGCTCTCAACACACAAAACTCAACTCGAGCAGGATAAGGCAGCCAGTGTAAAACAGACATCATATAATCACTAATGTGATCATGTCTTGTGAATATGTGAAAAGACAAACAAAGCTAAAGCTATATAATACACTGATCAAACCAATACTATCATATGAATCAGATTGCTGGACCATAAAGATGAAAGACAAAAGAAGATTAACACGTTGACTGCTACGTACGAGATATCTCGTATTCCGTTTGATAGGGCGAGACGCGATGTACGAGTGATCTCGTACTTCATTATCAAGTCTGTCAAAGAGCCTTTCGCGTGCTAAACGCCCAATCTGCCGCGTCTAAGTAATTCATATGTTGAGTGCTGACATCTGGGGATTGTCGATGCAAATTTTTATTATAGTTATTGTGATTATAATGGGCATTTCCACCAGACCACCACGTACATTTTGCCGCCCTCTTAGTGCAAACAAAAGCGATGGCGGCTTCACGTAAAAGGTACAATATATGCGAAGTTTTAGACAAATTAGATCTATCGGAAGATGAATATTTCACTGATGATGACATAGATAGAAAAAGCGACGATCAATTAGGGCAGCAAGTTAGTTGAGTGGTAACAACGTTGGATAATGGAGCAGGAGGTTGCAGGTTCGAGTCCCTCAGGAACCCTAAAGGTCGACTATTTTACAGTGGTTCTCACAAAGGGCAGTCCCTACTGACCTTGTTATATTATATTATATTATTATATTGGAGGATATAGAGCCTGATAGCTATAGGGACAGGCTCTGCGTCGTTCCATGCTTTGGAGAGTTTCATACCCAGACATATTATTAGGCCTAAGGAAAATAATAACAACTTTAGTGCTTTTTACATTTTCAGAGTTACTGATTCATTTAGACTTTAACCATTAGATAATTGCATAAGAATCTTACTTCTTTATATTGTTATTCTGTGCTAAATTTTTCTTGCGCTTATTTCAACCGCTGCGCGCTGATGTTAACTGCCGAGCTGATATTAACTGCCGCGTCCTGGTAATAAATGACGTCGCAGTCAAAGTGTTAATGAATGCAGAAATGAACTGGTTAAGAGGAATAGCAGGAGTTGACAGAAGACAAGGAATAAGAAACAAAATGATCAGACAAAAGACAGAGCAAAAAGAAATGATACTTGAATCAATACAGAAACGAAGACTGAAATGGTTTGGTCATGTTGAAAGAATGAAGGAAGAAAGACTACTGAAGAAAGCACTATACAACTCTGTTAAAGGGAAAAAGAGAAAAGGTAGACCAAGAAAAACATCGATAGAAAACTTAAAAGAGGATGCAGAAGAATGTAATGTCAAAATGTCAATTTATATAGTGCAATAATCATGGCTGAAGGCCAAAGTCAAGAGCACTTTACACACTGTTTCTTCTTCTTCTTTCGCTTAGACAATGAAGGTCCGTAGCATTGATCTACTATGGCCGCGATCTTGGGCTTTTTCCCATTCGTTTGCGATTGTTGAGGGTGCGCCGTTACCGATCTGTTGTATGCAGGTGCGGCGAGGGCGACCTGGGGGTCTTTTCCACCGTGGGGGTGGATTCCTCTCAGATCTACGGTTAATGGCTGCCGTAAGAGCACCATAAGCTGGAGTGTGGGTGTTCAGGCGTGCCACATGACCAAAAAGTGCTTGTCGGCGACGACTGATGATTTGTGAGATAGGTTCTAGGTTGGTCATCTGAGCCAGAGGTTCCCAAACTTTTTTGATCACGGACCCCTATTTTGTTCCCAGCTTAGCTCGTGGACCACATTATTTTTTGTAGCGACAAGCAAAAAAGGTCACCATCCTTCCTAAACTACAAGCAAAGAAAGGTCATCTGGGTTAGGGTTAGGCCTAACCCTAACCCTAATTTTGGGAGGCTCTCGCGGACCCCCGCCATATCCTCCGCGGACCACCTCCGATTCGTAGGGTTCCCGGAACATTCAGTACCGGAAGATTCGGTACCGGAGAATTCGGTACCAAAACTTTACTTGTGGAAGATTCAGTACCGGAAGATTCGGTACCGGATAATTCGGTACCTGTTCGACATACACATAAGATGACGCCTCACCTACTGCTGGTATTTGTCCGCTTTAACTGTCGTGTGTCATTAGAGGACACCCAGCGTTCAGGCGCGCTTTTGTTCCTCCCACCGACTTAATGGATGTAAACATATGTTTAAACTCGCAATACGTGCAAGGAACTTGAGCTGTTTAATGCGACCTTATAGAAAAGGCCATAAAATAGATAGATATGCTACGGTAGTACGTTTTACATGTAAAGCATGGCAGGTTTAATCTAGGCCATTTCGGAGGAAAATTTACCTTTTCCTGGAAATTTCAAATTCCCGGAAATGTTGGCACACTACATCAACTAACAGCAGCCCCTAGCTGATTCCCCGGCCTTGTTAGTCCCCTAGAGTCCAGGAGTCTTCTTTGGCCCTCTGCAACTTATACATAAAATCCTATATTCAAAGTTAATAATTATTGTTCTAATAGTAAAAGAAGAGGAACACAAAAGCGTCGATCAGTTGTAACAATTCAAGCTCAGTTTCTATTTCCATGGGGAGTCCACTGTCCAGGCATTCAATAAGAGGGTTGCTTGCCCTGTACCGATGTTGCGAGAAACACGAGGAGCGAAAAACGGACAAGAGGAACACGAAAGCATCGGCACACACACACACACCCGTACACAGCCTCCGAAATCGATTCCACGGCTCCCGGATCGCCCCCCACCCGCCGTGTGATTACAATCGCAGCTCTCGGTTATTCCCCTCCCCCCGCGTTAGAACGGTCTTATCAGCCCACCCACGGAAGGCAATAAGGTGGCATGAGCCCCAGCGGGCCCCCCGTTCCCAATGTTCCGGTACCGAATCTTCCATGACTGGTACCGAATCTTCCGTCCCAAATCTTCCGGTCACCGATCCGTAGACCACAGTTTGGAAACCGCTGATCTGAGTGACCTCATCATTCCGAATGAAGTCATACCACCGAATTCCTAGTATGCGTCGCTGAAAGCGCATGTGAAATGCTTCAATTCTCCGTGCATCTTGCGCCACGAGGGTCCAGGTCTCCGAGCCGTATAAAAGGACCGGTAAGACACATGTTTTATAGATTCTTATTTTGGTATTTAGGCTCGTCCTCTTCTGTTTCCATAGTCTGTCAAGTGATTTCATGGCTGAAGTGGCTATACCTATTCTACGTAAAATATCTGCAGTGCATCTTCCATCAGACCTTTGAATGCTGCCTATGTAAACGAATTTTTCCACTGCCTCCACCGTATGACCTGATGTTGATATGTTGACAACTTACACACTGCACTTATACGATATATTATACAAGTACGTCTTAAGCTTCTTTGCAACAATTCGAGGTTAGATTCCATCAAAACGTAGTTAGGTAGGGCATTCCAGAGTACATGGTTCCTCCGCATAACAGATCTCTTGCCAAGTTGCACGGTATTGGATGGAGGGGGAACAACCAACTTGGCACTGTGACCAGATCGGAGCCGACGCCGCCGGTCAGTAGGCGAAAGCCTATGAACTAGTTCAGCCAGGTAGCCAGGGAAAGTTGGATCATACAAAGCTTGAGATGCTAGCCAACATTGCTTATAGGTGATATGCTCTGGAATGCGTACCCAATGAAGCTTGTCTTTCAGCAGAGGGGTGAGATGATCACCCCATCTAGCTCCAAAGATCATTTGAGGAGAGGCATTGAGTACCACCTGTAGATGGTCCAGCTAGCTAGCAGAAAGGCCCAGAAGAATGTTGTTGCTGTAATTGACCCTTGAGAGGACGAATGCACAGACCAATAAGATCACTGAAGAGGTTGGCAGGTAGCGACGAATCTCTGATTCGCTGGAGCTGATAGTAGCAGGATTGAGACACATTGCCTATGTGTCCGTTAAACACTAGCGATTCGTCCAGTAACACTCCCAGAAGGCGCACTTCAGTGGCTGGGGTAGTATATATCCCATCAATTAAGAACGGTGCGTGGTTGATCAAATGATTCTTCTTAGGGTTCGCAATTCTCAATATCTCCATCTTGGAGGGATTTAAGGCAAGACGGTTTGAAACAGTCCATTGCTTGATCTTAATAATACAGTCACTGATGCGAGCTCGAAGCTGTTCTGTGTCCTTTGGAAGGCAGAAGGAATACATCTGGACGTCGTTGGCGTAGGAGTGCACTACGAGACCACTTGACTTAATGATTTGGCCAATGTCTGCAACGTATAGTACAAACAAAAGGGGTCCAAGTACAGACCCCTGAGGCATCCCACAGAGAACCTGTCACGGGGCAAACATATGGCCAATCCAACAGACTGACTACGATCTGCCAGTATAGTAGTCACAAAGCCAGACAAGAGCATTATCCTTGATGCCATATGTGAATTTGAGACGGCGGATGATGATGTCATAATCCACAGTGTCGAATGCAGCCGAGAGATCGAGTAGAGAGAGAGAAGGGCTAACTGCCCATTCACTACGGCGTCAACAATGTCTTTGTAAATCTGAAGTATGGCGGTTTCCGTGGAGTGACCCCGCCTATAAGCCGACTGTTCCCTCGGCACGAGACTGTTCGACACCAGGTATCTAACCACTCGACTATTTACGACTCTTTCCAACACTTTTGATAGGAAAGGAAGATTGGAGACCGGATGGTAGTTGGCTACTTCAGTAGGATCAGAGCAGAATCACTTGAGTTGCGGTTACACAACCGCATTGCTTCCACAACAAAGGAAATTCCCCTGTTCGCAAAGAAATAGACAGGAGCATCGCAAGGAATGGAGCCAGCATTTCAACAATTCCTCCAGCAGCCACACCGGGAGTGGGTCAAGTTTGCACTGCTTATGCAGTATACTGCTAGTAATTATTCGAGAAAATGTGTCTGCTCCTAACACTGAGGCTGCCATTGTCCTACGAAGAAGTCATCCAGAGTTTCCTGCACCATCTTCTGATGCAATGCAGTACTACTACCAAGAGGCTGCTGAAATAAGCTTATATCAGTAGTGTACTATATAAATTCATCAGTTTCCTGCAAAGTGGGTGCATTTTCTAGCAATGCTCTTGGCTACATTTTTATTTAATTAGTTGATTGCCGTTTAACCTTTCTTCACTTCTTGTACAGTCATCTGGCATGTGCTAAGTATGGATGAACTGATGCAATAGCACTTATCCAATTCATTTCACAATACGGCAAACTCAGTGATGATTAAAGAAACTTTCAAAACTCAATAATCAGCTGACTGTCCATTGTCCAATGCCAACAATTGGCACACCTTTAATGACTGAACTGGTCAAGAGTGAAAATATTATTAACTTAAGGACATAATCTGAAGTATTTTGGCATCCTGAACACCAAAATGACCATGAAAATTTTGTATTGGCTCTCATTTTGAAGATATTTCATATAGTTCATTTTCTACGTTTCACCATGTAAATTTATCCAGTAGGACTGTAATAAGATGCTAAATAAGCCTTAGATGATGTAATACTAAGAGATGTAAGAGGTCGTGTCAGCGAGAGCATTTAATGAATTGGATAGATGAATTGGATCTGGGGACAGCAATAAATGATCAACATGATCAATACATGATCAACAATCTGAAGTTTGCTGATGACGTGGCAGCAATGGCAGGAAGTGATCAAGATCTACAGACAACCATGGAACATATAACAGAGTCAAGTAACAAAATGGGTCTGTGAATAAACTTGGAGAAAATGGAAGTTCAGATAAAATCTCGAGTACCAAAAGAACTGAATGTAACACTGGATGGAATAAAATTAAAGCAGGCAGAGAAATTTGTATATCTGGGAGGACAAATATCAGAACAGTGTGGATCAGAAGATAACATAATAAGACGAATTGGTCTTGTTTGCGATGCCATGTGCAGACTTCTACCAGCATGGAAATCCAAAGCTATTAGCGCAAGCACAGAAGTAAAAGCATATGAATGCCTGGTACTCAGAGTACTGATGTATAACTCAGAGACCTGTACTGTGATGGCAGAAACACAACGGAAGCTGTGAATATTTGAAATGAGCTGTCTTTAAAAAAAGTGCAGGTGTGTCTAAAAGAGATAGGAAAAGAAATGATGACATAAAAGATGACCTTGGAATCAAGGAATATATCGTTGATAAAATCAGAATGAAACGGCTACAATACTTCGGACATGTGTGTTGGCTGGAACAATGAAGATTGCCATACATACATGCCTACATGGCAAAATACAGGGACACAGACAAACAGATATATATATATATATATATATATATATATATATATATATATATATATAGAGAGAGAGAGAGAGAGAGAGAGAGAGAGAGAGAGAGAGAGAGAGAGAGAGAGAGAGGCAGACCATGGAGAAGATGCCTGGACATCATCATTTTCTGATGCAATGCAGTACTACTGCCAGTAGGCTGCTGAAGTAAGCTTACATTAAAAGAGTACTATATAAAGGCCAGTCAGAAAGGTTGAGCATTTAAAATATTTCAGACTTTGTGGGATATCCAAAGCAGCAACAGTTGGAGCCTTTCTTCAGAAAGGATGGTAATCTGATAGGCTATTCTGTCCCAATATTTAGCACTCTCATGAATGTCTTAGAAATCACTTATTACCCACAAGAATGGAGACTATTTTAGACTCTTTGAAACTAAGCCTTGCAACAGTGGACATCATCTTCCATCTATTCTAGTAGTGCATGCTATCTCTATCCACATGAAAGAAACGTACGATAACTTGAAGAAGCTACTGAATTCCATAAATTCCATAGAGTATAATAAGTACCACTGGCACCTCTGTACTTCTGTAGTGATTTCAAAGCAGTAACCATCTTAATGAGACTGCAGAAAGGATACACCAAATACAAGTGATTCTTATGTGAGTGGGATAGCTGAACAAGGGAATCACACTACTTGCTGAAAGAATGGACTTGCAGACAAAATGTAGCAGTTGGAGAGAAGAATATCCTGCACCCAGCTTGACTAAGGCTGAGAAAACCCTGCTATCACACATTCGTATCAAACTAGCTTTGATGAATAACTTCGTGAAGGCCAGAAGGCCATGGGCCGTACTTCACCAGCTTTCTGATACCTGTATCAAAAAGTCCGTTAACTCAGCGAGGTAAAGATTAAAGAGAGAGAGTATTTGTGGGTCCTTAGATTCAAGAGCCTTTCAAAGACAACCAGTTCAACAATTTGCCGCAGAGTGAAGTGAAACAAGCATGGAATGCTATTCATGTTATGTCTATAAACTTTCTAGGTAATGATAGCGCAGAAAATTACAAGAAACTAGTAGAAAACCTGATGAAGTAACGGAAAATTGGCTGCAATATGTATCTAAATATCCACTTCCTTCATTCACTTTTATTTCTTTACTGACAATTTTGGTATAGTTAGTGATGCACATGGCAAATGTATTTATTAAAAAATCACAACAATGGTACAAAGATACTAGAAAAAATGGTCCACTATCATGCAGGTTGAAAACTGCTACACAATCTCTTGAGATGATCCCAAACAGCTATACAAAAGACAGGCAAAGAAATTAAAGACATAGCCTATTACGACTATATGGCGATTCATCAGAGAGAAAACGCCTAAAAGGCACCTTCAGAGCATTAGCCAGAAGAGATCATGAAGAATACTACCAATGCATAACCCTTGAGGCAGAAAAGGGACTCACCAACAACAATCTCAAGTCAGTATATGCAGCGATCAAGAAACTACGTAGGGACCCGAACAGCAGCCCCTCGAAATCCATACTCAAGTCGAATGGCACTGCCTGCTCAAGAAATGAGGAGACCCTTCGGAGATGGAAGGAGAACTTCTCAGATGCCTTGAACCACCCACCAGCCTCTGAATGCCCATCACTTGACAAATTAGAAGCCTCCGCAACATATAACCTGTCGATACTCACTGACCCCCCTACTCTAGATGAAGTCCAACGGGCTCTTGGAAAACTCCGACTAGGACGTGCAGCCAGAGCAGACAACATTGCTCCGGAGCTGCTGATATGCGCTCCCGAATCCAGCAGCCACATACTGCACAAACTCTTGCTTCCGATATGGTACCCCAGAAAGATTCCCAACAAGTGGAAGGACAGCATCATCCTTCCACTCTATAAAGGCATGGGCACAAAGGATGACTGCAATAACTACAGGCCCATTAAACTACTCTTAGAGCCGGGCAAAGTATTTGCCCATACCACCCTGGCAAGAATATACCAGCTGCTTGTCAACACTAGAAGACCGCAGCAATCTGGTTTCACAGCGGGCAGATCCACAACGGATGCAATATTGGTACTGCGACTCCTCTCAGAAATACATTGAGAATTTAATCGATCCCTAGTCAAAGCTTTCATCTATTTCAAAGCTGTTTTTGACTCTGTCGACCGCATAACCCTAAGAAAGGTTCTATGGAGCAGCGGCATCCCACCACATCTGTTAGACCTCATCAAATTGCTGCATCTAAACACAATGGCAAGAGTCCGAATAAATGGCAGACTCACAGACTGCTTACCAACCACCTCAGGAGTTCGCCAGAGAGGCGTCCTAGCCTCAATGCTCTTCTGTCGCATCATAGACCAGATCATGGAACAACTGGCCCACCACAACAACCTCTCTTTACCAGAAACCCAGTTCACTGACCTGTACTATGCTCATGATGTCAGTCTTCTAGATTCATCACCCGCACAACTCCAGAAAGCACTAGAGAGGCTCGAACTCATCGCGTCTCATTTTGGTCTCCACATCTCATGAAAAAAGACAAAAATCCAGAGCCTGACTACTGGTCCCCCTCTTGACAACATCTCAACATCAGGTCATATGGTTGAGGCAGTGAATAAATTCATTTACTTAGGCAGCACTCAAAGCTTTCCGATGGAAGATGTACCACAGATATCTCACGTAGAATAGGCGTCATGGCCGCTTCAGCCAAGCAATCGCTTGATAGACTCTGGAAACAGAAGAAGACGAACCTAAACACCAAAATAAAAATCTATAAAACATGTGTCTTACCGGTTCTGCTATACGGCTCAGTGGCCTGGACCCTCACGGCACAAGACATATGGAGAATTGAAGCATTTCACAAGCGCTGTCAGAGGTGCATACTAGAAATCTGATGGTTCGACTTCATTCAAAATTTTGAGGTCACTCAGATGACCAACTTAGAACCTATTCTACAAACCATCAGTCATCGCCGGCAAGCACTTTTTGGTCATGTGGCACGCCTAAACACCCACACACCAGCTTACGGAGCTCTAACAGCAGCCATCAATCATAAATTAGAAAGGAATCCACCCCAGGGTGGAAAAGACCTCTTGGTTGCCCTCGCCGCACCTGGGTGCAACAGGTCAACAATGGTCCAACTTAAACAATTGCAAAAGAATAGAAGGAAGTCCAAGATCGTGACCATAGTAGATCAACGCTACGGAACCTCATTACCTAAGCGAAGATACCTAACTATTACTTGATTTTTGCAGGTATTAACCATAGGCCATTACTATTGCCATAGGCCCCAAGTGGAGCTGTAGGATCAGTTCGGGACACATAGGAGCCGTAGGCCTCAAGCGTAGCATACACACGTGGACAATTGTATCAATTTGTATGCTGCCCTAAGCAGATGTATAACCATAAAAATGTTAAAGTACTAATTAAAAATTCCCTCTATCAAGAAAAATTTTTAAATGATAATCACATATTCATCCAAAATTATTGAATTAAATATTAAAGAATTCAGCTTAAACGATTTTAAAATATTGTTATTAATGAATTATTGATACTAAGATAAAAAGCAAATTGTTCAAAACTAAAATGAACGTTAAACTTCACCCTAGTCATTTTTGATGGGCAAACAAGCCAGTTAGTAAATAATCTCATTAAAAAATGACACCATAGTCAATTATTTTTATTAAAACATCACTTCATCTTGCAAAAGAATTTTAATAACTTACCAGGTGGAAGAGTTCCATAAATAACAGCCACTTCAACGCATCTTTTTTCCAGCTGCCGACTAACAGTATAAATATCATTTTTACTGAAGCAAACAACACAGTCACCAGGTTTCACATGATCAAAGTTCTCTAAAATGAGAATTACACAAATCTTTAACAGCATAAAAGAACATAAACACCTCAGCTAGTAAAATTCATCACTTATCTTTGCAACAGATCTCTTGTCTCTGCCAATTTTCCTTCAGTGAGGAAGCACTCGATCGTGACTCCACTTTTAAAAGAACACTGATTTTGATGCTTCCTATCCAGGCAAATAGACCAACATCAAATTTAACACGCTGACTGTGGTGCTGCTTCTTTGACAGGCACGGGCATTATACACCAGCCCCTACATCAGTGTTTCACAACCTTTACTGTCTTGTGGCACACTAGAAATACCTTAATACATCAAGGGCACACATGAAAAGATGTACCAATTTTTGCTGATTAACCAAAAATAATTACTAAAATTTACTAAACATTTAACATATAAAAGGCCCTAATTTTAAAATTTTATGTGAAGGCAGTGCCTGCTTTGAAGATCAAATAAAATTAGATGCCGATTTCAAGAAACTTGTCTCTTTTATATTTGATTTTAGTAAAATTTGAAATTCCAAACTCACACACCAGGAAGACACAAATGGCAGAATTACTTTGATCACTTTAAACCTGATTGCAGGACACGACTTCTTGATTGAGATCCAAAACCCATCCAGGTTCTTTTAGGGAAACGTGGGCTGAACAAATTTATCGTTTTGAAATCAGTGAGCTGAAGGAAGCCATAGGGAGCTTAGCTCCATTTCTTATGACACTATTGTCCGTGTCCCTAGCGAGTGGAGCGTTTCCCACGCCCTGGAAACACGCCATCGTTCGACCACATCTGAAATGACCAGGGCTTGACCAATCGGACGTAACCAACTTCCGTCCAGTGTCAAATCTCCCATTTCACGCAAAGTTGGCGGAGAGGGTGGTAAACAAATAACTAGTCGCCCATTTGGCCCGTAATGGACTTATGCCGAAAAACCAGTCGGCATATAGAGTCGGGCACTCAATGGAGACAGCTCTGCTCAGGATTTTCAATGACATTGTGGATGCTGTTGCGAATGGAGAGATGGCTCTCATCGGCCTTCTCGACCTTACCGCCGTGTTTGATACAATCGATCACGAGATCCTGATTAACCTCTTAAAGGGGCGCGCCGTTTATAAACGGGACGCAACCTAAGTGTGTGTCTACCACGGGGATTGCCGTTTTTAAACGGCGCAATGCAAGAAGTCACTTTAGTTATTATCCATTCGATAGATGGTAGCAAGTTTTTCGCTATTGTTGCCTATATAAGCAAGGAAAATTGGCTGTATTCGACCAAGGTTGGGATATTGCATTGAAAAAGTCTCAATTCTAGGGCTTGAAAAATCATAACTACGCCAAATTGGGTCCGATCTTCAACTTTCTCGCTCACAGTGGGGGGGTCACAGCTGAAAAATTTTTCCTGCTGAGCTTTGAAATTTTTTTCGGAGGGGGTCCTATTTTCGGCTGTAGGGTGGACCCTACCCCCAAAATTTATTTTTTTGCATGGATGGTTCGAAAGAACAATGAAAATGCTAAACAACGGTGCAAACCACATCTTTCAAGCTTCTAAATAGCCTGAAATACACTGAAATGTTTGGTTTTTCAGACAGGAAATCTGTTCGCAAAATTGTAATTTCTCCGAGGTATGAGTTCTAGGTTTTGAAAAGTCATAACTACCCCAAATTGGGTCCAATCTTCAAAATTTTTGAACTATTCTGTTCAAATTAAACCCCTCTACAACTTTCTCACTCACAGTGGGGGTCACAGCTGAAAAATTTTTGCTGTTCAGCTTTGAATTTTTTTTTCGGAGGGGGTCAGATTTTCGGCTGTAGGGTGGACCCTACCCCAAAAATTTATTTTTTGGCATGGATGGTTCGAAAGAACAATGAAAATGCTAAACAACGGTGCAAACCACATCTTTCTAGCTTCTAAATAGCCTGAAATATACTGAGATGTTTGGTTTGAAAAGTCATAACTACCCCAAATTGGGCCCGATCTTCAAAATTGTTGCACTATTCTGTTTCAATTACACCCCCCGTCAATTACACCCCCTTACAACTTTCTCCCTCATAGTTGGGAGGTCACCGCTTAAAAATTTTTGCTATTGAGCTTTGAACAAAATTTCAACAAAATGTTGGGGAGGGGTCCGATTTTCGGCTGTAGGGTGGACCCTACCCCCCCAATTATTTCCTTTTGGCACGGATGGTTAGAAAGAGCAATAAAAATGCTAAACAACGGTGCAAACCGTATCTTTCTAGCTTCTACATAGCCTGAAATATAGTAAATTTATAACGTATATGTTCACGTTTTCATATGAATGCATTTTCCCAAAATTAATTCCCCCATTTGGAGACAACTTTAAAAATTTAATTCCCCCCTTATTGGGTTAAACGTCTCCAGTTGTCCTAATGGGATTGACGAACTAGTCCTCTCGTGGCTTCAAGTCCATCTGACTGACAGAATTCAGTCTGTCAGTTGGGAAAATACTCTGTCTGCAGTGTGACCAGTTCGCTGCGGTGTTCCTCAGGGGTCGGCACTTGGCCCTCTTCTATTTATCCTTTACATAGGTGAGTTCGGGAGAATAGCGGAATAGTTCAGACTTTCTTCATACGTTTATGCAAATGACAGGCAGATCTATGCCTTCTGCCCTCCAGCGGAGGATGAGGGCCTCCTATGTCGTGTTGAGGAGTGCATCCGAGAGATCGGATGGTGGACTTCAGCGAATCGAATTGCACTCAATACCGCTAAGACGGAATTTCTATGGATCAGCACGCCAAGGAGAAACCACCTGACAAACCGTGCACCGTTCCAGATTGGTGATGCAGTCATCCTTCCGTCCGCCGAAGCCCGTCTGTTAGGTGTTCTGCTGGATGAATCGCTGACGTTCGTGGGACACGTCAGTAATGTCACCAGAATCTGCTTGAATCAACTTCGAAAAATTAAAGAGATCCGTTGGTATATCTCAACTCAAGCTGCGATCCAACTTGCACATACTCTTATTGTAGCCAGAGTTGACTTTTGTAACAGTATTTTACTTGGTCTTCCAGCTAGTCAGCTGAACCGCCTTCAATCGGCTCTTAACGCTGCCGCTAGACTGATTTAAGAGGTCAAGTGCCATGACCATGTAACCCTATTACTGAGAGACAAGCTACATTGGCTACGGATTCCGGAGCGGATCATCTTTAAATGGTGTCGACTGACATTCCATGTCTTACACGACCCCTCATGTCCCGGTTATCTATCCGAGCTGATTCGGAAACCGTTAGCATCTGACTGTCGCCTTCAAATACGTTCAAGCACTCGTCCGGTACTGTACATTCCACCGCCGTCGAAGACTGTGAAATTCGGAGAACGTTCTGTCACTCGTGGCAACCCTCTTCTTTGTAATTCGTTACCAGACACAGTGACATCTGCTACCTCCTTTGAATGGTTCTCAGTTGTGCTGAAGACTTAACTATTTAACCTCTTCCAAGGGTTAGCCGTTTAAAGACGGTGGCGGAAAACCATAACGAAACGGCGTTTGCCGTCTATAAACGGTGCGCTATATAAGCGACTGTGTACTGCGGACCTGCACGATTTTCAAAAATCCAATGCGGCAACCGAGTTAGCTCACATCCATTCGATAGGCGGCAGCACCGTTTTCGATAATGCTGACTATATATGCAAGAGATGTTGGCTGTGTAACGACCAAGGCTGGAAAATGTATAGGAAAAATCTTCAGCCGGAGGCTAGAAAGGCCATAACTACGCCAAATATGGTCTGATCTTCAAAATTTTTGCACTATTCTGTTCCAATTACACATCCCTACAACTTTCTCGCTCACAGTTGGGGGTCACCGCTGAAAATTTTTTTATTGAGCTTTGAAAATTTTTTGTCGGACATGGTCAGATTTTGGGGTGTAGAGGGGACCCTACTCCCCAAATTTTTTTGCATGGATGGTTCGAAAGACCAATAAAAATGCTCAACAATGGTGCAAACCGCATCTTTCTAGCTTCTATATAGCCTGAAATATACTGAGTTGTTCGGTTTTTCACATTGAAAATCCGTTCGCGTAATTGCCATTTCAACCAGCAATTGACACTTGGGTATAAAACTTCATAGCTACCCCAAATATGGTCCGATCTTCAACATTTTTGCACCATTCTGTTCCACTTACACACCTCTAGAACTCTACCGCTCACATTTGGGGGTTTACCGCTGAAGACGTGTTGCTATTGACCTTTGATCAAAATTTGAAAAAAATGTTGGGGAGGGGTCCGATTTTGAGGTGTAGAGTGGTCCATACCCCCAACGTTTTTCTTTTGGCACAGATGGATAGAAAGAGCAATAAAAATGCTCAACAATGGTGCAAACCGCATCTTTCTAGCTTCTATATAGCCTGAAATATAGTAAGTTTATAACGTATATGTTCACGTTTTCATATGAACACCTTTTCCAAAAATTAATTCCCCCGTCGGGGGATGACTTAAAAAATTTAATTCCCCTTTAAAAGGTTAACATTTCATTTCAATTTAAATAAAGTGCTCTTGCTTTTGGCATCAAGCTATGTTATAGCGCTATAGAAATTGTCGAGATAATAATAATAAAGTGAGTAAGTAAGTAAAATCTCATTAATTTCTATAGCACTTTCAAAAGCAGCACCACAGTAGCAGTGTTGGGTAAGTTACTTTTTATTTGAATCTAGTTACAGTTACAAGTTACTATGCAAAAAAGTAACCAGATACAAAAAAGTATCCAGTTACAAGATACTTTTCAAAAAAGTAACATTACAGTTACTTGTAAAGTAACTAGCTACAGTTACAGTTAATAGTAGTTAAAAATAACTACAAAGCCCACAATATGCCAGTAGTACCAATTTTGGAATAACAGTTCTTACATGTACAGTTTCACAGTTTCATTTCGTTTTTTTTTTCAACATTAGTAATAAAGCACAAGTAGTTGGATGAAACAAGCAGTTGATACTAAGCAAATACAGAAACCATTAATAATGTATGTACAGGACTTTAGTGCCACAAATATTAAGAAAATTAGCAAGCTAATACAGTTCAATGCTGTCAAAATTATAATCAGAAGCTGTAAACACTGTGAAAGTTATAAGATGAAGCCAAAAGCAGGTTACAGCTAACAAGTAACATTAGCAAGTTAAAAACTTCACTTTAAAAGAAAGCTATTGGCTATCAACAAAAGCTGCTCAAAGTGTTTGTCTCTCATCATGGTGCATCTAGGGGTCAGTATCCACCTCCTAAACTAAAAATTAATAAGCGCTCTACTGGTGCACTAGATGGTAATAGTTTGCTGTATTTTATGAATAGCTGCTAATCAATGGCACCTTATTCAGGCTTTTAAAATCTGTTGATGGATCACTCAGATAAACTCTACTTGAGCTGTTGCATCTGTGTTTATCAACTTGGGCTTATCAAATTCAAAGAAATTACCATCCATTGAGCAACTCTGCTCCAGAGTATTATGCCCAGGCTGTGATACCTCTGGCACAAAAGTTTTTATATGTAGCGAATAATTATGTAAAGGAAGAATTGACCGCAAAATGATTATTAGAAAGAAGCATAGATCTACGCTATCCACGAGCCTGAGGTCCCTAATGCACGTGGTCAGCAGTATACTGTAGGTTATTGATTTAGAATCTATGGCTCTGCACGTTATTGTCTTGACGCGCTGCTCCTTGCTTCTAATAGAAATTCTTTAGAAATAAAAATAAAAGTAACTTGCAAGGTAACTATAAAATTTCCATTACAGTTCCTCAAAAATAAGTATCTTAGCTACAGTCAGACTTGGAGTCAAGGCCACAACTTTCGAGGTTAAGGAGAGGCCAAGGACTTGTAACACGAGGCCAAGGTCAAGGCCAGCAGGTCCAAGGCCAACAGGGCCGAGGCCAAGGACATCAGGTCCGAGGCCCTCACATGTAGACCTTTACACTACAAAGTTTGATTTTTTGCCCTGCCCCCAGGAAATGAAGAAATTATGTACTAACTAAATAAATAAATGTAAAATGTGCAAACAATCACAAAAACCCTGCCAAAATTTCCCCAAAAATTGCAAAATTTGCCAATGGTGTGAGGGCTTGGCCTCGAGTACAAGACCAAAGACTTTACTCCCGAGGCCAAGGCCAGAGTCACTTGACCTCGAGGCGCCTCGAGGCCAAGGCCCCGAGGACTCCAAGTCTGGCTACAGTTACTAGTTACATTTAAAAATGCATCTAGTTACAGTTAGTTACTGATTTGGTAACTAAGTTACAGTAACTTAGTTACTTCTTTGTAGTATTCTGCCCTTAGGCAGGTTTTGTATTCCAATTTCGCCATTCATTCCTGTTCATAGCTTTCTCCTTTAAGTCTTTATAGTCCTTTTCCATCATCCAGTCAAGTAACATCTCTTGTGGTCTTCCTTTGGTCTTTTCCCCTCTAGTTGTCCTATTATTTCCCTTAGGAGTGAGTCTCCTCTCATTATATGTCCCATCCAGGTCTCTTGTCTTTTTCTTATTGTGTTGATCATCTCTTTCTTTTCCTCCACCTGTTTCAGCACTTCATCATTTGTCTTATGTTCTGTCCAGCTGATCTTCTCCATTTTTCTCCATATCCACATTTCAAAGACCTCTAGTCTTGTTATTTCCTCTTTTCTTAATAGTCCATGTTTCCGATCCATAAAGTGCCATGCTCCATATCAGTGTTTTGATAAGTCTTTTCTTCAAGTTTCTGTCTAATCCTCCTCTCATCAGTTCTTTTCTTTGATAGAATGCCTCTTTCCCCATCGCTATTCTCCTTTTCACTTCCTCCTTGCATCTTGAATTCCGTTATGAGACTCCCCAGGTAGCGGAATTTCTGGACTTGTTCTATTCTTTCTCCATAAATCGTGATCTTCACTTCTTTTCCTCCTTTCTTACTGATGATCATCGTTTTCGTTTTCTTTGTATTTATTCGCATAGCATACCCTCTTATACTTTGAGTTAGTCTATCCATGATTTTTGTAAGTTTTTTCATTGTTAGCTATCATTGCCTGATCGTCAGCAAATCTCAGTGCTGGTATTATAATTCCTCCTACGCTCACCCCTTCTCTTGTCCCCTCCATCGCCTCTCTGATTAACTCCTCTCTCTCTCTCTCTCTCTTTCTCTCTCTCTATCTCTCTCATATATATATATATATATATTGAATAGTAGTGGCGACAGTGGACATCCCTGTCTCACTCCTCTTCCAATTTTTCCTGGTTCAGTTACATCCCAGAGATTCAGCTGGAAAGAACCTAGAACAAATGTCTCAATCATAGAAGAACTCGGGGAAAATAGGTGCCTATACTCAGTTCTCAAATTTAGGAAACTGAAATACTTTGGTCACATAGTACGAGCAGACAATCTATGTATGATGATACTGCATGGCAAAATTAATGGCAAGAGGAAGAGAGCCCGGCCTCGTAGACGATGGACGGATGATTGTGGAATGGACAAAACAACCCATTATCCATTGCATCAGAACTGCAAAAGACAGAGTCACGTGGAGAACCTTATCGTCAGCCTGCATAGCCTCCGATCCTAAGCAATGAGGATGGACGATACCATACCATACCAGGGACGTAGCCAGGATTTTAGGTTTGGGCAGGCTGAAGCCCAAGATTCTCCCTGCACCCCTCTCTTCCCTCTAGAGATATTCCCCCTCCAATCAGAAAACGACACCCCCCAACACCCCCTCAATATGAGCCAGGATGACCTTTCTTGGCATACTTCTTGGCAGAGGACAATCTGTGCTGAGCTGTGGATGGCATTTTTTGCTATGTAAGACTTTTTCAGCAAGGACCCAAACTTCCAGAATATACCGAAGTCCCCAAATTAATAATCCTAGAAATAACCCTGCCCCCTCCATTCGCCAGCGGTAGTCGCTCCCCTCCCTTGGCCGCGTCGTACGTGTGTTTTAGAACATTTTAGACACAAAATCACAGTTCTTGTATCAATAGGTTCCATGTCTGCAATTTCTTACTTAAAAGTAAGAAATTTAAAAGTAAATATCAAATATTTCTGGTTCTATTACGTGCGTGTTAACCTCTGAACCGGTGATTCAATTTTTAGACGCTGTGACCGTACCGAGGAATTATTTTTTGGAAAAACTTTCTTCAAAAATGAAAACTGTGATTTTTTTTGAATTTGCGATATCTCAAGCCATATACTTCTACAGACCTCTGTTAATTCGTCCATCCCTTTTCCCTCCAATGTTTTCAGGAACTCGCTGGGTATGTTGTCTATTCCTTCTGCTTTATTATTATTTAATTCTTTCAGTGCCCCTTCTACCTCTTCTTTTAATATCCCCAGTTCTTCTTCCTCTTCCCATTCTTGTTTATTTTCATCTAATTTTTCTGGTCTGTCTTCTGCTTTGTAGGCCTATAGTTCTTCCAGTGTAGAACAGACATAGCATATATTCACTAATGTGATCATGTCTTGTGACACCAGCAATCACCCTGGCTGAAGAATGAAGAACCATCTGGAGTTTATCAAGTCGCACCGATGGAAGACCAGCAAAAAGTGAACCACAGTATTCAAACCTTGAGCAAATAAATGCATGAATAAATGCATAAATGCGATATCTTGTCAGTATCTTGCTCCTTCATCTGGTCCCATGATGCATTTCTGATCTCAAGTTCCAGTCGTTCCTTGTAGACTTACCCAGTGTCCTATTCTGCTAACTTATCTCTTAATGGAATGGTCATCCTATTCATGTTTTCAGTTTAATTTTGATCTTTGCAAGTACAAAGCTGTGATCTGAATCAATATCTGCACCTTGGAAAGATCTACACAGCTGGATTCTATTCTATTCTATTCTACTTGATAAGGAATGGAAGGTTGGCTATTGGTCTGAAACTGGCTAGGTCAGTGGGATCAAGGCCTGCCCGCTTAAGGTGCGGGCGGGTAACGGCATGCTTCCACGGCAACGGAAACTCGCCATTAACGAGGGAAGCAGTCATTATGGCCGTCAGAAACGGAGCCAACGTGAGGATCACATCCTTAAGAAGCCACATAGGCAGTGGGTCGGATGAGCACTGCTTGTTGGGTGATGATCTGACGCTCGCTACGACTTCTGTCAGTGTCGGCGGCAAAAACCCGACAAAGGAGGGACCAGAGAAGACGTGGTAAGTTGTTGGTCCAGCTTCAGCTGTTCTATTCCGAATGTTCGTAACCTTACTAAAAGATTCGATTGATGTGCTTGCACCATTCTTGAGGACACTTATGACTGCTTCTCTGAACAGTGGGGAGTTCCCGCTTTCATGGAAACGAGCCATCGTTATACCACATCTCAAACGGCCAGGACTCGAACAAAACGATGTGGTTAACTACAGACCTGTCTCCAACCTACCCTTTCTCTCCAAGCCACTGAAGAAATTCGTCAACAAGCAGCTGGTCGCTCATCTTGTGAAGAATGATCTTATGCCAAAGAACCAGTCAGCATACCGAAAGGGGCACTCCACTGAGACAGCTATACTAAGAATCTACAATGACATCGTAGACGCCATTGCCAATGGTCGTGTAGCTGTTCTTTGCCTCCTTGACCTTTCCGCGGCCTTTGATACTGTCGATCATGCTACCCTCATTCGACGTCTTGAAATATCGTATGGCCTCAAGGGGCAGGTCTTATCCTGGCTCCGTGACTACGTAACGGGCAGAATGCAGTCGGTCCGCTGTAACGGCCGAACGTCATCATACAGCAATGTCCTGAATGGTGTTCCCCATGGGTCTGTGTTGGGCCCTCTTTTGTTCATATTGTATGTTGCTGATGTTGGCCGAATCATCAAAGCCTTTGGACTAGACTCGCACAGTTATGCTGATGACAGCCAAATATATTCCTCCTGTCTACCAGCAGACTCGGACAGATTGCGGTCAAGGATCATTGAATGCATAGCTGAGGTCAAATCATGGATGTCATCTAACCGCCTGTCGCTTAACTCAGGGAAGACTGAGTTCCTTTGGCTAAGCTCCCCGAGAAGGAGATTTCAAATAAACAGGACACCGTTTGAAATAGAGGACACTGTCATTGCTCCCTCTACCACTGTACGACTGCTCGGCGTTATTTTTGATGAGACACTGTCGTTCACGGATCATATAAGTAACGTGACACGTGTCTGTTATTATCAGTTGCGGAGAACCAGAAGCATCAGGCTATATATACCAACGGATGTTGCGATACAACTGACTCGGGCGCTTGTTCTATCCAGGGTTGACCAATGCAATGGAGTCCTCCTCGGCCTTCCCGAGAGCCAGCTAAGCCGTCTCCAGTCGGTGCTCAATGCATCCTCTCGCTTGATCTTTGGAGCCTGCTGGAATGATCACGTGACACCGTTGCTTAGAGACAAGCTTCACTGGCTTGGGGTTCGAGAACGCATCACCTACAAGCGATGCCTGATTACATATCGGGCCCTGAACGACACCACCTGTCCTGACTACATATCAACACTCGTATGCAGGGCAACGACGAACGACAGACGCGCGGAACTTCGATCCAGTAGTCGGACATTGTTGATCGTCCCTCCGCCTTCAAAGACTGCCGTGTTCGGTGACAGATCAGTCACGCGGGGAAACCCAGCCCTGTGGAACTCGTTGCCAAGCGATGTTATTAATGCGAAGTCCGTCGGCTGTTTTGAGAAGCTCCTAAAGACACACTTATTTAACATCTCTTATAAGTGACTCCTTTGTAAAGCGCTCTTGACTTTAGCTCCAGTTATGCTACTGCGCTATATAAATTGTCGTAGATAATAATAATAATAAAGGCATGATAGTCAGCAGCCGTGAAATTGGAAGGCACGCGAGGTGATATGTCGTTCTTTCCAAGAAGACTGTCCAATACTTTCCACGTCTGCTTAGTATCTGCATGCACAGAGTCGATTGCCTGGTGCCAGTATTGACGACCTTTCATTCTTACTAAGGCTCTGCTCGCTCTGAGGGCATCGCGCCAAGACGACCGAGCGTAAGATTCGGCGTCTGAACCTTTCTTATTCCGATAGACCCTCTCGAGATGACGCGCTCGCCGTCGAGCCTGTCGACAGTCACCATCGTAAAAGGGCCGGTGGATCCGGGGTCGCACGGTCAGCTTTGTCATCGGTGCAATGTCATCTAAGATTTCCGTGATGACAGACTGGAAATCTTAGATGACAGACTGGTAGCAAAGCGCCAGATCAGTTGCTGTAGAACTGGGGTGGACCGGTGTACAGAGCGGTGACCGCTCGAGCCGCTCGATGAACCGTTCAACCTTGAAATGTTTCCAACTCCTCCGTAAAATTGTAGTGTACTGTAAGTTCAGCGCTGCAACAGGTAATGTCCAATGAATTAGTTTATGGTCAGACATTCCGACCTCAGTTGAGAACATGGACCTTCTTTGTCCAGGCAAGTATTTTTCTTTCCAAGTCTTTGGTGATGGTCGATGTTTCACATCCATATGAAAAACTGCCGAAGATACAGCTGGGTTGCACAACCCGCGGCCTGTGGGCCGGATCCGGCCCGCCAAAGGTTTTTATCCGGCCTGCAGAAACAGGCCCGTCGCTAAAATTCTCTGTAGAAAATATAGATATTTCAAGCAAAAAACACTAACCCTAAGGTTTGAGTTTGCAAAATTTTCACAAAATTGTAATTTCTCCGAGCAAATAATGCTCGGGTTTGAAATATGATAACTACCCCAAATGGGGTCCGATCTTCAAAATTTTTGATCTATTCTGTTCCAATGTATCCCTCTACAACTTTGCCAACACCCAAGTGGGGTCACCACTGAAAAAAAATTTTGCTATTGAGTTTTGAAAAAATTTTGGGAGGTGGTCCTATTTTAGGCTGTAGAGTGGAACCTACCCCACATTTTTTTATTTGGCATAGATGGTTAGAGAGAACAATAAAAATGCTAAACAATGACGCAAACCTCATCTTTTTAGCTCCCATATAACCTGAAATACAGTAAATTTAAAAAGTACATGTTCACAGTTCATATGCATGCTTTTTCCGCAAAATTTTGGAGTGTGACAGGGGTGTATCATCTCTCCTGGTCTGATCTGCGTTGCCATCAATTGGATCATGAACCACATGTCAACTGCTTCAAAATTAACGTCGGATCCCAATACTTCTTGGACCTGGTCAACGTCAAAAGACACAACCCTCTTTCTGCCTTCTAAAGCCGATACCGCCAAATATCTCTCCGACTTTAGTGTTGCTGTCACACCTTTTGGTCTGAAGGCCTCCTAGGCGATGACATGGTTACAGAACCTGAGATGCCAACACGGAGTAAGTCATACAAAAGGAGTGTCATCACATTAATAGGTCAATTATATTTCTAATGCTTTCAGTATTTGGATCAGTGATGCACAATCAATTATGATTTAAAGCAATTTACCATTCAAAAAACCATCACTGAATTTCAGAAATTTGCATGGGTATAACAAAACTACATCAGCTGAATTAACCAACAGTCATTTTCTTGATGGTAGATGTTATTCAATTGAGTGACAACTGGGAAATTTGCTAAGCTGACACTACAGAATAAATCCTTAGATAATCATTTTACATAAATTATTATTATTATTATTATTCCAGGACAATTTATATAGCGCTGTACGCATGGTTTAAAATCCAAAATCAAAAGCGTTTGACAACGCTGACATGTCAATGAAGGTCAGAAGGTGGCGATGTTAAAATCCACTGTGATGTTCAAAGAAACTGTAACCCCATTGATATGCCAACGAAGAATGGAAGATGACGTAAGAGTCCGCGAGTTGGTAGTAGGAGTTATCCACGCAGATGTAATCACCGGTGAGTTCCTAAAGAAGCGGTCTTCCGTAAGAAGATAGTTCTGTTGTCGAAATCGGCAAATCCGACAATGTCCAGAACGACAGTGAACCGCAAATCCG
Organism: Metaphire vulgaris; assembly: GCA_018105865.1. Classification (NCBI taxonomy): domain Eukaryota; kingdom Metazoa; phylum Annelida; class Clitellata; order Crassiclitellata; family Megascolecidae; genus Metaphire; species Metaphire vulgaris. The sequence goes on from JACLAT010000094.1 coordinate 180,549, forward strand.
CTCAATTTTCATGCAGCAGCCACTAAATTAATAATGACTGACGTTAGCGCACACTCGACGGGAAGCGACCGACTTGAACTTCCAGACCGACGTGGAAGGTAGAGGACGGCCCGAGACACGTCGGAAACCGAAGAAGAGCGGAAGGCAGTCCTCACGTAGATAGAGACTCCAGCGACGTCCAGAACGCAGTCGATCACAGACACCTAGCGCTACAACAATAGCTAACATGGCGGCGTCCAGCCCGCAGCGGTGAGAACGACTGGATACTTCCAGAATGACGCGAAACAGAAGAGGATGGCAAAAACTCTTCAGCAAACCGACGAACGAGAAGCAGTCCTTATGTCCAGCGCAAAATTCACGGACAGAAAGTCAGCAAATGCGTCAGCAAATGCCTAGAAACAACGGTGAAACGAGGCACACACAACAAGTGCAGGCTGCCGTAGATAGGCGCCAAACCTTACCTCCATGCCAAACCTTACCTCCATGCCTAACCTTCTACTACCCTACTATATGGAATAACAGTTCTGCCAATAAATTCTTACCAACTGCATGATTGAGAACGCTGAGGGTTGTTAAGCGTTTGTATGTCCGCACTTCCACCTGGTCCCCGGTGGACATTGCGAGCTCCTTAATAATGCTAACAGCCGATGCTTCACCACATACATGCACTTCCTGTGCACATACACCTACCAAAAAAATTAATGTCAACATTTAGAAATCCTGTATTACACACATGTCAACAATATCTAATCAACTTTGTTTTCCATTCAATTTCTAAATTTCCTCCACATGTGCATTAATATACAGTATTTCTCACAATATTAAATTTAATTTTCAATCATTTACTTATCCTCACTAAATTATTTCAACAGGGTAATAAAACAATTGAACAAATAAATAAAAAACGAGACCATAAAATAAAGTACAATATCTCACATAAATACTAAATCCTATGGAGCCAAGACCGAGATATCATGGGTTGACATGTAGTGCCATTAAATTACAGTTTCCATGTTATTTAAACTCTGAATACCTTGGAAAATTTAACTTTCTGGTTTAAAATATGATGGTGTATTGCGTAAGGCTCAGATTTTAGGGAATTTTTGCTGAATTTTAATGTTTTTGTGTAAGTAACTTGACTATTGCTCATCATCGTTCTGTCTAGCAAATCTAAAGATGGCACTTCACATTGTACAAAGTCTTTAACCACAGAGTTGACACAGTCTTCCGCCTTCACTAGGATGCACCACCTCGTGTCGCTATTTCATTACTCCAATGAGCAACTATGTGCCTGAATCTGACAATTTTACAATCTGTTTGCAAGAAGCTGTTCAGAATCCATATTTAGTGACCACGCCGCTTGGAGTCACACACATTCAGGTAGAGCCATTTTGGCTGCTCGCACATGTCTGTACGTGCTTCAGAATATCACTATTCTTGGTGGTTTTACCAACGTCTTGCACTTATTTCCTTGCGCTAATTGCGTGAATTATTGCCTAGCCATTGTTTTCGAAGTGGTCAGCGATCGTCTCTGCGCTTTCTCTGGGCTGAACGGATCAGATTTATGTCGCCCATGTCGGCATGGTTGGTCTGCCTTTTTAGGTACCATAACAAAATTGCGCAAGACAAAATAGCGCCGACAAAATCGTGACAAAAAATGAGCGCCAACATAATAGCGCCGAAGTAAGGAACGATAGAGAACTCAACTTTAACAGGTTTAAGATTATCCGCGTGGAAGGAAGGCGATTATTCCTTTCATTATTTAGGTTTTTTGTCAACTTCGACAGGTTTTTCAAGTAATATTACACCAAAGCTAATATGACTGTGAAAATGTCCTTTTATAATATTCAATAACGTAGAGCAAAATACTGAATGTCATGACTAAAGTAATTTAGAAAAACAGTCCTTCATAACATTTACCGGTAATAACGTGAAACCAGTTAATAAACGTAGTAAAGAATGTACCGTTTATTCCATTATAAGAGGCTGTCCATTAATTACGTCAACAATTTAGGGGGGGAGGGGTTTGAACAAGTTTGACAGTTGTTGACAGGGTAGAGGGGGGGTCAAGATAAGTTGACATCAACAATGCGGTTGATCCGCAGCATACGAAAACATGTCTCTCTTACTGCCCTAAAGACTTTGATCAGTGCCTTAGTACTCACTAAACTCGACTATGGTAACGCCACCTTAGCAGGGCTCCCGAAACACCTCCTCGACAAAGTCCAGAATGTACTTCATGCGGCTGCACGCCTGACCCATCGATCAAGGAAGTATGATCACATCACGCCACTGTTGATCGACCTACACTAGCTCTCAGTCCCCGAGCGAATAACTTATAAGCTGGCAACCCTCATCTATCGGTGCCTGCACGACATCGATCCCTCCTATCTCTGGTGCGAACTCCAGAGATCGGCAGACAGAGATAGTAGAAGGCATCTGCGATCTGGCTCCACTCAAGCACTCCTCGTGCTGTGCACACGCCTTGCCACTGCCGGCAAACGTGCCTTTCCGGTTACCGCAGCGAAAGCCTGGAATCGTCTTCCCATCTGTGCTCAAACCTCACCTTCTCTGGACATATTTAAGAAGTGACTGAAGACTTACTTGGCTGTTCAAGATCAGCTATTCTGTTAAATCCTGACCTATATTATTCATGTGCTATGTAATGTGTTCAAGTAGTCCTCCTAGGACGATTTGCCACATAAATCCTAACTTTCAATAAATAAAATAAATAAATAAATTTCAATTTGTACAAATAATCAAAAAAGAAAATTCCATGGAATACCACATATTACAATGGAAAAATGCATGGAAAAAGGTCATCACCATCACATTTTGACACTCGATGAGCAAAAATGGGGAAAAATGGTCATCACCTCAAAAAATAATAGCCTTGTTATTGGGACCTGTCATTGATCTGGGGTCAAAAGACATAATTCTGACATAATTATAGGAGGTAACTGAAAGTTTACAGTTGTTGACAAGGGAGGATCAAAAATTGCCCAAATATTGTTGACATAATTAATGGACAGCCCCTAAGTGTTCTGTCGTGTGCTTTGTCTTACTAACTCAAAAGATTGGACGAAACACTGTGCAGGTATTCTAATAACGGCCTGGTTCCATATGTTGAAATAATAAGAGCTCGAGGCGACGGTCGAGTTGAACGCATACTTGTTTTACTCGCCTCCAAATAACGCCGCCCGTTATTATAATGCGCAATTCTTTGTTCAACATCGCACGATTACGTCGGCACTATTTTGTCGGGGTTTTTGGAGCTATTTAGTCGGCGCTGTTTAGTCGGCACTATTTTGTCTCGTGCTATTTTGACTGGGCACCGCCTTTTATCTAAGCCACCAGCCAGTTGAAGTAGTCTACAGGCTATAAAGGGCAAGACTATTCCGGTCCATGTGCGGAGCTCCATCTCCGGTTGGTTCCATCAAGTTCGGCGATGGATTACTGCCTCGCAGACGATCGCCCTCAAGAATTCACCGTCTGATTTCACCACGCGGAGAATTTCTCACAGAATCCATGTGGTCCTTCAACTTCCTTTCAGCAATTTGCTGAGTTTTCAACGGAATGTCTTCTTGCGGAAGACCACCTTCTGAAGGGTTCACTGCCCGATTTTGACATGGCAGTGACCTCTTTCATGCCATCTGAGCGTTTCCCTCAAGACCAACATCTTCCATTCTGTATTGATTTGTCAACATTGTCAACAGCGCCTTTGACTTTGGCCTTCGCCATGCTACTTGTGCTATAGAAGTTGCCCAGTACAAAACAATTATTATTGTTACTATTATTCTTAGACAATTTCTATAGCGCAGTAGCATGGCTGATGCCTACAACAAGAGCACTTACACACATCAATCATATCCAAGTTTAAATAAATGTTTTAAAATTCCTAGTGAAAAGTCCGGCGGGATAAGTTTCAGTTACATCATCTGGCAGAGAGTTCCACAAAATCGGGTACCTATGTGTGAAAGATCTTTATCCAAACTTTGCAGTCTTGGACGGATGAGGGACAATAAGCCTGACTTGATTACTGGATCGTAGGTGAGATTGCCACTTGTTTGACGTCGCTCTATGCACTAGTGTGACCAGATGGTTGGGGCAGTATGAGTCGTGTAGCACCCGAAAAGTCAAACAGCAGTGCTTGTATATTATCTGCTCCGGGACCCGAAGCCAGTGGAGACAGTCTCTGAATAGTGGTGTGATGTGGTCAGTCCAGCGGTAACAAAAGATGATCTGTGTAGCGAGGTTTAGAACGGATTGCAGGTGACTCAATTAATTTAGTGTCTCAGAGACCCAGTAGCACACTACTGCAATAGTCTAACCTCACCAGCACAAAGGCTCGGACCAGTTGGACTGCTGCAGTAACTGGTAGCGACGGACCATTCTGACTCTCCGCAGTTGATAGTGACATCGATTTAATCAGGTCATTTATATGGGCATCAAACGACAGTCTCATCCAAGTGTACCCCAATACCCCCCAAGAGCCGAGGCTATCAGAGGAACTATGATCACATCGCCCACTTTGAAGGGTTCATGACTTATGAGGCTCTTTCTTCTTGCGGTACACATCCATAAGAGTTCTGTCTTGAATTTAGGGCAAGGCGGTTCTCTTCTGTACACTTAGTGACAGCTGATATGCATTGCATAAACAAATTCACGAAGTTCATCCATATCCGGCAGACAGGACGAATATATCTGCCCGTCATCACCATAGCTGTGATGTCAGCCCGAAGGTCCTGGTGCCTGCCCTCATGTCTGCTATGTACAGGATGAAGAGCAATAGGCCCAGGACAGACCCTTGCGGGACACCAGAACAAACACTATGCCTCACCGACATGTGGCCATTACGCCAGACTGACTGCGTCCTGCCTGTGAGATAATTCGTGATCCATAGTAGAGAGCGACCACTCAAGCCATACGATGTCTTCAGTCAATGGATGAGGATCTGGCGGTCCACAGTATCAAACGCGGCTGAGAGGTCGAGGAGGCAGAGGAGTGCGACTCGCCATTCGTTATCGCATCAACCACATCGTTGAAGATCTTTAGAAGTGCCGTTTCCGTAGAGTGCCCACGAGGGCCACGACGATAGGCTGATTGGTCTTGAGGCACTAGGCCGTTTGCACTCAAGAAACCTATCCGTTGTTTGCTAACAATCTTCTCGAGCAGCTTTGATAGAAATGGTAGATTAGAGACCGGTCTGTAGTTAGAGGCGTCTGACTGGTCCAGGCCAGGCCGCTTTAAGTGGTGTCACCGTCTCATGCTTCCATAATGGTGGAAGCTCCCTCGTCTCTAGTGAGACAGTCATGAGTTCCTTCAGGAAAGGAGCCAGCACTCCAATTGAGTCCTATAGGAGCCACATAGGCAGTGGGTCAGCCAAACATTGCTTGCTTGGGGATGCCTTGACAATGACTGTCACCTCCTCCACGGTCGGGAGAGAAACTCCATGAGATGAAGGCCATTATATGAGGAGAAGGTCGCTGGACCAGCCGTTTCCGTCTTGCTCCATATTCCCATCTTCTAATCTAGGTGACGATGGAAGTCCTCAGGGCTAAAGCCAGGACATTGGCCGGCACTGTCATTTCCCTTCCCAAGTAGCGCATTTAGGGCCTTCCATGATCCCTTCTAATCAGATTCTGCTGAAAGTATGCTTTGCCGCCAGTAATCCCTGCCCTTTATCCTCACTAGCCACCTGCTGCATCTTAGGGCAGAGTGCCATTCCTCTAGTGTTTCAGTTTCTTTGGGAGTGCCTTTGGCCTTTCTGTACTCTGTCAGCCTTCTGTGCTACTCGCCGTGCCTGTTGACAGTCCCCTTCATAGAACAGAAGATAGGGTCTAACGCGTACCCTTTTCATGGTCTTTGGAGCCAGGTCATCAAGAATGTTCATGATCACTGTGCAGTAACACTCAGCCAGTTCAGATAGCGTCTTTCCTGGTGTAATAGGTGAACAGAGCTCGGATTCCTGAATTCAATACAATACCTGAATCCATACAAGTTCCAGGCAATCCATGGTGTGTGAATGCAAAGACCTGTTTCTGACTGGGGGCATGAAATGCCCGTTCTTTTAAGAACAAATATAGCAAAGTTGTGAATGAAATTGCCTCTAAAGAACCCAACTCCCCGTTGTTACAAAATCGTGGCATATGTCTCTAAGCACTCCTCCTCTGAAGTCTGTGATGTAGTCAGGTCAGGTCAGGGTTTTTCCTCCAGCTGTGTCCAGCTATCAACTTCTCCATGACATCTCTCTTAAGTTCTCTGTCCTTTGCTATTTCTTCCAAAGTCATTTGGTGTATACCATCAGTTTTTCCGTTGAGATTCAGCCCTGCCATGTGCATATTTTCTTCCAATCCATCCACCCATCATCTCTATGATCTTCCTTTAGATCTTCCACCCTCTGATTTCTAGTTAAAAATTCGTTTTGGGTTTCTTATTTCTTCCATTCTGATGTAGCCAGAATAGGCAATATCCACATCACCAATGTCTACAAAACACCCAATGAACACTGGCTCAGCAGCAATTCTTTACTCAATCTGCCTCACCCATCAGTCTATGTTGGTGATTTTAACAGTCACCATGTCGACTGGGGGTACAGGGACAATGACGTAGATTAAGAAACATTAGCGAACTGGGTCTCAACAAAAGATCTGCACTTGATTTATGATCCAAAACAGAAAGGGACCTTCCGCTCAGCTTGCTGGGAGCGTGAATACTCGCCAGACCTTATTGGGTCATATCCTCATGTGGTTGCCACCGCAACCAGCAAACTATGTGGTACTTGAGAACCTTCCACACAGCCAGCATAGACCATCACTCATCTATGTTGGACTCACATTACCAATCATTCAGAGCTCCAAAAAGAAACACTGGAATTTTCTAAAAGCAGACTGGGGAAGTTGAAAAATTAAACAGAGAAGAGCATCGTTACAATTCCAAGGCATAACATCTCAACTGAGAAAGCATACACTCACTTCACAGGGGCAATTGCAAAAGCTGCCCACAGACCAATCCCAAGGGTCTACACCCACTATATGTTTCATGCATGCCTGAAGAAGCAGCCACGGTGCTCTCAGATTATGAACAATCGGGAGATCTTGATATAGCAGACCATCTCACTGAGGTGCTCGACGTTGCTCGCAGATCCAGAAGAAAAAAATTGATCTCACAAACTGAACTTCAGCCGATCTATGAGGTCGAGTTGGGCTCTCCTGAGATGTTTAGGGGCAGCACAATGCTCACTGAAGACAGCTAAACCACCAGTTAAAGCTAACAGCGTAGCTAGCCACCTAATCCAAGTAGCTAAAGCCCCCAAGGAAAGGTCATTTGAAAGAATCGTCCATGACAGCTGGAGACATTTCACTCACAAAGCTGTATCCAACTCTACACCAAAACTTTTCCCCCTGGGGACTTCATTGTTGTGTTGGAACATGTCAAGACAGGCACTGCTCCTCGCTATGATAACATATATTCCAAGTTCCTGAAAAACCTAGGGCCATAGGGCTGTTCTTGGCTTACCGACTTCTTCACCCAGTTAACCATGGAATCTCAAATTTCCAAACCCTGGAGACAGGCAAAGATCATCTCTGTGGAAAAGCCTCGTAAAGACCTTCATCTAGCATCAAGCTACCGTCCAACATCATTTGTGAGCGTAAGCTACAAACTTCTAGAAAGAATAGCCCTCCAGTGCATCGAACTGGGTTCGTATGGGTGATGACGGAAGTTCCTGGAGATACCAACGGAACTGTGTCCCCCAGGATTCTGTACTAGCCCCTTTTCTGTTCAACATCTATACCAACTACCTTCCAGATATAGAAAGCCATAAATTTCCCTATGCTGATGATATTTGCTGCGTAAACAAGCATCCTCGTTTCCAGAGATAAAAAAGCTCTTACTCATGACCTAGGCCTCTTAGGAGACTACTTCAGAAAATGGAGGCTGAAGCCAAGCATGACAAAACCGTTTCGAGGTCATTCCACCTTCAAAAAACCAGATCTGACTACCAACTGAAGATCCACATGTATGGTCTGTTAAACAGACACGAAAGCCACCCTGTCTACCTCAGGGTCACATTATACTGGTCGCTTTCATTTCAACAACACATAATAAAGATGACAGCAAAGAAGGTGAACAGCAGGAACCTACTTTCAAAACTAACTGAAATTGCATGGGGCGTCAATGCCCATACGTTCGCTACGAGACTAAAAATGCACTTGTTTAGCATTTCATTTAAGTGCAATATGTAAAGCACTCTTGATCTTGGCCTGCTATGACTATAGCGCTACATAAATTGGCATATTAACTAACTAACTAACGTCACGAACCACGGCCTTGACACTGTGCTATTTTGTAGCTGAATATTGCAGCTTAGTGTGGTCAGTTCTATGGCTACCAGTCCTGTCAAACATTGCTCCTCCTGACCTATGACAAGAGCAGTCAACGACAGAATAATTAAAAAAACAAGAGAGCATGAGGAGCGGCCACTGCATAGACATCTTTTACCTCCCGTATCGCCGTCGCACCTCCCGTCAACCAATCTGGCAAAACATGTCTCCAACTAACATCCGTGACAGGTGGAACAAAATCTGGATGTTGGCAAATGTGGTCAACAAGGCTTTGGCGGCTGATCCAGCTATCCGACAACGGGTTTGATCTTCCTCGACACACCTGGTCAATGATGATTGATGAACCTGAACCGCTTCCGCAAGGGCCAGGGTATCTGTGCTGCCACCCTTTACACATATAGGTGCAAGTGCTTAGCCACAGACAGATGTCTGTGCGATCAAGTTCAGACTATGACCCACATTGTGGAGTTATGTCCATTGACGAAGCTCTCAGATAATGGCTGAGAGATAACCCACCCCACTGATGACAGAGTGAGAGCCGAGCTGGACACTATTGCGGCAACCACACTAGTTAGATAGATAGAATAGGTATATTAAAGAAGACTACCTATCTTCAGCACATAAACTGGCAATGGTTAGGCCTAGGTTTAAGCAAACTGGCCTCTGTGAATCTGAAATGTCAAGCTATTGCTCTCTCTCAAGCCTCAGTTTCCTATCCAAGGTCTTTGAAAAAATCATCACTCTTCAGCTCCTTCCATATCAGACTGGTTTCCATGTATTACGCTCCACTGAAACGCCTCATGCATTTTTTCTCGAATCTCTATAGGGCCATTAAAAAAACAGAAGTCACTCTTCCTACTTTATTTGATGTCAGTGTTGCTTTTGACATGGTTGACCAATGACCATGATATTCTTCTAGAGTGTCTATCCGTTTCTTTGGGTCATTCTGGCGTTCCCTTGGCTTAGTTGAAATCTGATCTCCTTGAATGTCGTATGATTGAATCGCTTGGTTCTACCTACTCTCGTGAAGTGCAAGTCACATGTGGAGTCCCCAGGGTTCGGTCTTATACAGTACTCTATACTGCTGATGCTGTTCACCTGTTTGCTCCTTATAATTTTAACATCCATATATAAGCTGATGATATTCAGGCCTATTCACATGCCAGCCCCACTAATGTAGCACAGATCACTCATGATTTTGCTGAAGCCTTCGACTTACTTCATTCACAGATGCACTCAAATCATCTTTTACTTAATCCAGCTAAAATTCAGCTCATATGGTTTGGTACTCATGGTCAGCTCTCCAAAATTGACCATTTGTTTTTGCAATCTGCCTTCCCTGACTTCTTTTTCTCCTCTTCTGTCCATGATCTTGGTATAATTCTGGACTCTGAGTTAACCTTAATGAAACATATTAACTCACTTTGTCACAGTTGCTTCTATCACCTCTGCCAGCTTCAAGTTATTCAGTATATATTTTTGCTCCATTACTGTGGTTCATTTTTTGCTGGTCTACCATCGGTGCAATTTGGCAAACTCCAAATGGTTTTTCGTTTGGCAGCCAGGGTGATTGCTGGTGCCTGAAGAAATGATCACATCAGTGATTATATGAAGTCTGTTTTACACTGGCTGCCTTATCCTGTCCAAGTTAAGTTTCGTGTTTTTAGACAGGTTGCACTCTATCTTGAAACGGTACCTTGTTTCGCCCGTTTCCTCACTACGTAGATGGCGCTTCTGAAATCCATCAGCCGCTTAAAGCAGACAAGTTGCTGCGTGTGAGCTTACTGGCATGGGTATAAAACCTTCACCTGGGGCAGAAAAGGGGCTTTTTCTTTTGGCCGGGCTTGTGGGACCTGAAAGAAGCTGATCCTGAGCCAGGGCCTGGGTATGATTTGCAGGTTTAATAGTTTTAGAGCGACCTGTCAGGAGTGTTGAGTGCGGTTCTGTTTTAATATATGCATTTTAAACTACGCTGTGTTCGCATTCAGTCTTTGCCGTTTCGGTGCACTTCAACATATATAAAACTTCAGCCAGACCCGACGAAGCTTTACCCCACGTGGGACATAGACTGTGTACTCAGAATTGGTACAGGTGAAAGTCTACCCGGTTGATCCCTAACGTGTATTTTGTATGCGTGAAAATATGGTAATTACTAATGTTATCAGGTCCTATCACCCCAGTGAAGACACTGGCAGCCAAACACAGAACAATTTGTAATTCACTAAGTAATTAATTAATGCCAATGGAAGACCAGCAAAAGTGAGCTGCCATGGTCTAGTCTGGAGCAAATAAAAGAATGAATCAAAGTAGAAGCAGGTTATTTGTCAAGTGCATGCCAAATTACTCTGAGGTGACAGAGATGAAACAACCTCAACAAAATGATTTAATATGTTCTGTGTCAACTCAGAATCCAGAGTTATGCTGAGATAACCAATAGAAAGGAAAAAGAGATGCCAGGAAAGGCTTTCCACATGCACTCTCAGAGGCATACACACACACACATACATATACACACACTCCAGGTACTATCAAATTAAAATTTATAAATCATAACTAGGGAATGACCAGATGTGTATTTTCCACCAGATAACGGATATTTTGGGTCAATAGTTGCCGGAGTCAAATCTGGAGCAAATATTACCACGCAGTATTAGAATGATCCGGTGAGTCTCGAGTCGCACGTGCCAGGTAGACTACCTGGGGTTGAAAATAAAATGGATCATTATTTCCTCAGAACCAAAATGACTAATTAACCCTTTAACCGGGATCCCTGAGCTTAGCTCGTCCAACGTCATCTTTCCTTATTTGGGATCTCCGAGCCAGGCTCATCATGTAAGTTTGGAGGTGTTTCGTGAAACGCACGTGATGTATAGAGACGTTTTATGCTACAAATCGCTTTAGTATCCATCCATTTGCTAGATAGCACCTATTTTTCAGCTATATCGGCTCTATGAAAGATAGAATACATATTTTTTGGAGCGAGGGGTCAGACTAATAACTTCCAGAAAACGACTTTTTCAGGTTAGAATTGATCTATCTTTACCAAATGTTGACCGATTTTCAAACTTTTTGGTTTATTTTGTCCCACTGACATTCCCCTACAACTTTTCCGCTGACCAAAGTGGGGTAACCGCTGAAAAATTTTTAGCTACGGAGCTTCAAACATTTTTTCTGGAGGGGGTTTTATTTTAGCCTGTAGTGTGGACCCTAGCCCCAAATTTGTTTTGTTTTACACAGATGGTTATAAAAAGGAATAAAAACGCTAAACAATGGTGCATACCTCATCTTAGCTCTTATATAGCTTGGGATATAGCAAATTCAAAAATTTTGAAAATTTTCTCGGAATTCATAGCTAATAATTATGTTTCAACAAAGGTGTTCAGGTTAGAATTCAGATATCTTTACCAAAGGTTGACCGATTTTCACTTTTTTATTTATTTTGTTCCACTGACATCCTCTACAACTTTGCCACTGACCAGGTTGGGGTTACCGCTGAAAAAGTTTTGCTACGGAGCTCTGAAAATTTTTTACCCCCAATTTCTTTGTTTTGCATGGATGGTTAGAAAGAGGAGTAAAAAGGCTAAACAATGGCGTATACCTCGTCTTCTTAGATCTTATATAGACTGAGATATAGTGAATTCAAAAAATTAGTTTTCATTTTTGAAGAACGTTTTTCCAAAATAATAATCCCACGGTATCATGATGGCATCTAAAAATTTAATCCCCGGTAAATGGGTTAAGCTATCACATGTCTCACAACCATAAAGTATCTTGAAAAGTTTTAAGATAACAACTGGAACTTCAAAGTGAAAGTTAAGCAAAATCTGAAAACTTAACTTCAGTTAACTCTTAGGCGGCCATGTTGTTTTTACAGAATTTACCCCTCCACAATTTCCCAAAATGTTTTAATTCGAATATCATAACAATATTGACAATGTATATATCAATTGAAAGGGCTTTTAATTATCTACAAGAATATGAAAAGAAAAAAAAGAAAAAATATTAAAAATTAAAATTGGACTTTGAAGTTCATTAAAAATTGTGTAAGCAACAAGACAGTGTAAGTAAGCTATCTGAAATATGCACACATATGTAATAAACATTTAAAAATTTATATATAGATGTAAAAATGTCATATTTTAGTTTACAGAGAATTTAGTGTGAAAAGTCACAAAGAAATTATGACATATGTATTTTTGGCACTTGTCACTTGTCACAAAAGCTCCTAAAAGATTTTGTCAGCAACAAGACATGCTGCTATTTTGCGGGCTGCCAGCAAAATAGCCACTGCCTATGCAATAGACATTAAAAATTATGTAAAATGTGATATTTTAGTTTAGAAAGTATCTTGTGTGAAAGATCTCGAAGCAATTATGACATACATATATTTGACACATGTCACAAAAGTTCAAAAACTTGGTTTTTTATACTTTCCAGCAGAATTTGTTCTGTTTCGTTGTCATCGGACCTGGAAATACCCATGTCATCAAACTTACCATTTCAATCGCTTCTAAACCTTCTTTAGTTGAATTAAACATCTGCCCCCATGTATAGAAGGGCATTTAAAATTTAAATGCCAGAAGGACCGCAAATCTTGCCTACGAATCGACATATTTTCGCAGTCAAACTCATTAAATAAACGGGGTTTTTTGCACGTTTTAGAAGCAAAATCATGTTGGCTTTCCGTTAGAATAGCCCTAAATCCTAAATATAGCGATCTATATATAGAAATGGGTGCGATTTCTTGTGCAGTCGATATCGACCGCATAGGCTGCCTAAGAGTTAAGTTGCTTTTCATTAAAACATGAAATGTGACAATAGGTCTTATATTCGGATCCAGTAGTTTCGTTTTTAGTTTTGACTTTTCGTTATGTTTTTGCGCTATATAAATCGACTTTCTAACCTAACCTAACCTAACCTACAAGAGCATTTGCCAGATCCGGATATTGCCAAATACCACATTATCTGACCGGATTGAATGTCCGGAGTGGTTTCCAGTCATTCCCTAATCATAACTTATAACACCAGTTCTGTTAAGCCAAGCAGCTCATTATCATTTTCAATTCAGTCTTAAATTCGTCAACCTTTACAGTCAACTCCCATGTTTCACTACCAATAGATCCTAGTTTTTTACATAAAGCAAAAGAGAAATTACCATAAAACAAATATTAGTGACAATCCAGAGGTTTACTGTGGTTGAAAAAGAAACTTCAACAACCAATAATGACAATAGACAATAAAGTGCACTGCAGTAGTCTAGCTTATCAACAACAATGTAATAATTATAGTAATTATAATAATTGTAATAATAATGGACTTCTATAGCACCAATTCACCAACGGAATTGATTACAAACAGGATCACGGCTGTACTTCAAATTAATGAATTGTAGCTTTCTGGGCCATTAAGACTCAAAAAGAAGTCATTTGCATATTTGCATATTTTTGCATAATATTTATTTACATTACAGTTGCCTAATTTCAAGTTAATCTTAGCAACCAATCACAAGAAACCGGATGTGAAACGAAATATGCAGATGAGCATGAATCTTAACCAATCATAACGACATTGATCTATAAAAACTCCTACTGCCACTACTACTACTTGTGTAATAGATAAAATTATTTCAACATTTAACAACTAATAAAGCTTTTGACCAACCCAGAAATGCTCGAGTCCAAGCCCAACCCCTCTGAACATCTCGAATCATCTGAATTTCATCTATGACAGCAACTTCATCTGAAACCAAGAAATATACTAACAATACAGCAAAGAAGGGTCAAACCGGGTCAATGTCATGACTTAATTCTAAATAATTTTCTTAACCAAACTGAGCTTTCCACTCTGCCACCATAATTCAATTATACTACACTAAACAACTCATCGAAAACTTAATTTCCTCTCATCCAAACTCAAAACTATCTCCATATATTCAAATACATCAATTTTGCTAGGGTTTTCAATTTTTTAACCCCGTAACAGGGTAATTAAATTTTACAAGACATCACTATTCTGGGTAATTAATTTTGGAAAAAGCATGCATATGAACTGTGAACATGTACTTTTTAAATTTACTGTATTTCAGGTTATATGGGAGCTAAAAAATGAAGTTTGCACCATTGTTTAGCATTTTTATTGTTCTCTCTAATCATCTATGCCAAATAAAAAAATGTGGGGTAGGGTCCACTCTACAGCCTAAAATAGGACCACATCCCAACATTTTTTCAAAACTCAATAGCAAAATTTTTTTTCAGTGGTGACCCCACTTGGGTGTTGGCAAAGTTGTAGAGGGATACATTGGAACAGAATAGATCAAAAATTTTGAAGATCGGACCCCATTTGGGGTAGTTATCATATTTCAAACCCGAGCATTATTTGCTCGGAGAAATTACAATTTTGTGAAAATTTTGCAAACCCTAACCCAAACCTTAGGGTTAGAGTTTTTTGCTTAAAATATATATATATTCTACAGAGAATTTTAGCGACGGGCCTGTTTCTGCAGGCCGGATAAAAACCTTTGGCGGGCCGGATCCGGCCCACAGGCCGCGGGTTGTGCAACCCAGCTGTATCTTCGGCAGTTTTTCATATGGATGTGAAACATGGACCATCAACAAAGACTTGGAAAGAAAAATACTTGGTCCATAAAGGTCCATGTTCTCAACTGAGCAATCAGGGTTCGGTGGAAAAGATGGCCACCAAAAGGTTTAAATCAAGATCAGGTATAATTTTGATTGGTATGTGTAACGTACATGCATTATGGGCACTTGGCAAACTAGACTTGGCAAACTAGAGCTATTGAAGATATAGAGAAATTAGAGATACAGGTCAATATTTTAGGAATAGCAGAGATTGATTGATTGATTGATAGCGTTCTTATATAGCGCCTCTTGAGTCTTAATATGAAAAAAGACCACTCCGAAGCGCTCCCGCTGCGGTTAAGTACTGTCGACATGGCCAAGCCAAAGTCAGAAGCACTGTTCACAGCGTTGACGCCTCTGCGGATCGGAAGATGATCTTTAATGTCCACTCGGATGGTAAAAGGGAGTTCGCCGTCGTCGTGACGAAAACCGGCGGCGAAATTCCTAAGAGAGCGACCTTCCACAGGATGTCCACAGCGCAGAGACGCCAATGAATGACGGAAGAAAGATGTTGATAGTCCGCTAGATGGTAGACGGAATTCGCGACATGGAAAGTCCAGCGTTGAATTCCCAAGTGGCGGTCTTCCGAAGAATAATCAGCCACCGAGTAGGTTCCCGTCACCGATCTCATCAGATCCAACGAAGATGAGATGGATAAAATCTGGGGAGATAGGAGTTTGGGAGACAGGAGTAATATAGTCCGGAAATGCAAAGAAACACAAGGCAGGAGTATAATTTCTTTTGAGCAAGAGTGAGGCAAGTGCTGATAGGATACAAAAATGTGAATTCCGGAATTATAGTAGCAAGATTTCAAGCAAGACCATTTAACATATTCATAGTTCAGGCATATGCACCAACAGCAGAAAGCTCAGGAGGATATAGATCTCTTTTACACAGACTTGATAGCAACCATATGGAAGATAATTAAGTATGTAATGAAAATTGGAGGAGACTGGGATGCAAAAATTGGCACAGGCAGATCTGGATGGAAAAGAGTGAAGAGAAAACATAGAATCAGGGACAGAGATGCAAGTGGAGAGAAACTTCTGGAGTTATCTCTACAACATGAGATGATCAAGTTTCAGCAGAACTGCAGAAAATGGACATGAAGCTTAGGAAATGGAAGGACCAAGAACATGACAGACACTAGTGCCCAGATGATGGGCCACTGCAATCCAGCTGTGTAGATCTTTCCAAGGTGCAGATATTGATTCAGATCACAGCTTTGTACTTGCAAAGATCAAAATTAAACTGAAAACATGAATAAGATGACCATTCCATTAAGAGATAAGTTAGCAGAATAGGACACTGGGCAAGTCTACAAGGAACGACTGGAACTTGAGATCAGAAATGCATCGTGGGACCAGATGAAGGAGCAAGATACTGACAAGATATCGCATTTATGCATTTATTCATGCATTTATTTGCTCAAGGTTTGAATACTGTGGTTCACTTTTTGCTGGTCTTCCATCGGTGCGACTTGATAAACTCCAGATGGTTCTTCATTCTTCAGCCAGGGTGATTGCTGGTGTCACAAGACATGATCACATTAGTGAATATATGCTGTCTGTTCTACACTGAAAGAACTATACAAAGCAGAAGACAGACCAGAAAAATTAGATGAAAATAAACAAGAATGGGAAGAGGAAGAAGAACTGGGGATATTAAAAGAAGAGGTAGAAGGGGCACTGAAAGAATTAAATAATAATAAAGCAGAAGGAATAGACAACATACCCAGCGAGTTCCTGAAAACATTGGGGGGAAAAGGGATGGACGAATTAACAGAGGTCTGTAGAAGTATATGGCCTGAGATATCGCAAATTCAAAAAAAAATCACAGTTTTCATTTTTGAAGAAAGTTTTTCCAAAAAATAATTCCTCGGTACGGTCACAGCGTCTAAAAATTGAATCCCTGGTTCAGAGGTTAACACGCACGTAATAGAACCAGAAATATTTGATATTTACTTTTAAATTTCTTACTTTTAAGTAAGAAATTGCAGACATGGAACCTATTGATACAAGAACTGTGATTTTGTGTCTAAAATGTTCTAAAACACACGTACGTCCAGCCTGTCCCGATTACTTGGCATGCCTAGTACGACGACAAACGACGACCGGGTGCCGTCTCCAGCTGAGATCTAGCAGCCGCCACCGGCTGTACGTTCCTCCTCCGGCCAGGACTCCGAAGCTTGGCGAGCGTTCTATGACTCGCGGTAACCCACGTCTGTGGAACGCGCTCCCTGATGCGCTGGCCGGGATTACTTCTCCTGAAACGTTTGCTAAAGAGCTGAAAACGCATTTGTTCACCATATCGTACAGTTGACTGTTGACTGTACAGCGCTTTTGGTTTTGGCCGATGGCCATGTTACGGCGCTTCACAAATCGTCGAATAATAATAATAATAATAGTACGACGCGGCCAAGGGAGGGAAGCGACTATCGCTGGCGAATGGGAGGGGGCAGGGTTATTTCTAGGATTATCAATTTGGGGACTTCGGTATATTCTGGAAGTTTGGGTCCTTGCTGAAAAAGTCTGACATAGCAAAAAATGCCATCCACAGCTCAGCACAGATTGTCCTCTGCCAAAAAGTATGCCAAGAAAGGTCATCCTGGCTCATATTGAGGGGGTGTCGTTTTCTGATTGGAGGGGGAATATCTCTAGAGGGAAAAGAGGGGTGCAGGGAGAATCTTGGGCTTCAGCCTGCCCAAACCTAAAATCCTGGCTACGTCCCTGGTATGGTATGGTATCGTCCATCCTCATTGCTTAGGATCGGAGGCTATGCAGGCTGACGATAAGGTTCTCCACGTGACTCTGTCTTTTGCAGTTCTGATGCAATGGATAATGGGTTGTTTTGTCCATTCCACAATCATCCGTCCATCGTCTACGAGGCCGGGCTCTCTTCCTCTTGCCATTAATTTTGCCATGCAGTATCGTCATACATAGATTGTCTGCTCGTACTATGTGACCAAAGTATTTCAGTTTCCTAAATTTGATAACTGAGTATAGGCACCTATTTTCCCCGAGTTCTTCTATGATTGAGACATTTGTTCTATGTTCTTTCCAGCTGATGGACATCATTCTTCTGAAAGCTGTCATCTTGAAAGCAGTGATTCTTTTTTGATCTGCCTTTTACACTGTCCAAACTTCAGATCCGTATGTTGCAATGGGCCAGACCAATGCTTCCATCAGGCGTTTCTTTACATGCAGACTGAGCGACCGATCCTTCCAAACAGTAGTTAGTGTCTTTATGGTTGAAGGCCCCACGCCAAGCCTTGATCTTATTGAATAGAATGTAAAGACAAGCAGAAAATGAGCTTTCGGATGTGCAGATGGGTTTCCGAAAAGGAGTTGGCACAAGGGACCAAATTTTCAATCTAAGATTATTAATGGAAAAAGAAGCTAGAGAGATGTCAATACCGCGGTACATGGCATTCATAGACTACAAAAAGCACTTGATTCAGTACAGCACACAAAGCTATGGAAAATACTAAAAGGAATGGGATTATGTCATGCAACAGATGACATAATTCAGAAATTGTACAAGGAACAACGAGTTACTGTTAAGAGTGGCCAAAGAAATGACAGGTTGGTTTATGATTGGAAAAGGTCTATATCATTCAACTGATATTCAGAGCACATAATGAGATGCTCAGCAGATGAAATCCCAGATACAAGAATTAACATCAGTGAACGAATGATTAACAACCTGAGATACGCTGATGACATTGTTTTCCTATGAGTATGGCAAAATCACTTAACCACCAAGTACAGTGGGGTCCTCAGTTGTAGAGGTTGCTGCTGAAGGAAGTCGTTCAAACACTGGATCCATTCCTTACAAACACTGGATCCATTCCTTGAGACGCTGCTGTCTGCTTCTTTGCGAACAGGGGAATTTCCTTCGTCGTGGAAGTATGTGGTTGTGTACCAGCATCTCAAGCGACTCGGCTCCGATCCTGCTGAAGTAGCCAACTACCGTCCGGTCTCCAATCTTCTTTTCCTATCGAAAGTGTTGGAAAGAGTCGTAAATAGCCAAATGGTTAGATACCTGGTGTCGAAAAGTCTCATGCCGAGAGAACAGTCGGCTTATAGGCGGGGTCACTCCATGGAAACCGCTATAATTCAGATTTGCAAAGACATTGTTGACACCGTAGCGAATGGGCAGTTAGCCCTTCTCTGTCTACTCGATCTCTCAGCTGCCTTCGACACTGTGGATTATGACATCATCATCCGCCGTCTCAAACTCACATATGGCATCAAGGATAATGCTCTTGTCTGGCTTCGTGACTACCATACTGGCAGATCGCAGTCAGTCTGTTGGATTGGCCATATGTCTGCCAAGCAACAGGTTCTCTGCGGCGTGTCTCAGGGGTCTGTGCTTTGACCCCTGCTGTTTGTCCTATACGTTGCAGACATTGGCCAAATCATTAAGTCAAGTGGTCTCGTAGTGCACTCCTACGCCAACGACGTCCA